>CP139508.1:140142925-140649455 GCA_021014915.2 Artemisia tridentata subsp. tridentata | reverse complement strand
CCTGCCTGCGCACGATGACTACCCAGAATATATAAAGCAGTTATTCACTGACAGGCATTTTATGAAAAATATTAGAGCCTACAATCAGATGTTTGCAATGACATCTTTAGGCACTGAGAATGATAAGTCTATTAACAGAGGTCGCGGTCCTTATGTCTTCAGAATTTCAGGGCAGATTTACCATTGGATAGGGAGTATGTGTCCGGAGCCAGGAAAACCGCCTAAGTTTTTACAACTTTATATCTATGACACAAATAACGAGGTCAAAAATCGTTTGGAAAATTTCCAGAGAAACGGTGAGGGGCTGCGGAGAGAAATTGTAGAAGGTTTCATAGAATTTTTGGACGATCACAATGAATTGGTGCAAGTGTTTAGAACAGCAAGAAACAAGATGGCAGAGGCTGATATCCTCGAGTTTAAACTGAAGCTCTTTGGTGTTGTCGGTTCAAGACAGTACGAATTACCTTTAGGAGATTCAATTGCTGCGATAGTCTTTGAAGGTGGTCCGGATGTAGCAACTGACTATGATGTTATTATTAAGAAACACAACGGTCCTCCGCAACAAATTAACAAACTGCATCCTTCATACATGTCATTACATTTCCCACTCATTTTTATCTACGGCGAACAAGGATACCATTTAGGTCTTACATTAGATGATACAAGCAATGAAACATCTGATGCTGCTAGGAAGATGTCAATAAAAATGTACTATGCATACCAGCTTCATTGTAATACCTGAAATTCAGATAACCTGTAAAATGACCAAATTACCCCTGAAACAATAAAACCTAAATAAATAACTTATAAAATTCTGAAACAATTCCAAACTTCTGAAAACGATCTACATATCAAGTAAATTTATTTCTGGGACAACATTATATTATTTTTGAATGTCAAAAAATCATAAAGTCACATATAAAGATATATATGGGCCGAAAATAAATTAAATAAATCAAATTATATTTTGTAAAATCATTTTATTTAAGATAAATACAAACTAATTTAAGGAATTATACAAGAAATCAAAGTGTGATATTGTGATAATATTTGGGCTGAAAATCTGGATATATCCCCCCTCCTAGTCGGTTTTGATAAGTATAACACAAACCATATTATTTTCTAAAAACCCTAATTGCCGAAACCCTAATATCGACACACACAAAAATCAACCAAGCCTCCATTCGATCTTTTGGACCTGAGCAAGCATTTTTTTGGAGTTCATCAAGGTGTAAGGGAGCTACGAAAAATAAGATTTGGAGTATTGAAGCCTTCGTTCGATCGTGGTGCTTTTGTTTGTCCAACTTGTTGCATACGATAGGTATAAATCCACACGACTAATTCTTACGTTCTAATATTAATCTAGCATTTTTCTAATGATCTTTATGTCGAATATAACTCAGTAAAAATGTTAAACATGAATCATGCAAGGTTAATCATGCGTACGAAAATTCAAGAGATAAAACACACTTAATTTTCAAATATTGTCATACGATTTTTTTGGAGTGTAACTATAATTTTTACAAGTTCTATACTGATAATATAAGCCTAGAAAAATAATCATGTAATTTTTAGAAGCTCAAAATAATTGATCTTGATTTATGTTTGGATCGGATTTAAAAGAAAAATAAAGAAAATTAGGAAGAAAACCCTTGAACGATTAGGGTTAGGGTTTATGTGTGTAGATAGGATGTAATTAATGCTAGTAATGAAGGAATAATGATGGCATAATGATTGGAAAGAAGTAGGGTTTGGTTTTACAAATTTAAAAGTCTATACATTTGGTTCTTAAAACTGTAAGGGTTTGTTTTGCCAACTTTGAAACTTCTGGGACATTTTTGTAATATTATATAAGTCATTAGGAATGTGGGAAAAATATAACTTGAGGGTCCTAAGTGTAAATGTTGCAAGAAAATGAATTAATTATATTTATAAGGGTCAATTTGTAATTAATTAAAGTAGAGGGACTAAAAGTGTAAATTCTGGAAACTTGAAGTTATTTTGTGTAAATAATGTCATAAAGAGTATAATGTGTAATTTTGAGTATTTATGGGCTTGGTATGTAATTATAAATAAATTATGATTTAAATTGTAAGTTTTGTAAAGTTAAAGGACCAATTGTGTAATTACTAAATTCTGAGGGTCTAATTCGTACTTCATATAATTCTGAGGTGATGTTCTGTAAATTTGTAAAATAAAGTACTTGTTTGGTAAATATGAATATTATTGGGATTAAATCATAAATTATGTAAATGTAGGGTTTATTTTGTAAATTATATAACCAAGGGGTTAAAATGTAAATTATGAAACTTAAGAGATTAAAATGACATTCTGAATCATATGAGTATTTAAATCAGTAACTTAAAGTATTTTCATTTTAAACCTTTGAATCTAATGAATTTACAATTAAAACCCTAAACTATGTAAAATTGTTATAATTAACCCTAAACTTTTGTAACTTGATAAAAGGTACCTTAATTCCATAATAATCTGGAAATAAAGACTTAACCTAATCTGGAATATTTATATCTTACTAAATATGGAAATCTATTAATTATAGAAAGTTACTAAATCTGAAAAGTTACTAAAAATAGAAAGTTACTTAAAATGGAAAGATAAATTAAAAGTAATAATCTGAGTTTGAATATTTCGTAATTCCGTCTTCTACTTCTTTAGGTGTGAAGAAGGAGAAGCCCTGATTTCTGCTTCGTGTTTGCTTTCTTGTCTTTCTGCTGTGCTAATAAGGTACAGATATTCTGCCCTTTTTCAGTAAGGGTTTTCATTCCCTTTTCTTTTAGCTTTTCATTTTCCTTATTAGGATTTCCTATACCATTGCTATGTTCCCTCCTGTTTGTGAACTTTTGATGTGATCTTGTTTGAATCTTTTGCCATGTACCCTTAAGATATAACTTTTGATTATTTGATAGTACGCCCGACCTTTGATCTACAGTTTGATATTACGAGCCAATCACTAGGCATGAGGGTTTCATGTCCATGTCATTGACGCACCTCTGACATGATTCTAGGGCAGGAGAGTGATGACCTGTTACGTCCCTTATTTATTTTCTGCTATGGCCATTATAATTATGATCATTGATTTGTCTGCGGGGGCGTATGGGTGCATCCTAGATTTGACCTGTTATCTGTATATGTTATATGTTTAGGGTTATTATATCTGGTGACTGATTGTGTGTGTGATTGATGAACTCAAATAAGTACATTTTATTACCGTCATTTATCCTATTTATTTGACTTGTTTTATTATATTATCTGTGAGGATTGATACTTAATCGTTTACTTTTGTAATTCTCAGGTAAAAACAAGCATTTGGTGAAACTTGGCGATTTTGGACTAATTATGGAGCAAAACAAGCAAGAAGTTAAGAGTCTACTGAAATGTACAAGATCAAGACATTCTGCTCCAGATGCGCCGCATCTTACTTATTACATACGGCGCATCACTATCAAGATTTCACAAGATACGATCCAAGATACAAGAGGACATGCGCCGCATCTATAAATGGAGTTACGCCGCATCTTCTGGCGGTGTACGAATATTCCTGAATATATTAATCTTGGACCCCACGCGAAGTTAAGTCAATGCGCCGCATCTACTTATTAGATGCGCCGCATCTTACCTCAGACAGAAACTATAAATACCCCAAAGTCAGACGATTTTAAGGGACTTTTGTGAGGTACGACATTCGAAGGACAGAAGCCCTAGGCCGAATTCAGTCGTGATAGCAGCACAAGACACACCTTGAATGAAGATACGAGAGCTGTAAGAAGGTCCTGCATGTATTCAATTCATTAAGTAGTTTTGTTTTATTGTATTAGTACACTTTAATTGATCAGGATTGATGGGCTTGTGTTATGTTATCATTCACTTCAACTCCCCTTAAAATTGCTTTCCCATTAATTAAAGTTTATATGTTGATGTCTTTGGTGACTTTTATTAGTGCATTGATAACCTCTGTGTCTAGCTGAGCATTGCTTGGGTCGCCATGCCCCTTCCTCGCCTATTTATTAGATCGCCTATGCATTCTATCGTCTGTAGAAAAGTAGGAAGAAAGATAAATGGGATAGTCATAAGTAATCATTAAGGGTTTACTCGCCGATAAGATTAGAACCAACGAGAAAGGACTTAATCTCGGTGTGTTGCATCGAACTATACACTTCATATAAAACTAGCAATAAAACAAGTGACAAACTACTTAACTATCAGGACAGGTCTTCTTATTGTCTCGAGTATTTATCTGTGTACGTGTGTGCTATTCGCTGATTCGTGCCTATTAGTTAGTTTATTATTTAATTGCAACCAAACCGTGCCAGTCTCTCAGGCTAAACCCCCTTGCGTTAAATTAGGTTGTATAGCTAACTTAAGATATTAAAATACTGATTAGAATAACTAGATAATACGTTCCACTCTTAGTGATCGACACTCTACTTACCATTATATACATACTGACCGGGTACACTGCTCGTTAAAGTGTGTGTGTTATTGATAAGTCGGCTAAATATAAATTTAAAACTTGAATACTGCTAAAACCACAACGACATACAGTGGGTATTAATTAGAGCACTCGCACGCACGCATCAAGTTTTTGGCGCCGCTGCCGGGGAGTGAATTGTTATTATCTGTTAATTTGATTAGTATTTTAATTAGGTTTTTAATTTTTAATCTAACCGCTAACTGTGTTGTATATTAGGTTAATTTGCATTCATTGTATTATTTGCATATTTTTTGTTATGTGTGTTATTTGTTTGCTTTTATTTGTGTTTATTTTGGTTTGTTTTTATTTGTTTTTTTTTTTTTTTTTTTTTTTTTTTTTTTTTTCGTATTTTCTGTGTTCTGCTATCGTTGTACTGAGTTAAATCAAATGATACGGCGCATCTATCTTCATAGATACGGCGTATTGCGTTTAATTGTTATAAAATACAACGCGTTTAATTAATTCGATACGATGCATCTTTCCCCAAGATACGGCGTATCCTGTTTTTAATAGAATTTTTTTTTTAAAAGACGATAACGCCATACGACGCATCTGCTTTGGCAGATACGGCGTATCTATTATTTTAATTAAAAACAGTTTTCGAATTATTAAACAGATACGACGCATCGATCTCTGTCGATACGGCGTATCTTCTGAATCAAAAATCTTATATTTTGAAACATAACGAAAATACGGCGCATTAACTTTTGTTAATACGACGCATTTAATTTTAAATAAATATCGATTTTTGATAATTAAAATTGATACGGCGCATTCTAATTTCTAAGCGGCGTATCTATTTTCTGAATAAAAGTCTGATTTAATTTTAACGATTATAAGATACGGCGTATCCAACTTTTTGGATACGGCGCATTGTCTGCAGATATCAGTTATTTTTATTCTTATATCCGTTTCTATATTCATTAATTTCTCTTCTAGCGAACAAATCCTACTGATGATTTTACCTATGATGACAGGTTCTGCTATGGAAGACATGTCAGTGAACGGATATCTTGCTAAGGAACTCTTGCTTTCGGATTCCTTCGAAGTGAAAGTTTTTGATGATGTCAACTTCAATGGGCTCATGATGGATGCAGATTTATTTTTTTGGGAAACCCCTCTTGAAGCTACTTATAAGGAATTCAAGCGCTTATGCAATATTGAAGATGGGATATTCTCGTATGATTTACTAATGAGCTACACTGAAGATGAATTGGTACTCTTATGGCCCATCATTGAATCTAAAGGATTGACTTGGACTACTATCAAAGAGAATGATGGGAAATTCAAAATTGAATTCATGAACTCAAGCAATAAAAGCTGTGGTGGAGGCAATACCCAGCCTATACAAACCTCTTACATGCCTTATTCCGAACAGTACTGGGGATTAAATGAGAACTATCTGGACGATGAAAGAATTTGTGCTGTGGCGGAGTTACTATTTCATGGGAAGTTGGTAAGATTGATGGACCTCTCCCTCGAAGAATGGCTTGAACTTAAATATATGGTAGTCCGAAATTTGCCCCTGCAAATGAAGTTAAGCGGATTATGACTTCATGGTTGACACGGAGTTTTAGGGAGCAATTTAACGAGTTCATGGAGATAAGAAGGAAAATGATTGGTAAAGCTTGCTTTGACGTTGACCATGATCCTAACAATGTTGATTTCTCAGATTGGTTGGCTAGTAAGTTCAATAACCATAAGAGCATGGATCGGGCTACTAAGGATGCGTTATGGGTATATTGGATGAGAGGTGAAGACGAAGAAGTAGAGAGCGACTACGGGTCGTCACTTCATGATTCAACGATCAATGAGGGCATTGAAGAATTATTCAGAATAGACATTGACGTGTTCGATTATGAGACACCCTTGTGCAAACAATTCAAGGAATTTAATTA
The DNA here is from genome assembly GCA_021014915.2 of Artemisia tridentata subsp. tridentata. Taxonomy (NCBI): domain Eukaryota; kingdom Viridiplantae; phylum Streptophyta; class Magnoliopsida; order Asterales; family Asteraceae; genus Artemisia; species Artemisia tridentata. The sequence continues at coordinate 140,643,065 of CP139508.1, read as the reverse complement.
CCTTCTTCAAGTCGACGATGATGTGCTAACTGGAGATCTACCAGGATTCAAGACTTATGATGATTTCAAAAACACCTGGTACTACGAATGGAATGACTAAATACCATGGGTTTGGGATAAACCATGCGAATTTGAGCACATTAATCACACCTGTACACCTTTCATTTTCAAAGATGGGAGTAGTGTTTGGCCGACCTGTGATTATAAGAGTGACGGAACCTGTAATGGGGGAAGTATAATTGGGTTGAAACGGGTTGGAAACGATGTAACCTTTGAAGATTATGAGTGGTACGATAATGTTGAAGACTGCCCACAAAAAGCGGAGGCTTTACAAGAAAAGGGTAGAATTGAATACTTGAAAGGACTTAAGGGAACATCGAATACTACTTTCTGGGAATGGGTGCATGCACAATTTGATGATTACACGAAGCTTAGTCGACAGTTACAATGGGAATTGGAAAGAGAGTGGGAGGCAATTCAAGACGATGATAACAATAAGTCATTAATCGATGAACTTGATGACTATTTGATTAAGGATCCTTATTTTAAGTTTGTTGATAAAGACGAAGAAGAATTCACCAAAAGAAAGTGTCAACTACTTGGGATCCCTTATAATGAGCCACCCATGATTATTTCTGAAAAATTTAAAATCGTCAAATATTCTTTGGGACCAGATGAAGAGTATGTTGCGACGAAGACCAAGAATTATACTAGATTAAGTCGAACGGAAGAAAACGTCGCAATGCTATACGGGAACATCTTTCGGATGAAGGAAGAAGGATGGACCGTGACAAGAACTAAATGAAGAGCTGAACGTGAGTCTAACTTGAAGACTCTGGAATAAAGACAAGTGCTGACCGGGAGACAACCCGGAAATTTTTTTATTATTCTGTTCTGTGTCGAGTCAGTCAGGCCCGCAGAGGATACGGCGCATCTCAATCCCGAGATGCGACGCATCTACTGCACTGGTCATATCTTACTTTATTTTTCTGCATTTTTTTACTTTTCGACTTTAAAACTTTTTATCAGTTTATTTCAATGCGGCACATCCCTGGTTAAGGATGCGGCGCATCTTCTATTCTGATTCGTAATTATTCCAGGCTCGATACGGCGTATCTTCTTCCATAAGATACGGCGCATCGACTGACCTGATGATTTTCATTTTAATTTTTATGTTTTATTTTTTCCTAACTACTAATGTATTATGCAAGTTTGACCTTTCTTAACTTAGGTGTGTTTAAAGCCTTGGTGGTATTATAGATTCCTGCATTTCATGTGGATACATATATTATGAAGCTTAAACGTTCTCATCCACAAGAAAGATGATTTTTGCTCTTATACAAATGGAGGATCATACCGAGCAAATCTCAGGGGAGTTTTTCTGTTCTAATTCTTTTATTTTCCAGTTTTAACCTTTTATACAAACAACGAGGACGTTGTTTAACTTAAGTGGGGGATTGGAGAATTAGAACACTTAACACTTACTTGTCCTAAACTTTTCAAAATATGCTTAAAATGTGCTTAATATATCAAAATTTAAAAATTTTTAGCATGTTTTTGTTTAAGATCTAAGTCGCATAGCTGCACACATGACGTTATTTTCAAAAATTGTGATTTTTCAAAATTCACAAATCTATGAGTGTGCTGGTGACTTGTAAACTTTAGAACTTGGCTTGTATACTATTCGAGACCACCATAATAAGTATTATTTTTATAATTGGAATGACTTGTCTAAATTGGTAAATTTCTAGGATTACACCCAAATAGCCTATATATGTTATGTGTTATTAGCTAACTACACTGGTTAGTTAACCCCCGTAAAAACCCCTTTTGTTACTCTCACTTTTAGAGTAAGATACCCTTAGAAAAACACTCAGAGCCATTCCTTTCGTTTCTTACACCAATTTTTAAAATGTTTCGTTACACCCTTACACCTTAGCCTACCCTGTAGATTAAAATCCGTGGTTGGTTAATTGCTTTAGGCAAAGTGTGTTTCCTTACATTACCTGTGTTCGCGTGCGTAATTCATTATCTATGGTAGGTCGGGAAATTGCACAATGCAATTGGAGTGAAAGTAAATATTGTATATCTTTGAGTTTATTTTTCGTGTGTTTACTACTCTCACTATTACCGTTATTTCTGAAGTCATGAAAAGTATGGAAAAATTATCCAGAATTATCATTATAGTGATGTGGTGAAATTTTACACATCTATGTTTATGTTATTAAAAAAAAAAAAAAAAAAAAAAAAAAAAAAAAAAAAAAAATCGAAAAGAAAAAGAAAAGTTGGATGTTTGATTTAACCAACTTATGTAAAATTTTGTATTAAGTGGTCGATATCACCACTAGTTGTTGTATATTATATTTATGGATTGAATGGGAGTTGGCAGTTATGTGAACACCAACTAAGGTTTATTCTTTGATTAAGATCTTGTTGAGTATAATTCGTGTCTACCTAAAGCGTGTGTTTCAAGTGTTAAAGCGTGAGTTATTCAGTGATATGAGTCTTATTCATGGGATGGTTGGGATAGTGATTAACCACACTTAGGATTTTAATTTATCTGTTTTGTTTATTTTTAATTTTACACCAATTTGTATCCCAAATATTATCCATACCCTATATTATTCGTTATCAAAACCTTTGATTTATTGAGATTAGGGATTTGAGCAATCTTAAGTATCGTAGTCGTGGATTCGGCTATGTATTTATGATTTTGTCGCCCTTTTTGATATAATATTATTGGTGAAGATTACTTGGTCCTATCTTTAGCCTGTTCGAGTTAAGGATTTGAGCAATTGCAAGTATCGTGTTCGTGGATTCGATCATGTATTTGTGATTTTGTCGCCTTTTCTGGAATTTGAGATCGATAGAGATTAAGGAGAATGATTAACCCTTAACCCTCAAAACCCTTTTTACCGCTTTAGACTTGTTATTCCTTGGCTTTAGTAGGGGAGATGTGTATACTTGCCAAGCTTATGATAGAATATTCGTCACAACTGGACAGTTAAACGATTAGATTTGCTTTTATCATGTTATTTTATTTTACTTCTAATTCGTTAAGTGTTTGGTTGTGTGATTATGACAAAAATGAATACATGCTTAAATATAAAAATAAATCCTAATATCTTTTAGGATACATTTTCATAAGATTAATTCTAAGGTTTACTTGGGGACAAGTAAAGTTCAAGTGGGGGGATATTTGATGAACTCAAATAAGTACATTTTATTACCGTCAGTTATCCTATTTATTTGACTTGTTTTATTATATTATCTGTGAGGATTGATACTTAATCGTTTACTTTTGTAATTCTCAGGTAAAAACAAGCATTTGGTGAAACTTGGCGATTTTGGACTAGTTATGGAGCAAAACAAGCAAGAAGTTAAGAGTCTACTGAAATGTACAAGATCAAGACATTCTGCTCCAGATGCACCGCATCTTACTTATTACATACGGCGCATCACTATCAAGATTTCACAAGATACGATCCAAGATACAAGAGGACATGCGCCGCATCTATAAATGGAGTTACGCCGCATCTTCTGGCGGTGTACGAATATTCCTGAATATATTAATCTTGGACCCCACGCGAAGTTAAGTCAATGCGCCGCATCTACTTATTAGATGTGCCGCATCTTACCTCAGACAGAAACTATAAATACCCCAAAGTCAGACGATTTTAAGGGACTTTTGTGAGGTACGACATTCGAAGGACAGAAGCCCTAGGCCGAATTCAGTCGTGATAGCAGCACAAGACACACCTTGAACGAAGATACGAGAGCTGTAAGAAGGTCCTGCATGTATTCAATTCATTAAGTAGTTTTGTTTTATTGTATTAGTACACTTTAATTGATCAGGATTGATGGGCTTGTGTTATGTTATCATTCACTTCAACTCCACTTAAAATTGCTTTCCCATTAATTAAAGTTTATATGTTGATGTCTTTGGTGACTTTTATTAGTGCATTGATAACCTCTGTGTCTAGCTGAGCATTGCTTGGGTCGCCATGCCCTTTCCTCGCCTATTTATTAGATCGCCTATGCATTCTATCGTCTGTAGAAAAGTAGGAAGAAAGATAAATGGGATAGTCATAAGTAATCATTAAGGGTTTACTCGCCGATAAGATTAGAACCAACGAGAAAGGACTTAATCTCGGTGCGTTGCATCGAACTATACACTTCATATAAAACTAGCAATAAAACAAGTGACAAACTACTTAACTATCAGGACAGGTCTTCTTATTGTCTCGAGTATTTATCTGTGTACGTGTGTGCTATTCGCTGATTTGTGCCTATTAGTTAGTTTATTATTTAATTGCAACCAAACCGTGCCAGTCTCTCAGGCTGAACCCCCTTGCGTTAAATTAGCTTGTATAGCTAACTTAAGATATTAAAATACTGATTAGAATAACTAGATAATACGTTCCACTCTTAGTGATCGACACTCTACTTACCATTATATACATACTGACCGGGTACACTGCTCGTTAAAGTGTGCGTGTTATTGATAAGTCGGCTAAATATAAATTTAAAACTTGAATACTGCTAAAACCACAACGACATACCGTGGGTATTAATTAGAGCACTCGCACGCACGCGTCAGCGATACACGTCTTTCACTTGGTCTGAGAGCTGATCACTCTACACAGGTTTGTTTTATTATATTAGTATGCTATGGTATTATCAGTCGTCTGGGCTCGTGATGGTTTGATGTGTTCCTGTTTTCCTTAAATCTTATTCATTATTCATTTTCTTTTCTTTGTTCTTGTTCAATTTCTTATTCCTTTCCTTTTGATTTTGTATCAGTATGATTTGTATTCCTGAATTGTTTTTGTACTGCTACCTGTTACTGCTTTGTTTATCTATATATCTGTTCACTGAGCTTTTGAAGCTCAGCCGCATTTCTTTTCCTGCGGCAGGTACTTAAGCTAGGAGCTTGGTTTTAGCTTTGGGATGAGAGCAATCTATTTTGGAGTTTTGACCTTAGTTATTTAGCTTTACCATTTGAACTTCTATTTATTTTGATATGCCATTGTTTAGGCATTTGAATATTGGATTTTGTACTTCAGTTATTTGTCTTGCATCTTGATTTAAGTCATGTTGACTTATTTTGGATTTAATGTTAAGACTTTTGAAGTTTTATTTTGTTGAATGTTTCTGTTGACTTCTGATATGCCACCATTGTTGTGATATCTTTACCCTTGTCGGGTTGGGGTGTTACAATTTCTGGTATCAGAGAACAGGCATTCATGAAACCTTAGAGCTTAGGATATCGACCTGTGAGAATTGGGTAGACATTAGGTTTCCTTTCGCGCACTCTCTTTTCCTGTCCTGCTCTACCATGTTTTTCTTTTGCTCTATCATTTCCTGTTCGATCTTTCTAATCGTTTGAAAATCCTGTAGATGGTTGTTACTCGTCGTGGTGACTATTCCGATGGGGAGGAGCAAATCCCTAACCTGGAGGAGTTGGTGGCTAATGCTATAGCCAATTTGCTACCTGGGCTTAATGCTAACGAGGTGATCACTCGGATGATCAATGATTTCCGTAATGGAGCTGGTCCCTCTGGTGGTTCTGGTGGTGCTGGTCCCTCTGGTGGTGCTGGTGGTTCTGGGGGTACTGGTGGTGGGGGCCGACCCACTACCATTAATGGTTGGCTTGAGAGTTTCAATAAACTCAAACCGTTGTCTTTCAGTACTGCTTCTACTCCTCATGCTGCAGAGGACTGGATAACACACATGGAGAAGCTGTTTGAGGTACTGGGTTGTGAAGATGAGTTTAAGACTCGTCTGGCTGCGTTTAAGCTTGAGGGTGATGCGCTTAACTGGTGGAAGGCGCACAAGGAAGCTAAGGGAGGCGATACTTATGTTCTTAGTTGTACTTGGGTTAACTTTCGTACTACGTTCTATAATAGGTACTTCCCTGTGTCTGAGCAGCAAAGATTTATTCGGGAGTACAACACTATTGCCCAGCTAGATTCTGAGAATGCAGTGGAATTTCTGGAGCGATTCCAGAGATTGGTTAGCTTTGTGGGTCCGGTGGCTGGGGATGCTGAGCATCAGGCTAAGCATTATAAGTGGGCACTGAAGATTTGGGTTTTAGATCGTCTTCTTAATCAGGAGTTTGCTGATTCGTCAGCATGTTGCGACGCAGCTCGCAACATCGAGATTTTTCATGAGAAGGTGGGTTACAAGCGAAACCGTGATGGTGACAGGATTCAGCAGCAGAGTCAGAATCGGGACAACAAGGGGTTTTCTGGCAAGGGCTTTGAACAGCGGGGTCAGTCAGATCGTGGTCGTGATTATCAGGGTCAGCCAGGTAGGAGCTATGATCAGCGGAGACCAGATTCTAGGAGTCAGGATTCTGGTACGATTTCTAGGCAGGGTGATGAGCGCCAGGGGCGCAATAATGGTCAGAAGCAGTGGAAGGATCAGCCTTCTAAGGGTTTTCACCAGCAGTCTCGTGGTTCTGGATCGAGTTCTCAGAAGGGTTCATCTGGGAACTTACCTCCACCTCCTATCTATACTACTTGTGGGAAAAGTCATCTAGGAGAGTGTCGTAGAGCATCTGGTGCGTGTTTCTGATGTGGGTCTGCTGAACATCGGGTGAAGGACTACATAAAGCAGAATCCTGCATCTGCCGGGAAATATCTTCTTCCTCCTCCTCCTCCACCTCCGAATACTGGGCGTGTGTTTTCTACTACGCGGGATCAGGCGGCTAAGGCTACAGGTACCATTACCGGCTTTTTGTATATTGGTGATTTTACTGTTTTCGCGTTATTTGACACTGGAGCAACGCATTCTATCATATCTATGAAATTGGCTAAGAAACTGAACATACCTTCAACACCACTAAATAACCCAATTGCTATATCTACCCGCATGAAAAACCACATTCTTATCAACCATGAATATTTGAATTTTCCGTTACGCTTCGATGATCGGATTCGTCCGAAGAATTTACTTCCTCTGGACATGATTGACTTTGATGTCATCCTGGGTATGGTTTGGTTGGCTTTCCATCGAGCAACCATTGACTGCCACGCCAGAAATGTGATTTTTGGTGATCTGAATAATCCTGAATTCATTTACCATGATTCTCGTCCTCTTAAAACTGTTAAAATCATTTCTGCCTTGAAAGCTCGAACCTTGATGTCTCATGGTTGCCAAGGTTATCTAGCCTCGGTTAAGGATTCGTCTGTTGAGAGTCCGGATATTTCTAGTGTTCCCATTGTTCGGGATTTTGCTGACGTTTTTCCTGAAGTACTTCCTGGTCTTCCTCCGGCTAGAGAAGTGGAATTTTCTATTGATCTAATTCCCGGTGCCGAACCTATCTCTAAGGCTCCGTACCAGATGGCACCTGTTGAACTGAAAGAGTTGAAGGAGCAACTGGAAGAGTTGCTGGACTGTGGATTCATTCGACCTAGTGTTTCGCCAAGGGGTGCTCCTGTGCTTTTCGTGAAGAAGAAGGATGGGTCTATGCGTCTGTGTATTGATTATCGTGAGCTTAATCGCATTACCATTCGAAACCGTTATCCGCTTCCTCGCATTGATGACTTGTTTGATCAGTTGCAAGGAGCTAAAGTCTTCTCCAAAATCGACTTGCGATCTGGTTATCACCAATTGCGAGTTAAAGAGCAAGATGTATCTAAGACTGCTTTCCGCACCCGTTATGGACACTATGAGTTTCTGGTTATGCCTTTTGGCTTAACAAATGCGCCTGCTGTGTTTATGGATTTGATGAACCGGGTCTTTCATGAGTTTCTTGATAAGTTTGTCATCGTTTTCATTGATGATATTCTAGTGTATTCTAAATCGTCTGAAGAGCATGAGCAGCACTTGCGTATTGTTTTAGGTATCCTGAGGCAGCAGAAATTATTCGCGAAATTTTCTAAGTGTGAATTCTGGCTGAACCAAGTAGCTTTCCTAGGTCACATTGTGTCTGCAGATGGTATCACCATGGATCCATCTAAGGTTGAGGCTATCACCAAGTGGCCGAGACCTACCACTGTGACTGAAGTCAGGAGTTTTCTAGGATTAGCTGGCTACTACAGGCGTTTTGTGGAAGGATTTTCTAAGTTGGCTTTACCATTGACTCAATTGATGCGGAAGGGTGAAAAATTTGTATGGACTGATGAGCGTGAACAGAGTTTTGAAGAGTTGAAACGGCGTTTGGTGTCTGCACCTATTCTAACTTTACCATCGGGTTCTGGAGGTTTCCAAATCTATAGTGATGCTTCTAAGAAGGGTTTGGGCGGTGTGCTTATGCAAAACGGCAAGGTGATTGCCTATGCTTCGAGGCAGTTGAAACCCTATGAGGAAAATTATCCAACTCATGATCTAGAATTAGCAGCTGTAGTTTTTGCATTGAAGATCTGGAGACATTACTTGTATGGCGAATCATGTGATATCTTCACTGATCACAAGAGTCTCAAATACATCTTTACTTAGAAGAAGCTTAATATGAGACAGAGGCGATGGCTAGAGCTTCTGAAGGATTATGACACGAACATCCAGTATCATCCAGGTAAGGCTAATGTGGTTGCTGATGCACTTAGTCAGAAATCTGGATTGATTGCAAGTTTAGAGATTGATCCGCGTGTCCTCAAGGATTTGGAGCGGTTGGATGTTGAGTTGTGTGTTCGGCGTGATGTTGGTTACTGGGCTAGCCTAAAGATTGAGTCAAATATGATGTTGCGTATTAAAGATGCTCAGAAAGATGATGGTGAACTCTGGGCTATTGTTCAGAATATTGAAGAGGGTAAGCAAACTGAATTTAGAGTTGATGATGATGGAGTTGTCTGGTATGAGGATCGTTTATGCGTGCCTAATGATTCCGACTTGCGTGAGGCTGTGTTGACTGAGGCTCACAGTTCTCCTTTCGCTATCCATCCTGGTTCTACCAAGATGTATCGGGATCTTAAGCAGCATTTATGGTGGAATGGTATGAAGCAAGATGTGGCGTTATTTGTTGCTAGATGCATGACTTGCCAGCAAGTTAAGATTGAGCATCAGCGAGCTAGTGGTCTATTGCAACCTTTGGAGATTCCTACATGGAAATGGGATGAGATTTCCATGGACTTCGTTTGTGGTCTGCCTGTTACTCGTAAAAGACATGATGCGATTTGGGTGGTCGTTGATCGGCTAACTAAATCCGCTCATTTTTTACCTATCCGTCTGACCTATAGTGTCAGTAAGTTGGCGGAAGTTTTTCAGCAAGAGATTGTTCGATTGCATGGTATGCCTTCGTCTATTGTTTCAGATCGTGATCCTCGTTTCACTTCGCGTTTTTGGAAGGGACTTCATAAAGCTTAGGGCGCTCGCCTTAAGTTCAGTACTGCATTTCATCCCCAAACTGATGGTCAGTCTGAGAGGACCATTCAGACTTTGGAAGACATGTGAAGGGCTTGTGCGTTGGAATGGACAGGTAGTTGGGATGAGTACTTATGTTTGGTAGAGTTTGCATATAATAACAGTTGGCATGCGAGTATTCGAATGGCTCCCTTCAAGATGTTGTATGGTAGGAAATGTAGGGCTCCTGTTTGTTGGAATGAAGTAGGTAAACGTCTGATTGAGGGACCTGAGATGATTGAGATCACAAATGAAAAGGTAGCTATTGCTAGAGAGAAACTGAAAGAGTCGCGTGCGCGCCAGAAAAGTTATGCTGATAAGCACCGTCGGGATCTAGAATTTAATGTAGGTGATCGGGTATTCCTGAAAGTATCTCCTTTCTGTGGTGTCAGGCGTTTTGGAATCAAGGGCAAGTTGAGTCCTCGATTTATTGGACCGTTTGAAATTCTGGAGCGTATTGGGGAGGTTTCTTATCGTTTGGCCTTACCTCCTCAGCTATCTCATGTGCATAATGTTTTCCATGTATCTCTTCTGAGGGGATACAATTATCATCCATTACATGTGGTATCTTATCCGCTCGATCAGATCCGGCCTGATATGTCCTTGTCTGAAGAACCGGAAGCGGTTCTGGACCGTCAGGAACGAGTCATGAGAAATAAAGTTATTCCATTCATAAAGATTCTTTGGAGGAATCACCCGGAGCGTGAGGCTACCTGGGAAACCGAGGAATCAATACGAGCTAGTTATCCGCAATTCTCGTTCTAGTCTGGTATGTCCTTGTTTTGTTTTCCGCTCTCTTTTCTTTTGCTTCCTGCAAATTTCGAGGACGAAATTTTTTTGTTAGTGGGGAAGAAGTTGTAATACCTGAAATTCAGATAATCTGTAAAATGACCAAATTACCCTTGAAACAATAAAACCTAAATAAATAACTTATAAAATTATGAAACAATTCCAAACTTCTGAAAACGATCTACATATCAAGTAAATTTATTTCTGGGACAACATTATATTATTTTTGAATGTCCAAAAATCATAAAGTCACATATACACATATATATGGGCCGAAAATAAATTAAATAAATCAAATTATATTTTGTAAAATCATTCTATTTAAGATAAATACAAACTAATTTAAGGAATTATACAAGAAATCAAAGTGTGATATTGTGATAATATTTGGGACAAAAATCTGGATATATCCCCCCTCCTAGTCGGTTTTGATAAGTATAACACAAACCATATTATTTTCTAAAAACCCTAATTGCCGAAACCTTAATATCGACACACACAAAAATCAACCAAGCCTCCATTCGATCTTCTGGACCTGAGAAAGAATTTTTATGGAGTTCATCAAGGTGTAAGGGAGCTACGAAAAATAAGAGTTGGAGTATTGAAGCCTTCGTTCGATCGTGGTGCTTTTGTTTGTCCGACTTGTTGCATACGATAGGTATAAATCCACACGACTAATTCTTACATTCTAATATTAATCTAGCATTTTTCTAATGATCTTTATGTCGAATATAACTCAGTAAAAATGTTAAAAATGAATCATGCAAGCTTAATCATGCGTACGAAAATTCAAGAGATAAAACACACTTAATTTCCAAATATTGTCATACGATTTTTCTGGAGTGTAACTATAATTTTTACATGTTCTATACTGATAATATAAGCCTAGAAAAATAATCATGTGATTTGTAGAAGCTCAGAATAATTGATCTTGATTTATGTTTGGATCGGATTTAAAAGAAAAATAAAGAAAATTAGGAAAAAAACCCTAGAACGATTAGGGTTAGGGTTTATGTGTGTAGATCGGATGTAATTAATGCTAGTAATGAAGGAATAATGATGGCATAATGATTGGATAGAAGTAGGGTTTGGTTTTACAAATTAAAAAGTCTATACGTTTGGTTCTTAAAACTGTAAGGGTTTGTTTTGCCAACTTTGAAACTTCTGGGATATTTTTGTAATATTATATAAGTCTGTAGGAATGTGGGAAAAATATAACTTGAGGGTCCTAAGTGTAAATGTTGCAAGAAAATGAATTGATTATATTTATAAGGGTCGATTTGTAATTAATTAAAGTAGAGGGACTAAAAGTGTAAATTTTGGAAACTTGAAGTTATTTTGTGTAAATAATTTCATAAAGAGTATAATGTTTAATTTTGAGTATTTATGGGCTTGGTATGTAATTATAAATAAATTATGATTTAAATTGTAAGTTTTGTAAAGTTAAGGGACCAATTGTGTAATTACTAAATTCTGAGGGTCTAATTCGTACTTCATATAATTCTGAGGTGATGTTCTGTAAATTTGTAAAATAAAGTACTTGTTTGGTAAATATGAATATTATTGGGATTAAATCATAAATTATGTAAATGTAGGGTTTATTTTGTAAATTATATAACCAAGGGGTATAAAATGTAAATTGTGAAACTTAAGAGATTAAAATGACATTCTGAATCATATGAGTATTTAAATCAGTAACTTAAAGTATTTTCATTTTAAACCTTTGAATCTAATGAATTTACAATTAAAACCCTAAACTATGTAAAATTGTTATAATTAACCCTAAACTTTTGTAACTTGATAAAAGGTACCTTAATTCCATAATAATCTGGAAATAAAGACTTAACCTAATCAGGAATATTTATATCTTACTAAATATGGAAATCTATTAATTATAGAAAGTTACTAAATCTGGAAAGTTACTAAAAATAGAAAGTTACTTAAAATGGAAAGATAAATTAAAAGTAATAATCTGAGTTTGAATATTTCGTAATTCCGTCTTCTACTTCTTTAGGTGTGAAGAAGGAGAAGCCCTGATTTCTGCTTCGTGTTTGCTTTCTTGTCTTTCTGCTGTGCTAATAAGGTACAAATATTCTGCCCTTTTTCAGTAAGGGTTTTCATTCCCTTTTCTTTCAGCTTTTCATTTTCCTTATTAGGATTTCCTATACCCTTTCATTTGCTTCTTCGTTCGTATGAATATCAAATTTTCTTCCGAGCACTCTATGCTCACACTAGTACGAATGATATGGACATCTTGATCCATTCATTATTGTTCTGATTCATTGACCCTTTCATTTGCATCGATTGATAACAGTTTGCTTCTTCGTTCATACAGATCTCTAATCTATCCCTTTTAAGCAGTCTTTGCTCCTAAAACATTACACTTAACAGAATTCTATTATTATTTTTGTGATTCATCAAGATCTTTCATTGGTATTATTAATTACTCCTTGTAACTATCTTTAACCCCAAGGCATTGGCATCTACTTCTTACGACTGATAGTACGCTCCTGTAGTAATCCCATTTGCATTAATCGCTAGTACGCATCGGGCGTAGGAACAACACTCCAGGACAACAGGCTGCAAGCAGTACAAGATCGTCAAGAGAGTTACGTGAAAGTTCGCCACGAAAGCACGTGCTAAGTTTCGGAAAATGATGAAAACTGAACTCGATGTACGTTGAACCCTTCAAGAATTTGGCAAAAGCTGGACCTGTAGCTTATCGACTCGAACCACCCAAAAGAGCCCACTAGCGTGCACAACACATTTTACGATTCGAACTCGAAGAAGTGCCTATCGGATGAAACTCTCATCATTCCACTAGAGGAGATTCAGCTTGACGACAAGCTTTACTTTGATAAGGAACCAGTTGTGATCATGAACCAGGAAGTCAAACGACTCAAGCAGAGTGAATTCCCATTGTCAAGATTCGTTGGGATACTCGACATGGACCCGAGTACACATGGGAGCGAAAAGAGCAGATTGCGACGAGAATACCCTCATTTCTTTTCCGACACACCGTCAGCCGATAAGATAAACTGAATCATGAGGACATGATTCCTTTTTAACGGATGGGTAATGTAACAACCGAGAAATTTCCAAGTCATTACTTTCACTAATTTTATTTGCTTATTATGCTATTTTAAGTAAATTAGCTTTTGCCGGGAAAGTTGCCCGCGTACGTCGTGACACGTACACTGAAATTCGTAAATTGACTCAGGCTATGCTCAGTTTACCCGTTAATATGATTTATATTCCCCCACATACTTGTTTTCATATGGAATAATTTAATTTTCCATTTCTACGCGAAGTGTGCACATTTTACGTTTTACGCGTTTTCGGCTCGCGGTTTAAGCTTTAAAGGCGTTATAACACTCCGGAAGGCTCGGGAAATTTATGAAACATCAAATTAGGTCATTTTAAGTTAAATTTAACATTTTTATGAAAATATTATCTTCATGACATTCATTTCCATAAACTAGGCATAAAACGTTACCGGTTTAGCCCCGTTGGCCTTCAAACTCACTCCGTGACTTAAGATACTTGTGCAAAACAAGTATATAATGTATTGTGACTAAATAATAAAAGAAAACACACCTTGGAGCCCCCAAAAACCGGCCTCCCCCATAAGCCACTTAAAATCCATGCATTTGGTGTCTTTTCAAGACTTAAATTTTCTTATACACAACACACTTCTCATTTTTATCACCAAGAAAACTTCACCTCCCTCCCTTTCATGATGAGAACGAACCAAATACAGCCCCAATACCCTCATCATCATCAAGTTGTTTGCAAGCTTCAAATCTAGTGCATCTCTTCTAGTTTCAAGTCCTAGTAAGTTTTCCATAATCATTTTCACTTCATTTTGTTCCATCTTATGATTTCTAGAGGTTGTTATAGATCTAAGATAAACCACTCTTGCATGTATGTTTTGAGACATCTTGATTCAAGTTTTCATAGGAGTATTGGATTTAGATAGGTATTTAGGCTTGATTTGGTTAGTAGATGCAAGAGTTGGATTGATTTAAATGAGTTTTGATCTATTGTTAATGATTTCTTCATATTGTTTTGTTATAAAAATTGATTTAGATCCCCAAATAAATCTTGAACCTCCTGGACTTTTTGGGTCTTTAACTAATTAAGTGGTAGTGATGATAGAATATAGGCATGCATTGGTTCAAAAACCCATTTATTATACATAAAGTAGATCATTGTCATTGGCCCAAATCTGTCCCAGATTTCAACCAAAAAACGACTTAACTATTTTTTCCTCAGGAAGTTTTATGCTTAAATAAAAATATTGGGAGTTAGCCACAGGTCTTAGGATCATTTCCCCGAAAACCTTACATCCTAATTCATCTTGGAGCTTTTTAGAGAAAATCCACACTAAAACAGGTCCAGGAATGCATGTCAGATTTGAAAGGCTAATTACTCTAAAATGTTGTAAAGAACATTAGGTTAGTGTAAACATGAAAGTTGTAGCCAAGACCTGTAGAAAACTTTTCCCACAAGCCATGTGTCCATTAGATCTGTAGATAAGAAGATACACTCTTTTTCCTAAACCCATTTGGATGCTGAGTATAACTATCTAGAGACACAGGGGTAAAATTGTAATTTTACCCATGTTCTAAAGTTCTCAGTAATATGAGGCCTTGATTTTCATATTTTACAGAGTCATACCTTTCTAAGCATATAAAGTTCATAATTTTAGCCTTCACGGTTTAGAAATGGCGACCCAATTGGTGCGGCAATTTTATAAAATTTCCATCAGCATTGCATTTTTAAACCATATAAACTTTATTAAACGTCTTTCGACCCATGTCTTGCTATAAGACTTTTAAATAAATGACCATGTGATATTTTGAGTTCAAGTACTGAGTTAAGTCACAAATAAAAGTATTATACTTTAATCCCCGAGCCTAAGTCGTGTTATATTTTATCTAGGTCACTTGTGATCTTTGCGGTTTTTCTCGACGTGCACACTTCTCCGATTTCTGTTGCTACTTCATTATTGGTGAGTTCATAGCCCCACCTTTTACTTGTTTAGCTATTTACAAACCCTGTGGGGGAGATACATGCTACTTACTTTTATTATGATCACAACTGCTTGAAAACTGTATTCTAAACTGAATGTATTATTGACACTAAGTACTACTATTGCCATGAAGTCCCCGTATCATGAATCGTTAATCACTTGCGAGTGAGCGCGAATATTGTGAATAGATCTATTTGGGATTGAACTCCCCATATTGGACCGCTGCCCTTGCATGGGCAACCATATGCACTATATTTGAGGTCTCTAGGTGCTTGGCAAGGCACCCACTGGGGCAAACTTACATACTTATTACTTAAGGCGTCGATGTCATGAGCTTAGTGCAATAATTACCTTACTAGACTCTGCATTTGTTGCTTAGTCACTTTTATAAACGATATTGTGATCAACTGCTTATTACTAAAACTCTATGGATTCACTCAACCTTTGTGTTGACCGTTTTAGCATGTTTTATCTAAGGTTTAAAGGCATGAAGGTCTGGGATGGAATCGCACGGATATATTTTGAGGACTCGGCATATTTTCACATTTGAAGAGTCTATATTTTAAAGATTCATGTTATGTTTAAAACATTTGCAATCTTTTGAAAACATTGTATTTTATGAAAACTGTTGGGACCTTTGCAAACTCTGAGAATTTAATGTATCAAATGTGAAACACTTTTAAAACGTCTCTTTTCAAGGGTCGTTTTCCATGACTTGTACTTTGTGCTAGGAAGTAATACCCCAGTGATCTATCTTCCGCTGCTATAATTTTGGGGGTGTTACAGATTGGCATCAGAGCTACAGTTATAGAGAACTGGGTCGTTTTCAAAACCCAAACTATAACTATTTTTCACTAAAGAGTCTCTCATTGCCGTATCCGATATCCGTGAGCGTATGCCACCAGACTGCCTATGTTGTTATACATATTTCATCACTAATGGTATTATATAAAGTATGCTTATATACACTCTTATTTATATAAAGGATAATTATATAAATACTCGAACATTTATGCTCATTCTTGGAGCACCGCTATTCTATCGACTTACATGCTATTTATATACACACTTGGTGTACTTTTCGATCACTATGCTTATTTATTAAGCATCACTATTATTTATATAAAGGTTAATTATATAAATGTTTGACTGATTTTGACCTCTTACGCTTATTTCGGAGCTTGAGCTCAAAACTTGTTTTCCCTGATTACATACCTATACTTGCATTTTAATGATCTTCTTATTTTCTCAAACATCGTGAGTAATACCGTGGTTCGCTAAAACTTTTCATGACCTTTCGTATCATTGTCTTATGCAAACCCGTTGCAGTCTATCGATTTCCCTCGGCTATCTTACTATTCGCCTTTGAAGACGAGTTGGAACATTGGTCTCATACTTCTTGAACACCTACATCGCCTCGTAAACCATCGCCTAAAGATACGCCGGTTGATTAGAGCATGACTTTAATGTGCCGCCTTGGAACACCCTATTTTCGGAACACGACTTTTAACGTCCCATTCTCTTTCACTCCTTGTGTTTTGAAGAATCACGCCGCTAGGAAGGTAACACCGAAGCTTGATAACAATGTTTACCTTAACTTAATACTATCTTTC
This sequence comes from Artemisia tridentata subsp. tridentata, assembly GCA_021014915.2. Lineage (NCBI taxonomy): Eukaryota > Viridiplantae > Streptophyta > Magnoliopsida > Asterales > Asteraceae > Artemisia > Artemisia tridentata. The sequence continues at coordinate 140,626,283 of CP139508.1, read as the reverse complement.
GATTCCGAGGACATAATTTGGAAACTTTTCGACCACCATTCTGACACCCACTTCACCAACTTGTATACTAACGTCAAATAGTGAGACAAAGCCATTCGAGGACAAGGCTATAGAGTGTGAACTCAAACCAGAAGATTACTAACCCGAAGAAGAACCCCTCGGAAGACGTGGAGGAGAACCATTACTGCACCTACTCCTCTCGCACGATCAAAGCCTATTACTAGAGAGCCCATCCAACACAGCATCCCATTGTTGGTGACACACATGGCACATCATGAGAGATATTTCACGTCAACAGAAACGAGATGTGATGGCCAACCTACAGTTTCGTTGGAGAAGAGTAAAGCTCGAGGAGCCAAGTACGGATCATACTTAATCAACATTCGTGATATTTATTGACTTTACCATTTATTATTTGTTCTCATTTAACCCCAAACAACTTTTGTGATACTCAATGCCTCTCTCATTTTATGTTGTTCCTATTTAAAATGCATGTTTTCAACGTAATGCTTCTCTCATTTATTGTTGATACCCATTCATTCTCAATTGCAATCACAATGCTTATTGTCTTTGTCACTTATTGCATTTCTCATTAATTGTTACCCTCAGCTAGCATTCGTGCTGCTTTTTGTATTTCTTATTTATTGATCGTTCTCATTTCTTCTCCTCATTTAGCATTCGAGATGCACATTGTCTTTCTAAATTATTGATTTTCCCAGTTATTCTTATATAACATTCGTGATATTTATGGATTTCATCATTTACCATTTGTTCTCTTCCATGACATTTATCGTCTTTCTCCTTTACTATTTGCCTTCACATTTATTGTCTATCTCATTTGTTCTCATCTAAGGTATCGTTACACTTATTGCTTTCTTAATTCTTGTCTATTTCACTTACCGCACTTTCAACAATCGTGTGTTTATTATCCTTCTCAGTTATGGATTTTCCTCATTCATTCTCATTTGACATTCGTAATGAATATTGTCTGTCTCGTTTATTATTGAACCTTATTTGGAATTCTATCTTTCAGTATTGACCTCTTTTATTATTGGTTTGATTTGTTGGTTGTCTCGATTTATTGGTTGTTTCAACTTATTGATTATTCATGTTAATATTCTATATCCCTTCGCTTTACTATTATTATGATTTATGGTCCTCCTGTTTGCATTAATTTGAGTCATTGATCTCTCTTTTACACAACCTTTCATTTGCTTCTTCGTTCGTATGAATATCAAATTTTCTTCCGAGCACTCTATGCTCACACTAGTACGAATGATATGGACATCTTGATCCATTCATTATTGTTCTGATTCATTGACCCTTTCATTTGCATCGATTGATAACAGTTTGCTTCTTCGTTCATACAGATCTCTAATCTATCCCTTTTAAGCAGTCTTTGCTCCTAAAACATTACACTTAACAGAATTCTATTATTATTTTTGTGATTCATCAAGATCTTGCATTGGTATTATTAATTACTCCTTGTAACTATCTTTAACCCCAAGGCATTGGCATCTACTTCTTACGACTGATAGTACGCTCCTGTAGTAATCCCATTTGCATTAATCGCTAGTACGCATCGGGCGTAGGAACAACACTCCAGGACAACAGGCTGCAAGCAGTACAAGATCGTCAAGAGAGTTACGTGAAAGTTCGCCACGAAAGCACGTGCTAAGTTTCGGAAAATGATGAAAACTGAACTCGATGTACGTTGAACCCTTCAAGAATTTGGCAAAAGCTGGACCTGTAGCTTATCGACTCGAACCACCCAAAAGAGCCCACTAGCGTGCACAACACATTTTACGATTCGAACTCGAAGAAGTGCCTATCGGATGAAACTCTCATCATTCCACTAGAGGAGATTCAGCTTGACGACAAGCTTTACTTTGATAAGGAACCAGTTGTGATCATGAACCAGGAAGTCAAACGACTCAAGCAGAGTGAATTCCCATTGTCAAGATTCGTTGGGATACTCAACATGGACCCGAGTACACATGGGAGCGAAAAGAGCAGATTGCGACGAGAATACCCTCATTTCTTTTCCGACACACCGTCAGCCGATAAGATAAACTGAATCATGAGGACATGATTCCTTTTTAACGGATGGGTAATGTAACAACCGAGAAATTTCCAAGTCATTACTTTTACTAATTTTATTTGCTTATTATGCTATTTTAAGTAAATTGGCTTTTGCCGGGAAAGTTGCCCGCGTACGTCGTGACACGTACACTGAAATTCGTAAATTGACTCAGGCTATGCTCAGTTTACCCGTTAATATGATTTATATTCCCCCACGTACTTGTTTTCATATGGAATAATTTAATTTTCCATTTCTACGCGAAGTGTGCACATTTTACGTTTTACGCGTTTTCGGCTCGCGGTTTAAGCTTTAAAGGCGTTATAACACTCCGGAAGGCTCGGGAAATTTATGAAACATCAAATTAGGTCATTTTAAGTTACATTTAACATTTTTATGAAAATATTATCTTCATGACATTCATTTCCATAAACTAGGCATAAAACGTTACCGGTTTAGCCCCGTTGGCCTTCAAACTCACTCCGTGACTTAAGATACTTGTGCAAAACAAGTATATAATGTATTGTGACTAAATAATAAAAGAAAACACACCTTGGAGCCCCCAAAAACCGGCCTCCCCCATAAGCCACTTAAAATCCATGCATTTGGTGTCTTTTCAAGACTTAAATTTTCTTATACACAACACACTTCTCATTTTTATCACCAAGAAAACTTCACCTCCCTCCCTTTCATGATGAGAACGAACCAAATACAGCCCCAATACCCTCATCATCATCAAGTTGTTTGCAAGCTTCAAATCTAGTGCATCTCTTCTAGTTTCAAGTCCTAGTAAGTTTTCCATAATCATTTTCACTTCATTTTGTTCCATCTTATGATTTCTAGAGGTTGTTATAGATCTAAGATAAACCACTCTTGCATGTATGTTTTGAGACATCTTGATTCAAGTTTTCATAGGAGTATTGGATTTAGATAGGTATTTAGGCTTGATTTGGTTAGTAGATGCAAGAGTTGGATTGATTTAAATGAGTTTTGATCTATTGTTAATGATTTCTTCATATTGTTTTGTTATAAAAATTGATTTAGATCCCCAAATAAATCTTGAACCTCCTGGACTTTTTGGGTCTTTAACTAATTAAGTGGTAGTGATGATAGAATATAGGCATGCATTGGTTCAAAAACCCATTTATTATACATAAAGTAGATCATTGTCATTGGCCCAAATCTGTCCCAGATTTCATCCAAAAAACGACTTAACTATTTTTTCCTCAGGAAGTTTTATGCTTAAATAAAAATATTGGGAGTTAGCCACAGGTCTTAGGATCATTTCCCCGAAAACCTTACATCCTAATTCATCTTGGAGATTTTTAGAGAAAATCCACACTAAAACTGGTCCAGGAATGCATGTCATATTTTAAAGGCTAATTACTCTAAAATGTTGTAAAGAACATTAGGTTGGCGTAAACATGAAAGTTGTAGCCAAGACCTGTAGAAAAGTTTTCCCACAAGCCATGTGTCCATTAGATCTGTAGATAAGAAGATACACTCTTTTTCCTAAACCCATTTGGATGCTGAGTATAACTATCTAGAGACACAGGGGTAAATTTGTAATTTTACCCATGTTCTGAAGTTCTCAGTAATGTGAGGCCTTGATTTTCATATTTTACAGAGTCATACCTTTCTAAGCATATAAAGTTCATAATTTTAGCCTTCACGGTTTAGAAATGGCGACCCAATTGGTGCGGCAATTTTATAAAATTTCCATCAGCATTGCATTTTTAAACCATATAAACTTTATTAAACGTCTTTCGACCCATGTCTTGCTATAAGACTTTTAAATAAATGACCATGTGATATTTTGAGTTCAAGTACTGAGTTAAGTCACAAATAAAAGTATTATACTTTAATCCTCGAGCCTAAGTCGTGTTATATTTTATCTAGGTCACTTGTGATCTTTGCGGTTTTTCTCGACGTGCACACTTCTCCGATTTCTGTTGCTACTTCATTATTGGTGAGTTCATAGCCCCACCTTTTACTTGTTTAGCTATTTACAAACCCTGTGGGGGAGATACATGCTACTTACTTTTATTATGATCACAACTGCTTGAAAACTGTATTCTAAACTGAATGTATTATTGACACTAAGTACTACTATTGCCATGAAGTCCCCGTATCATGAATCGTTAATCACTTGCGAGTGAGCGCGAATATTGTGAATAGATCTATTTGGGATTGAACTCCCCATATTGGACCGCTGCCCTTGCATGGGCAACCATATGCACTATATTTGAGGTCTCTAGGTGCTTGGCAAGGCACCCACTGGGGCAAACTTACATACTTATTACTTAAGGCGTCGATGTCATGAGCTTAGTGCAATAATTACCTTACTAGACTCTGCATTTGTTGCTTAGTCACTTTTATAAACGATATTGTGATCAACTGCTTATTACTAAAACTCTATGGATTCACTCAACCTTTGTGTTGACCGTTTTAGCATGTTTTATCTCAGGTTTAAAGGCATGAAGGTCTGGGATGGAATCGCACGGATATATTTTGAGGACTCGGCATATTTTCACATTTGAAGAGTCTATATTTTAAAGATTCATGTTATGTTTAAAACATTTGCAATCTTTTGAAAACATTGTATTTTATGAAAACTGTTGGGACCTTTGCAAACTCTGAGAATTTAATGTATCAAATGTGAAACACTTTTAAAACGTCTCTTTTCAAGGGTCGTTTTCCATGACTTGTACTTTGTGCTAGGAAGTAATACCCCAGTGATCTATCTTCCGCTGCTATAATTTTGGGGGTGTTACAGTGTGCGATACACGTCTTTCACTTGGTCTGAGAGCTGATCACTCTACACAGGTTTGTTTTATTATATTAGTATGCTATGGTATTATCAGTCGTCTGGGCTCGTGATGGTTTGCTGTGTTCCTGTTTTCCTTAAATCTTATTCATTATTCATTTTCTTTTCTTTGTTCTTGTTCCATTTCTTATTCCTTTCCTTTTGATTTTGTATCAGTATGATTTGTATTCCTGAATTGTTTTTGTACTGCTACCTGTTACTGCTTTGTTTATCTATATATCTGTTCACTGAGCTTTTGAAGCTCAGCCACATTTCTTTTCCTGCGGCAGGTACTTAAGCTAGGAGCTTGGTTTTAGCTTTGGGATGAGAGCAATCTATTTTGGAGTTTTGACCTTAGTTATTTAGCTTTACCATTTGAACTTCTATTTATTTTGATATGCCATTGTTTAGGCATTTGAATATTGGATTTTGTACTTCAGTTATTTGTCTTGCATCTTGATTTAAGTCATGTTGACTTATTTTGGATTTAATGTTAAGACTTTTGAAGTTTTATTTTGTTGAATGTTTCTGTTGACTTCTGATATGCCACTGATGAAGCGAAAAGTGTACCGCTTTTAAGGGGTCATTTAAGCCCTAAATCGTATTTATTTGATCAAATATTGCCCTAAATCGTTCCTTTTGTCATTTTAGGTACTTTTGAGGAGAAATCTGGAAAAGGAGGCATTTTGGACGTTTTTGGAGCATAAAAGTAAAGAAAACGACAAAGTCTCAAAAATCGGCTGAAAGTTACCTTTGACGGCGTCACAATTAACTCTGGACGGCGTCATGCTTTGGCAAGAAAAAGTGGACGTGAAATTTACTCATGATAAGCCAGTGAAAATAGCATGTAAATTCTGACGGCGTCACGCTTTAACTTGATCAAGGGCGTCACGGCTTAAATCATAAGGGGACGGCGTCACGTTCACGAGCTGACGGCGTCAAGCCTTGATAAGCCAGAATGGATTTTTGAAGAGCTAAAGAGGGACGGCGTCAAGAAGGTCATCCGGGAACCCTAGAAGCGGCGAGGTGACGGCGTCACAATCCATAAGGTGACGCCGTCAGATGCAAAAGTCTATATATAGTTTTCTAATTTTTTGTCATTAAGGAGAGCTTAGTGTGTGGAATTTTGGGAGAAAACCCTAGGACGAATTTAGCTTCTTTTTCAAGGCTTTTTGCCTTGAGATCTTCCATGCTACATTGAAGATAAGTTATCAATTAATCATTCAACATGTCTATGTGTTGTTTGATTTTATCTTATTCTTGTCTTTTGATTAACATGTTAGGCTAAATTTATCTTGTGTTTGCTTAGATCTAATGAAACCTAGCTATTGATTATTGGTTGTTAGTGTGTTATTAGTTGTATTGGATGATTGTTTATCTATGTTAGGCTTAAGAAAACTGGCTAACTTCCTATTCGGTAACTTGCTTGAACGTCTTAAGAAACATGAACCAAACGCGTACTAAAGGTTTTTATGGTTGTATTTAATGCACAAGCGAATTCTAGTGATCCCATGTTAGGAGCTTCCTAGCCGGCTCGACATAGGAGTGAAGTAGGAGCTTGTAGAGTTGGGGAAGTAAGTACGCCACCCCACGAATGGTATTAAGGAATACACCCGTCATCCACGCAACTAATACACACTAATTAACCGGTAAAAGATAGTTAGGGAGTAAGGAAATCTAAGTAAACACATTTCTCTACACATAAGTTTCTCACCACATTTTCATTTTTGTTATTTTATTTTATTTGCATTCGTAGTTATTTGGGTTAGTTGACTAGCAACTAATTCCGCCCACTCTTTCAAAACCGAGATTTTACTTGCTTTCATAAAAATATAAAAACATAAAAAGAATCTTCCTCAACCCTTAGACCTAATTAGAGTAGTCTTTCACACCTAACGAACACTATTCCCTGTGGAGAACGATCAATCCCCCGTACTTACCACTACACTATACTACATCGGTCAGGTACACTGCCTGGTGGGGTTGTAAGCCTCTTGGGATCCCTCGAGAGGTAAAACCTGTTGTAAGGTTGCAAAACCCACGCATCAAGTTTTTGGTGCCGCTGCCGGGGAATAGTTATTGTTTAGGTTGAATTTTTATTTCTATTAGGTCTACTCACTAGATTCCTTTCTAGTGAGATTTTTATTTTATTTTTTTCTAGGTTTTCTTTAGTCTATCTATTTTCTTCGTGTCTTTGTTCGTAACCATACCATCCGACATCATGGAAGATGGTAATATCCTTAACCCCCACAACCCACCACCACAACAACAACCACCACCTCCTAGAGCCCGTACTTTAGGAGAGTATTCCCGTCCTAGCCACCATGGCTATCGAAACACCATTGAGCTCACTCAAGGAGCCAATATCACACCCTTGCGATCCGACACCATCCGTTTGGTGCAAAGCGGATGCGCATTCCATGGACTTCGTTCTGAAGATCCTAATCAACATCTCAAGGACTTTCTTAAAATCGTTGATTCTATAGACCTTGATGTTGCCACTCGAGAGACGACCCGATTGCGTCTCTTCCAATTCTCTTTGCGGGACCAAGCTAGTCAATGGCTAGAACGTCAACCCGCAGGATCCATTACCTCTTGGGATGATCTCACTACTCGTTTCCTTGCTCAGTTTTTCCCACCGGGAAGAACTACCAAGCTAAGGAATGATATCTTGATGTTCCAACAACGTCAAGGCGAAACTCTCTACGAGGCATGGACTCGGTTCAAGGACTTACTCCGAAAAGTCCCTCACCATGGCATGGATCCTTGGCTACAAATCCAAATCTTCTATGATGGTGTCAATCATCAAACCAGAAGAGCCATAGATTACGCCGCCAATGGGAGATTGAGCAGGCTCAGTGTCGATAAGTGCTGGGAAGTCATTGAGGACCTAGCACAATACGAAGAGGAAGAATGGAATGACTCAACGTTCTCGGAAGAAGGGATTTTAAATTGCATGAGTGCAACCCAAGAACAGCTGTTCGAAAACATAAAAAGGCAGGTTGAGAGCTTAATGAAAGCTGAGACACCTACGGCTGATGAAAATCCCAATGAGTGCGTGAACACAATTGGTAAACATACGTTTCATCAATTCTCACGACAAGATGAGTTTGAAGGGATAATGCTAACTTTCGTGAACAACCAAGAAAGGCGGATCCAGGAATTAGAGACTCACTTGAAAAACACCCGAGATATGTTCATGGAACTAGCAGAAAAGTTTATTGTGAGAATAAAGGAGAAAATTAGGGAAGAAGCCTCACACAAAAAGATCGAGAAGATCTTTGAACTCCCGGTCCCTAATGAACCATACAACGAATGGGATGATGAAACCCCCCTCCCTGAGCCTTCACTTTCAAAACCCTCTTATCTATTTGGATCCTCTCGCGAGAAAAACTCTCAAGATCGTAGCATTTTCGTGGGAAGCATGGTTTTCACGCTCCCTAACTTTCATGAGGCTAGGAAACGATCTTTTGGCTTTAAGCCAGGCGTGAGGAGAACTCAATTAAAGCACATCCTCATTTCGAGAACCCCCTGTAAAAGCTCCTCACATTCCCTGAATACCTGCCGTGACGGAGATTGGAACCCGAATAAGACGTCAACCGGCCCTTTTCAACATTTTACCACATCCCGTGACAGTAACAAAACATTTGACCCAGGAGGAACTCGTTAACGAGACTAGCTATCAGGATTATTGACCCTGACTAGCTGCTCCTTTAAAGTACGAGGGGCTCATTTGTAAATTGGCACAAAGTAGTAAAATACGCTAATCTGACGGCGTCAGAATTTAAACGTGACGCCGTCACCCCGTCTGCACAGCAATAATAACTTAATTTCCATCACTTTCATCACAAACCCCACAAACCATATCCACTCCAACCCCACCTCCGATTTTCCCAGGACAAATTCGCCAATTTCCGCTTCCAATCTTCACGTGGTAAGTAATTTTTACTCATTCTTTTCGCTTCAATTACTCATAGGATTTGTAAATTTCGAAAATCCCCAACTCGTGAAACCCTAGGATTGATTCATGCTTAGAACTCATAATGTGTTTTAATTAGTGTTATTTAACAAAGATTAAAGCATTTGATGATTGGCAATCAATTGGGTCTATTCACTAATAGGGAGGCCACGAATTTGAACCATAACCTATGATCCAATCACCCATTTTGCTGTAAAAAGGGCGTTTGGTTTATAAGCTTAAAGTTTGAATATTGATTTTTCCCTCGTAATTTCGGATTTAAATGTGGTTGAACCTGACGGCGTCACCTATCAAAGGGTGATGAGGCGAAAAGTGTACCGCTTTTAAGGGGTCATTTAAGCCCGAAATCGTATTTATTTGATCAAATATTGCCCTAAATCGTTCCTTTTGTCATTTTAGGTACTTTTGAGGAGAAATCTGGAAAAGGAGGCATTTTGGACGTTTTTGGAGCATTAAAGTGAAGAATACGACAAAGTCTCAAAATCGGCTGAAATTTACCTTTGACGGCGTCAGAATCATCTCTTGACGGCGTCATGCCTTGGCAAGAAAAGTGGGATGTGAAATTTACTCATGACGGGCCAGTGAGTTAGCATGAGAATTCTGACGGCGTCACGCTTTAACTAAATCAAGGGCGTCACGGCTTAAATCATAAGGGGACGGCGTCACGTTCAAGGTTCGACGGCGTCAAGCCTTGATAGGCCAGAATGGATTTTTGAAGAGCTAAAGAGGGACGGCGTCAAGAAGGTCACCCGGGAACCCTAAAAGCGGCGAGGTGACGGCGTCACAATCCATAAGGTGACGCCGTCAGATCCAAAAATCTATATATAGTTTTCTAATCTTTTGTCATTAGGGAGAGCTTAGTGTGTGGAATTTTGGGATAAAACCCTAAGACGATTTTAGCTACTTTTTCAGGGCTTTTTGCCTTGAGATCTTCCATGTTTCATTGAAAGATAAGTTATCAATTAATCATTCAATATGTCTATGTGTTGTTTGATTCTATCTTATGCTTGTCTTTTGTTTAACATGTTAGGCTAATTTTATCTTGTGTTTGCTTAGATCTAATGAAACCTAGCTATTGATTATTGGTTGTTAGTGTGTTGTTAGTTGTATTGGATGATTGTTTATCTATGTTAGGCTTAAGAAAACTGGCTAACTTCCTATTCGGTAACTTGCTTGAACGTCTTAAGAAACATGAACCAAACGCGTACTAAAGGTTTTTATGGTTGTATTTAATGCACAAGCGAATTCTAATGATCCCATGTTAGGAGCTTCCTAGCCGGCTCGACATAGGAGTGAAGTAGGAGCTTGTAGAGTTGGGGAAGTAAGTACGCCACCCCACGAATGGTATTAAGGAATACACCCGTCATCCACGCGACTAATACACACTAATTAACCGGTAAAAGATAGTTAGGGAGTAAGGAAATCTAAGTAAACACATTTCTCTACACATAAGTTTCTCACCACATTTCATTTTTGTTATTTTATTTTATTTGCATCCGTAGTAATTTTGGGTTAGTTGACTAGCAACTAATTCCGCCCACTCCTTCAAAACCGAGATTTTACTTGCTTTCATAAAAATATAAAAACATAAAAAGAATCTTCCTCAACCCTTAGACCTAATTAGAGTAGCCTTTCATACCTAACGAACACTATTCCCTGTGGAGAACGATCAATCCCCCCGTACTTACCACTACACTATACTACATCGGTCAGGTACACTGCCTGGTGGGGTTGTAAGCCTCTTGGGATCCCTCGAGAGGTAAAACCTGTTGTAAGGTTACAAAACCACGCACATCAAGTTTTTGGCGCCGTTGCCGGGGAATAGTTATTGTTTAGGTTGAATTTTTATTTCTATTAGGTCTACTCACTAGATTCCTTTCTAGTGAGATTTTTATTTTATTTTTCTAGGTTTTCTTTAGTCTATCTATTTTCTTCGTGTCTTTGTTCGTAACCATACCATCCGACATCATGGAAGATGGTAATATCCTTAACCCACACAACCCACCACCACAACAACCACCACCACCTCCTAGAGCCCGTACTTTAGGAGAGTATTCCCGTCCTAGCCACCATGGCTATCGAAACACCATTGAGCTCACTCAAGGAGCCAATATCACACCCTTGCGATCCGACACCATCCGGTTGGTGCAAAGCGGATGCGCATTCCATGGACTTCGTTCTGAAGATCCTAATCAACATCTCAAGGACTTTCTTAAAATCGTTGATTCTATAGACCTTGATGTTGCCACTCGAGAGACGACCCGATTGCGTCTCTTCCAATTCTCTCTGCGGGACCAAGCTAGTCAGTGGCTAGAACGTCAACCCGCAGGATCCATCACCTCTTGGGATGATCTCACTACTCGTTTCCTTGCTCAGTTTTTCCCACCGGGAAGAACTACCAAGCTAAGGAATGATATCTTGATGTTCCAACAACGTCAAGGCGAAACTCTCTACGAGGCATGGACTCGATTCAAGGACTTACTCCAAAAAGTCCCTCACCATGGCATAGAACTTTGGCTCCAAGTCCAAATCTTCTATGACCATATCAATCTCTCCACGAGGCAAACCATTGACCAATCGGCCGGTGGCAAGCTACGTGATCTAAGTGCGGAACAATCATGGGCTCTCCTAGAGGATCTTGCTCTTTATGACAACGAAAGTTGGAGTGATCCCCGTGATTTGAATAAAACGGTCAAGGCAATATCTTTGCCTTCGAACAATTCAAGCACTTCCGACCGTAGGATCATAGAACTTGAAGACCAAGTCAAGTTTCTCATGAAATCCTACGAGGCTCCTAAACCTTCAAGCCAAGTGAACAAAATCACTTCTTCATGTAAATTATGTAGTGGTCCCCACGACACTCATGATTGCATGGAACTTCCCAAACAGGCTTTCAAAGAATTCGCATCCTCGCGAATCGATAAGGCGGGAGATAAGTGGCTCGCCACTAATTATGGGCCCAAAAATTCCGAAGATGGGTATGAGGCATGGAAGAATAAGCCAAATTTTAGTTGGAACCAAACTCGTAGCGTATCATTCAATGACTCTACCCCGCTCACCTGGTCTGAACATTATCCTCAGCGACACACGCATAAACAACAAAATCGCGAGGAATCACTGCAAAAATTCATTCTCTCTCAAGAAACACAGCTTTCCAAACTTGAGAATCAATTCAGACAACAGCAAGTTGATATGAACAACAAGGTTGATAACCTGTTAAAGGTTATCAATGATCGCCTTGCTGGCAGGTCAAATTGTGAGTTGGCACGAGTTAATGAGATCAAATCTGTTACGGTAACCCACCAAACACCCCCTCCTGTAAAAATCAAGCACCCTAGTAAACTCTTCAAATACATATCACAAAACGAGAAAAAAACAGGAGATACTCATACCCCTTCGAAACCTCTCCACTTCGTGAACACCATTACAACAATACCTGTTCCTAAACCAAATTTGGACCAACAAACAGCCAAGAATGTGGACAATGAAATGGAGGGTGAAGTTCCTGAAAAGAAACCCGAGGCGCCCGACTACTATCTAGACTCACCAAAGAACTCGAGTACAATAAAGGTGAGTGATGAGGAGGGCTCGGAAGAGAAATCCGAAATGCCTCATGGGCTTGAAGGACTGCTGGACCGCCCCCTGGTAGAGGAACTTGAGAGGGGCACAGCAAGGTCGCCTATGGGATTCGGAGAGAGAATAGAGGATGGCGCTCCTAGGGTCTTTAAGATTTCTTGCACCACTAGGAAAAAGTTTATAAAAGATGCCTACATAAACCCCAACTCTTCTATAAGCGCAATATCCCTTTCTCTATATAATGAAGCCTTCACTGAACAAGTCAAATATGAAGGGTCTAATATCATCGGGGTAATAAGGAGGGTACCAATTGTGATAGAAAAGTTCCTCTTTCGTATCGAGTTAACTGTAATTAATAACATGAACTCTATCATCAGCCCACCCTTAACTGGCCTTGTTCTAGGCAAACCATTCATAAAAGCAACGGGAGTGATACTCGATGAGGATGATAGGAGTGCATTATTTACCGATGGTGTCAGGAAAGTGATTTTTCGGGATGGCTGTGAAGAAGTGTATGAGTATCAACCATCAACGAGTAGCAACACATGGGGGTTACACGGTAGAAGGCCTGGCCGAATTAAGCGACATGATCCAAATAATCTCAAAATACCTTGCATGATTGGTCACAAGCATTTTTATAATGTCTACATTGACACATGTTTACCCAAAAATGTGATGTCCTTGTTTCATTATAACAACATTTGCAGATGGGGGATGATTCATAAAGGGAAAGACGACATCGGCGTAGATGATGATGTACAGGTGTTTGTAGGAAATATGACATTCACTATGAGCTTCGCAATCGTCGATAATATCGAAGAGTACATCGATCCCAGGTTATCACAAGTTGTTTTTGGGGCACCTTTTTGCCAGGCCACAAGCTTGGTTGTGGACGAGCTCAATGGGATCATGACTTTCACTGATGGGATTAGGGAAATCTCATACCAAACGCCTTACAAGATGAGAGAATTCATGGAGAATGATTATAAAGGGCTCGATAGGTTAAGTTCCCAACTCGTGTTATGTGATGATGATGTGAGAAGGGGATGTAAGGACACTTTTGACCTGTCAAGCGGATTCTTTAAGCACGATAAGGAACTTAGTTCTAAATACCGAAACAATCCTTTTGATCACGTGGACCCGAAATACCTTTACTATGAAAGTGATTCTGATAGAGGATCGAAGGAGGATGGCCTAGGAACCGTGACCGATGATGGAGTCACGTAATGTACGTGACTTTGAGTCTAGCTACAAGACTCGTTAATAAAGAAAAGCGCTTCTTGGGAGGCAACCCAAGCTTTATTTGTTTTATTTGCTTTGTGTGTTTATTTATTTGTTTGTTTGATTTTATTTGCTTCCGTATGTATGTTTAATTTTTATTCTTATTGATTCATGTTCAAAAGTAATTTGTGAAAATGCTTTATTTTGTTTTTAACTTCGTCTTAACTACATATAAAGATATTTTGCAAAAGATAAGTGTAAGGGAAATCTAAATCGGTTTATTAGAACACAAATTAACATGAATCGTAATAATAATAAATTAACATACATATCCGTATTTGTTTGAGTCAAATGCTTGTATCGAGTCATAATGATGTTTTGCAGGATTTCCAGGAAGTAAGGTAAAGGTTTTTCCAGAAATTTTCCGGAAACTAAAAATGAAAATTTTTGTCAGGTCATTTCTGACGGCGTCAGGGGTTATAACCTGACGGCGTCAGATTTAATTTCCAGAAATTTTTGAAAGTTTTGTTTTCATAAAAAGTTTTTATTAAATCTCCAACTTATAATCTCCAGGAATCTGCAAAATTATCATTCCACAAGCATTATATCCTTATATATAGATTTTATCCCGCCGATGTTATGCAGGTTTTCGTGTTTGTTTTCTCAGGTTCAACAGGTTATTTTGGACAAGGAGATGTTTATGGAATCAAGCTTATGGCGATGCATTAGTCATGGAGCTTCAACATTCTCTTTGGAGGAAGATTTAACCGTGTAATTTCAATATCCAACGAGCGAATCAGGGGAGTATTTGATTTCATTCTTTTACTTTTTACTTTTACATCTTGTTATTTGAACATTGGGGACAATGTTCATCTTAAGTGTAAGGGGAGGGTAAAAGTACGATTTTAGAGAATACAATTACGCTTGATTTTTGTTTGTTTGATAGTAGATGTGTAATAAAACTGAGATAAATACTTGTTAAGGTAATTTTAGTGCCAAATTTAAAATTTTTTACAACATATAGGAGTGAAACTTTGATCTTAATGAGCGTCTCACGGATAGGAGTTATATGACTAGCACAAAAACCGTACCACTAAAAAATTTTCCACCCCCAAATATGTGAGGTTCACCCCTAGAATTGGTAGGAAAAGCATTTATGCTATGATGTGTGTACCGGTAGCACTTAGATTCTAGAACTTGCGTTAGGACCATTCCGAGGCCACAAGTGAGACTACATTCGTGTAGTTAGATTTACTACATGATAAGAGGCATTAGGATTAACCCATTGTTTTACACCTGTGTTTTTGTTATAATTACATTGGCTACATTGGTCAAGTGATTCTCCCACACCCTTTGCGTTGTACTCATTTTTAGTACACGATACCCCTAGTACACCCCTCAGAGCCTATCTTTTCGTTTCGACCTTTAAGCATTTTACTTAAAGGAAGAATTTGTTACACCCCACTAAAATGTACACCCAAATCGCCTTAGCCTACCTTGTATGCACTCATTTTTAGTGCATTATTGTTACAACATTTGTTTAAACCCAAGTTAATTATCTAATTGATTACATGGTTGCTAAGTCGAGTCATATCCTTGTACATATTGTTTTGGGACGATTGGGACTCATGGGTAAAGTACTAGTATAATGGAGTAATGGGGAAGAACATCATTTATTACCCCCATATGTGCTAAATGTTTTAAAAGTACTCCAAGTTTTTCAATTATCTTAATTCGAGTCATTAGATTAGTATTTGTAAAGTTATGTAAAAGTTCAAGTGTAAGGGGGATGCAATGCCCCTATGATGTATTATTTTGGATGGTAGGGCAAGAGTGTATGAAAAAAAAAAAAAAAAAAAAAAAAAAAAAAAATCAAGAAAAACACAAAAAAATGAGAAAATGAAAAATAGAAAAAAAAACATACGGACTACCATCCCGTTTTATTTTATGTTTATTTTATATTTTTGTTATTTTGTTATTTCGTTTCTAGCTTAAGATCGAGTCTAGTCTTGGCTTAGCAACATTGTATAGTACATGTAATTGACCAAGATCTTTAACTAGCCACCAGTAAAATATCCCGTATCCAACAAAACCGTGTTTTCCTTTTCCCTACACCTAACGTTATAACCCATTTAAAAGCCCTCTTTGATAGTTTATCTTAGGTGCTTACGCCTAGTGGAGGAGGTTTTCGATCCTTTCCCAAGCCTATGGTAATCTATTTGCTATGACAGGTAGTGAGAGATATTATCCGTTTTCATTTATGAGATTTATTTTGATGACACTTGAGAGATGTGAGTATCTAAACACTACTTGTGAGGTGCTAGTTTATAATCTCCGTGCTTATTATGATTGAAGTGGAACGATTATTTGTTGTAATTACTTTTATGTTAGCATTAAATGACCCCTAGCTTGTATTTTGATTAGAATAAAAGCGCATTTGCTTGAGGACAAGCAAATCTCAAGTGTAAGGGTATTTGATGAGGCGAAAAGTGTACCGCTTTTAAGGGGTCATTTAAGCCCGAAATCGTATTTATTTGATCAAATATTGCCCTAAATCGTTCCTTTTGTCATTTTAGGTACTTTTGAGGAGAAATCTGGAAAAGGAGGCATTTTGGACGTTTTTGGAGCATTAAAGTGAAGAATACGACAAAGTCTCAAAATCGGCTGAAATTTACCTTTGACGGCGTCAGAATCATCTCTTGACGGCGTCATGCCTTGGCAAGAAAAGTGGGATGTGAAATTTACTCATGACGGGCCAGTAAGTTAGCATGAGAATTCTGACGGCGTCACGCTTTAACTAAATCAAGGGCGTCACGGCTTAAATCATAAGGGGACGGCGTCACGTTCAAGGTTCGACGGCGTCAAGCCTTGATAGGCCAGAATGGATTTTTGAAGAGCTAAAGAGGGACGGCGTCAAGAAGGTCACCCGAGAACCCTAAAAGCGGCGAGGTGACGGCGTCACAATCCATAAGGTGACGCCGTCAGATCCAAAAATCTATATATAGTTTTCTAATCTTTTGTCATTAGGGAGAGCTTAGTGTGTGGAATTTTGGGATAAAACCCTAAGACGATTTTAGCTACTTTTTCAGGGCTTTTTGCCTTGAGATCTTCCATGTTTCATTGAAAGATAAGTTATCAATTAATCATTCAATATGTCTATGTGTTGTTTGATTCTATCTTATGCTTGTCTTTTGTTTAACATGTTAGGCTAATTTTATCTTGTGTTTGCTTAGATCTAATGAAACCTAGCTATTGATTATTGGTTGTTAGTGTGTTGTTAGTTGTATTGGATGATTGTTTATCTATGTTAGGCTTAAGAAAACTGGCTAACTTCCTATTCGGTAACTTGCTTGAACGTCTTAAGAAACATGAACCAAACGCGTACTAAAGGTTTTTATGGTTGTATTTAATGCACAAGCGAATTCTAGTGATCCCATGTTAGGAGCTTCCTAGCCGGCTCGACATAGGAGTGAAGTAGGAGCTTGTAGAGTTGGGGAAGTAAGTACGCCACCCCACGAATGGTATTAAGGAATACACCCGTCATCCACGCGACTAATACACACTAATTAACCGGTAAAAGATAGTTAGGGAGTAAGGAAATCTAAGTAAACACATTTCTCTACACATAAGTTTCTCACCACATTTCATTTTTGTTATTTTATTTTATTTGCATCCGTAGTAATTTTGGGTTAGTTGACTAGCAACTAATTCCGCCCACTCCTTCAAAACCGAGATTTTACTTGCTTTCATAAAAATATAAAAACATAAAAAGAATCTTCCTCAACCCTTAGACCTAATTAGAGTAGCCTTTCATACCTAACGAACACTATTCCCTGTGGAGAACGATCAATCCCCCCGTACTTACCACTACACTATACTACATCGGTCAGGTACACTGCCTGGTGGGGTTGTAAGCCTCTTGGGATCCCTCGAGAGGTAAAACCTGTTGTAAGGTTACAAAACCACGCACATCAGGCGTCACCTATCAAAGGGTGACGGCGTCAGACCTGTCTGATGCGCCACCAAGTCTTTAATTCACATATTAACACTTTTGTTCCTCCTGCTTTGTTCCAGATAATGAGTAAGCGTCAAAGACCCAGCCGAGGAAGTTCTTCCCGATCTCAACAAGAAAGCTTTGGGGATACGGTCCTCAGTTGGGGTGTCTTTGACAACGATGCTGCTACAAGCAAATACGCACAACTGCTACTACACAAGGTCGAAAATGGGGCCGTAGTTGATTGGAACTTTCTGAGGAGAGAAGGTCTTGAGCAGACCTTTCTCCAAAGTTTTCAGACGGATGGGTTTACCGGCCCCCAGTGGGAAAGACTGTTTAAAATTCAGGAGCCGGTATATGAGGAATTGGTACGGGAGTTCTTTGCCACCTTTCATTTTGACATGGCTGAGGCAAGGACCGATGTGGGCGGTACCACGATCTATTTCAGGCTGGGGGGTGAGCTAAGGACGTGTTCGGTTACTGAGTTTGGGTGGAGACTTGGTTTGTACGATCAGCATGATACCATTCAGGCAGGGTTCATGCAGAGGTTGTTGCATGGGGAGTCGATGAAGAATGATTTTAGGTGCTCCCTGTTCTGGCAGACTATTGGGGATGGGGTGTATACCTCGACCACTGTGGCATCCCAAATCAGGGATCCTAGGGTACGGTTGACTCATCGTTGCCTCACCTACAGCTTGACAGGGCGTCACAGCTCTCACCACCGTGTCACAGCTTCTGATCTCTTCTACCTGTACACCATCTACTCTAATGATGTTTACTGCAACATCCCGTTTTGGGTTGCTAGCTTTATGCATAGTCGAGTTGGGGAGAGGGAAGGTGATAGGATTTATGGTGGGATGTTTATCACCCGACTGGCTCAGTCTTATGGAGTCCTCAGGCCCGAGGTCATGAGGTATTTGAGTGGTGATAAATGCAGGACGGTGAAGGAGAGGTCCCTGAAGCAGATGGAGGTGATCATGGAGATGCATGACGGGTCCTTTATGTGGTATCACCCAGTTGGAGCTGAGGATGATGATGATGAGGATGATGAGGAGGAGGAGGAGCCCCAGCAGCAACAGCATGAGGGGTATGAGGCCGGTACAGCTGATTACTACCGGCATATGAGCAGGGGGGACTGGCAGGCTCACCAGGGGACCTGGATGGGCCAGGTTGATACGTGGAGGACCAGGGTGGACGACAGGTTCGACTGGATGTACGATCACACGGTTCGTCAGATGCAGCATCTTTCTACACGTGATCAGTTGGACCCGCATCTGCAGATTGACCCTTTCCCGGGTCGTGAGCAGGATTACCCTCCATATGGGTACCACGGGCATCTTCCTCCTGGCTATGACTATCGCCAAGGACCCCCACACCAGTGATGATGTGATTTGATGTGTTGATGTTTGAACAATTTGATATTTGGTTGTATGTGTTGAAACAATATGGTCTGTAATAATTTAGGGAAGGCATCTGTTTGCCTTAAAACATTTGTTACATTGATTTTTTTTATCGCATGCTAGCCTCATTTGATTGTTATTTTATTTGCTTTGTGTGTTTATTTGTTTGTTTGTTTGTTTTTATTTGTTTCCATATGTGTGTTTAATTTTTATCATTATTGATTCATGTTCAAAATTAAATTGTGAAAATGCTTTATGTTGTTTTTAACTTCGTCTTAACTACATATAAAGGTATTTTGCAAAAGATAAGTGTAAGGGAAATCCAAATCGGTTTATTAGAACACAAATGAACATGAATCGTAATAATAATAAAATAGCATACATATTCGTATTTGTTTGAGTCAAATGCTTGTATCGAGTCATAATGATGTTTTGCAGGAATTCCAGGAAGTAAGGTAAAGGTTTTTCCAGGAATTTTCCGGAAACTTAAAATGAAAATTTTTGTCAGGTCATTTCTGACGGCGTCAGGGTTTATAACCTGACGGCGTCAGATTTAATTTTCAGAAATTTTTGAAAGTTTTGTTTTTAGAAAAGTTTTTATTAAAATCTCCAACTTATAATCTCCAGGAATCTGCAAAGTTATCATTCCACAAGCATTATATCCTTATATATAGATTTTTTCCCGCCGATGTTATGCAGGTTTTCGTGTTTGTTTTCTCAGGTTTAACAGGTTATTTTGGACAAGGAAATGTTTTGAATCAAGCTTGTGGCGATGCATTAGTCATGGAGCTTCTACATCTCTTTGGAGGAAGATTTAACCGTGTAATTTCATTATCCACCGAGCGAATCAGGGGAGTATTTGATTTCATTCTTTTACTTTATGCTTTTACATCTTGTTATTTGAACATTGGGGACAATGTTCATCTTAAGTGTAAGGGGGGGTAAAAGTACGATTAGAGAATGCAATTGCACTTGATTTTTGTTTGTTTAATGGTAGATGTGTAATAAAACTGAGAGAAATACTTGTTAGGGTAATTTTAGTGCCAAATTTAAAATTTTTTACAACATTTAGGAGTGAAACTTTAGTTCTAATAAGCGTCTCATGGATAGGAATTATATGACTAGCACAAAAACCGTACCACTAAAAAATTTTCCACCCCCAAATATGTGAGGTTCGCCCCTAGAATTGGTAGGAAAAGCATTTATGCTATGATGTGTGTACCGGTAGCACTTAGATTCTAGAACTTGCGTTAGGACCATTCCAAGGCCACAAGTGAGACTACATTCGTGTAGTTAGATTTACTACATGATAAGAGGCATTAGGATTAACCCATTGTTTTACACCTGTGTTTTTGTTATAAATTACATTGGCTACATTGGTCAAGTAATTTTCCCACACCCTTTGCGTTGTACTCATTTTTAGTACACGATACCCCTAGTACACCCCTCAGAGCCTATCTTTTCGTTTCGACCTTTAAGCATTTTACTTAAAGGAAGAATTTGTTTACACCCCACTAAAATGTACACCCAAATCGCCTTAGCCTACCTTGTATGCACTTATTTTTAGTGCATTATTGTTACAACATTTGTTTAAACCCAAGTTAATTATCTAGTTGATTACATGGTTGCTAAGTCGAGTCATATCCTTGTACATATTGTTTTGGGACGATTGGGACTCATGGGTAAAGTACTAGTGTAATGGAGTAATGGGGAAGAACATCATTTATTACCCCCATATGTGCTAAATGTTTTAAAAGTACTCCAAGTTTTTCAATTATCTTAATTCGAGTCATTAGAGTAGTTATTTGTAAAGTTATGTAAAAGTTCAAGTGTAAGGGGAATGCAATGCCCCTATGATGTATTATTTTGGATGGTAGGGTAAAAGTGTATGCAAAAAAAAAAAAAAAAAAAAAAAAAATCAAGAAAAACACAAAAAAATGAGAAAATGAAAAATAGAAAAAACATACGGACTACCATCCCGTTTCATTTTATGTTTATTTTATGTTTTTGTTTTTGTTATTTCGTTTCTAGCTTAAGATCGAGTCTAGTCTTGGCTTAGCAACGTTGTATAGTACATGTAATTAATCAAGATCTTTAACTCGCCACCAGTAAAATATCCCTTATCCAACAAAACCGTGTTTTCCTTTTCCCTACACCTAACGTTATAACCCATTTAAAAGCCCTCTTTGATAGTTTATCTTAGGTGCTTACGCCTAGTGGAGGAGGTTTTCGATCCTTTCCCAAGCCTATGGTAATCTATTTGCTATGACAGGTAGTGAGAGATATTATCCGTTTTCATTTATGAGATTTATTTTGATGACACTTGAGAGATGTGAGTATCTAAACATTACTTGTGAGGTGCTAGTTTATAATCTCCGTGCTTATTATGATTGAAGTGGAACGATTATTTGTTGTAATTACTTTTATGTTTGCATTAAATGACCCCTAACCTGTATTTTGATTAGAATAAAAGCGCATTTGCTTGGGGACAAGCAAATCTCAAGTGTAAGGGTATTTGATGAAGCGAAAAGTGTACCGCTTTTAAGGGGTCATTTAAGCCCTAAATCGTATTTATTTGATCAAATATTGCCCTAAATCGTTCCTTTTGTCATTTTAGGTACTTTTGAGGAGAAATCTGGAAAAGGAGGCATTTTGGACGTTTTTGGAGCATAAAAGTAAAGAAAACGACAAAGTCTCAAAAATTGGCTGAAAGTTACCTTTGACGGCGTCACAATTAACTCTGGACGGCGTCATGCTTTGGCAAGAAAAAGTGGACGTGAAATTTACTCATGATAAGCCAGTGAAAATAGCATGTAAATTCTGACGGCGTCACGCTTTAACTTGATCAAGGGCGTCACGGCTTAAATCATAAGGGGACGGCGTCACGTTCACGAGCTGACGACGTCAAGCCTTGATAAGCCAGAATGGATTTTTGAAGAGCTAAAGAGGGACGGCGTCAAGAAGGTCATCCGGGAACCCTAGAAGCGGCGAGGTGACGGCGTCACAATCCATAAGGTGACGCCGTCAGATGCAAAAGTCTATATATAGTTTTCTAATTTTTTGTCATTAAGGAGAGCTTAGTGTGTGGAATTTTAGGAGAAAACCCTAGGACGAATTTAGCTTCTTTTTCAAGGCTTTTTGCCTTGAGATCTTCCATGCTACATTGAAGATAAGTTATCAATTAATCATTCAATATGTCTATGTGTTGTTTGATTTTATCTTATTCTTGTCTTTTGATTAACATGTTAGGCTAAATTTATCTTGTGTTTGCTTAGATCTAATGAAACCTAGCTATTGATTATTGGTTGTTAGTGTGTTATTAGTTGTATTGGATGATTGTTTATCTATGTTAGGCTTAAGAAAACTGGCTAACTTCCTATTCGGTAACTTGCTTGAACGTCTTAAGAAACATGAACCAAACGCGTACTAAAGGTTTTTATGGTTGTATTTAATGCACAAGCGAATTCTAGTGATCCCATGTTAGGAGCTTCCTAGCCGGCTCGACATAGGAGTGAAGTAGGAGCTTGTAGAGTTGGGGAAGTAAGTACGCCACCCCACGAATGGTATTAAGGAATACACCCGTCATCCACGCAACTAATACACACTAATTAACCGGTAAAAGATAGTTAGGGAGTAAGGAAATCTAAGTAAACACATTTCTCTACACATAAGTTTCTCACCACATTTTCATTTTTGTTATTTTATTTTATTTGCATTCGTAGTTATTTGGGTTAGTTGACTAGCAACTAATTCCGCCCACTCTTTCAAAACCGAGATTTTACTTGCTTTCATAAAAATATAAAAACATAAAAAGAATCTTCCTCAACCCTTAGACCTAATTAGAGTAGTCTTTCACACCTAACGAACACTATTCCCTGTGGAGAATGATCAATCCCCCGTACTTACCACTACACTATACTACATCGGTCAGGTACACTGCCTGGTGGGGTTGTAAGCCTCTTGGGATCCCTCGAGAGGTAAAACCTGTTGTAAGGTTGCAAAACCCACACATCAGTTGACTTCTGATATGCCACCATTGTTGTGATATCTTTACCCTTGTCGGGTTGGGGTGTTACATTCATGACCGACAGGATCAGTATAATTTAATAACAAGAAGTGGTCGGCTATATGTCATGTTCATGATAACCCGTCCTTCTTTATTACATTCACATGCAATGTGAGTTGGCCAGAAATCGAAGAATATATGCAAAACTTCCCCCACGTAACAGTCGCCGACAGACCTGATGTTGTTGATCGTGTCTTTGAAAGAAAGATCCATGATTTGATAACATTCTTAAGAGACAACAGGCCTTTCGGTTATGTGGAAGCAGGTACCATTTACATTACATATGTATAAATACCTTTTCTAAAAATCTAAATTCTTTAAATGTGTGATTTAATGCTCTTTCATTGCAGTTTTGTATACAGTCGACTTCCAGAAAAGAGGATTACCACATTATCATCTATTGTTGTGGGTAAAAGAAAATTCGCGTTTCCAAAGGAATGAAGATATAGACACATATGTATCTGCAGAATTGCCGGACCCGACACTTGATCCTGAAGGCTACCGAGTTGTTTCAGAGTTCATGATGCACGGTCCATGCGGGTTGGTGAATAAGTCAGCACTGTGTATGAAGCGCGGAGATGAGTGTAGCAAATCATTCCCTAAGCCATTTTGTTCTGCCACATTTGTTGACAAAAAGGGGTTTGTCCATTACCGTAGAAGAGATAAATGCATAACAACAATGAGACAAAATGTTGAACTTGACAATGGCTACGTTGTCCCACACAATCGTTTATTATGTATGCGCTTCTATGCACACATCAACGTTGAGTATTGCGAGTGGACAATGCTCATAAAATATCTCTTTAAGTACATCTCCAAAGGTACTGACCGAATAATTACTCAAATCACAAGAAGAATTGGAGATGGGGAGCCAAGTACCAGCCGCAGTGCAATACAAATTGATTAAATTAAAAGCTTCCAGGATGCTAGATATATTGGCCCGCATGAAGCATGCTGGAGGATTCTTGGTTTCGGTATACATAGCAGAGATCCACCTGTTCAGATACTTGCAGTGCACCTTCAGAACATGCAACGTGTTACTTTCAGAGCAGGACAGTCCTTGCAATCAGTTGTTGACAGTGAATACAACAAAAGAACAACATTAACTGAATGGTTCAGGTATAACACACACAATACAGATGGTCGCCACTTAACGTACCTAAGTTTTCCTAAAGAATTTGTGTGGCATCAAGACGGAAAATATTGGCAACGGAGGCGAAGAACAGGTACCCATGTCATTGACCGACTAGCATACATACATCCAAGCTCTGGCGATGCATTTTACTTAAGGATGCTACTCTGTCACCAAAAAGGTCGCACATCATTCCGTCATATCCGCACAGTTGATAACCATGTTTATCCTACATATAGAGGTGCTTGCGAAGCAATGGACCTCTTGGGAAATGATCGTGAATGGAATATAGCTTTACAAGAAGCTTCTTTGTCAGCAACTGCATCTGAAATGTGAAGACCTTTTGCCAGATACTTATCTTTTGTGACGTATCGAGCCCAATAACGCTACTTCAATCACATACAGATAGTATGTCTGAAGATATTCCTCTAATATTGTCCAACATGCTACACATACCAGAAATTCACATAAATCCAGACGATTTAAAAGGCGGCCTCATGTATGAACTGCAAGCAATTCTA
Source organism: Artemisia tridentata subsp. tridentata (assembly GCA_021014915.2). NCBI lineage: Eukaryota > Viridiplantae > Streptophyta > Magnoliopsida > Asterales > Asteraceae > Artemisia > Artemisia tridentata. The sequence continues at coordinate 140,601,508 of CP139508.1, read as the reverse complement.
AATTTCTATGGAAAATGTGTCAAAGATTTTGGCATGGAATTGCCTCCATCTCAATTGCTTGAAATCTTGACAAACAGGGCCATAATGGAAGAACGAAACTACGACTGCGAATTGTTGAGAAGTAAAAGTACAACATTAGTAGTGCAGCTCAACCCTGAACAACGGCTAATCTTCGACCAGGTCATACATGGAATAAAGAATCATGAACAAAAACTCATCTTTGTTTATGGCCACGGAGGAACAGGCAAGACTTTCATTTGGAAGACTATAATTTCTACACTGAGATCAGATGCAAGAATAGTATTGGCGGTTGCTTCTTCTGGTATTGCTTCCCTATTGCTCCCATCAGGACGGATAGCCCATACAAGATTCAAAATACCACTCGATCTAACAGACGAATCGGTTTGTAACATAAAAAAAAAAATACTCAGATGGCAGATTTAATCAAACAAACCGATCTTATCGTATGGGATGAGGATCCGATGAATGACCGTAAGTGTTTTGAAGCGTTTGATTGTACATTTAGAGACATAATGAACGCTCCAAACGATATCTTTGGAAAAAAGACAGTTATCTTAGGCGGAGATTTTAGGCAAACACTTCCTGTTAAAAAAAATGCTTCAAAACAAGAAATTACAGCATCTTCCTTAACACTATCGTACCAGTGGCCGCATTTCAAATTCATTCGTCTTAAAGAGAACATGAGGCTTAGGCAACCAGGAATGTCAATTGAAGAACAAGAAGCTGTTTACGCATTTTCTGAATGGCTGCTGCAGGTTGGCGATGGCACCATTGGAGATCCAGATAACAATGATCCAGAGAATACAGCCTAGATCCGTATACCAGATAGATACTGCGTTCCCGACAATGATACAGCTATCCAAGAGCTGATTAGCTTTATATATGACGAAGAAACACTCCAAAGGCCAACTAAAAGAGTATTACAAGAAAAAGCTATAGTATGTCCAAAGAACGAAACTGCCGACATCATTAACTCAAATGTTCTCGATATGTTACACGGTGAAACCTATTGTTACCTAAGTTTTGACGAAGCCATACCGAAAACAAATGATGGAGGAGCAACGGAACTCCTCATTGATGCCTATATTTATTATTTAGATACACATATACACTACTGTTTAAAACCTCTGGTGATAAGCTTTTTAAAGTTAACACCAATTTTGATCAGTATAGGTTGTTTTGCCTTCGCCGTTATTAGATTTATATTATATTTTCTTTAGGTCTTTACAATTAGTGCTAACGCACTTGCTTAATTTCCATATGCTATTATTCTTTCTACATAAATGCATTGATATCCTATTTTCATTCATATAAATGTATATCATAATGCAGGCGGCTATTAGTCTAACGCAAATACACATATGATCAATTTGATACAGGAAAATGGATGAGGGTTCTAGCATTGTTGCATCACCAAAATCTACTGGAAAATAAATTATGACAGAACCAGAAATTGTCAGCCTCGCGACTCTAAAGCCATCAGACACAGACAAAGCCATCCATGTAAAAGCATACCGCAAAAGGACAGTGACAAACAAGAATGGAAAACCAGTTATATTCTGCTGCATGCTGATTGATCACCAGGTACAATGACCTATTCTATCATAATAATCGATACACCCATATTCCATTGAAACAATTAAAAAAACTTATATCCAATTTATAAATTTCTATTTCATTTACAGGGAGGAGCTATACAAGCAAACATAAACATCCGTGAAAAAAATAGATTTGATGCCAGTCTACAGATCAACCAAACTTACAAAATAACTGGTTTTGGCTTTCAACCTGCAAAAACATGGATGCAAATCTTACCGCATTCGCTGTCATTGGTTTTTGGAGCTTACATAGATGTTCAACCAATACCCGACTATGGCTTCCCTAGCCATTATTTTAACTTTACACAATACAAAGACCTGTATTCAAAAGTCGATGCAAAAGAAGGGCTTCTCACAGGTACGTGACCTACATATAATTATCGCATGTATCACAAAAAAAAGTTCTGAAGTACAGTTCCTCTTTACAAATTATATTGGTTGTGTTCAATATGTAACTGGCATGCAAGAGATAGTAAAAGCTACAAATGAAGTAGTGCAATGGACAGATATCAATATCCAAAATCTAGAGCAAGTGGCATACGCTTTTTATAACATTTGACTTTTTATACTTAGACTGACTAACAACTCATTGTCTCAAACAGCGGACACACTGTCCGATTTACTTTGTAGAATGACAAAGCACACACTTTCAAAATGACAGAATATGAAAATAGTGAAAAACCAACTATTATAGCAGTTACTTCATGTTTGGTAAAAAACTGTGGTGGTATGTTCCTTGCCTCACGCATATTATACACCTTAACAAAGTGATACACTAACCTTTACCTCAAATGAAACAGGCCTTCAGCTTTCAAGCACAGCTGCAACAAAGTACTATTTAAATCCAGATATACCAGAGACCTTTGAAATCCGCAATGTCTAAGTCATTAATGAACTACAAGATTACCAGACCTAAAAACACACAGCATACTCAAGTGACATAACATACTTCTGCAAGTATGACCAGTTTATAGAGCCACTAGTCATAGTGAATGTACAACGGCAACGTTGTCCAGATACAGAACAGGAAAAAAAAAGGAACAGGGTAACTCTTAACGACCTTTTGAAAGAAAATCCAGAAAACCAACAGGTATTGAAAAAATTCAATATAATCATCGTCAAACGAAATTTTCTAAATTGCCTACAATTTTACAAATGCAGAATGTGCACTTTACTGTCGTAGCTACTATTGACAAGGTCGACACCAACAGACCCTGGTTCTTTAAGAATTGCCTCACCTGTAAACAAAAAATATCCGAACGGTTCTGACCGGATCTACACACACACCTTGTGTTAGATGTATACTTTGAATGATGTCTAGTCTAGCACTCGGAATTTACTAGCTAGCACTTATAAGATCTGTTTGTTTGTGTTTTGTATGAACGAATCAACAATGAATGAACAAGGAACATAATATACTTCAACTTCAACGATTCAATATTATTAATGAATAATACGAGTGATCTCCTATCACTAGGGTTTACAACCTTGAATCTTAACAAAACAATACGTACATAACCTTAAACCTAGGCAATCCTTTTATAGACTAAGGATTCCTTTACAAGATAACTATCAACCTAATCGTATAAGATATACACAATATCTTTTCTATAATTATCTTTTACAAAAACATAAACAGTACTAACTTCTATATTCAACCGTACGAACTGCTCTTGTCTTCAAAACTCATCAGCAGTACTAACTTCCATCTTCAGCCGTACTAACTGCTTAAGCTTAATTCCTAACAATCCTCCCTTAAACTTATGATTTCTTCCCAAATCACTAAGTTTCTTCAAATTAAGCTTCATCTTCTATATGAGGGGGATTCTTCCAAACATCGTTCATAACTGTCTCTTACTACTAATCTTTCTTTGTTCTGCAAGGTTGAAAATCTTTGTTACCAACAAATCTGCCATTTCAGAATCTTCTTTAACCCTCAGTTTTGTATACAACATAGATGTTAAAACAATTGATCTGAGTGGATAATTCTTTTCCACTAACATATAGATTTCTATGCCATCCTTAGTAGAAACTCTGTGAACTCTACATATATCAAATAATTTCCAAGAGACATCTTTGATTTGTGCTTGGAATCTCCACATTGATTCTCCTCTATCAGGTTCATAAATCCTTTTCAGCTGCACCCATAACTCTTTATCTTTGTCTTCAAGTGGATCTTGAACTCTGAATCTTTCTTTTACTAAGCTCCATAACTGATTAAGATCTTCTCTATCAAAACCTTTTAGTAGATCTTCAAACAACTTATATCTCTCAGTAATACCTCCAAGTCTTATGATCTTCCATCCCATCATCCTTCCATCAGTGAAAACTTCCCAGCCAATGATAGGATATTTGACTTCTAATGGTTTGATATTTGTAGACTCTGGAACTATCACCATCATATTCTTGGTTTGCTCATTGGTTAAACCTTCTTCACCAGACTTCAACTTCTTTGCACTATCAGATTCCAGAACTTGTGGTTCTCTTTTCTTTTTCCTTATGATATCCTCCTTGCTTGAAGTATTCAGTCTTGCATATGTTTCATAGAAAGTCTTTTCAATCTCAGCATCCGACCTTCCAGTAAAGTCACTCATCTTGTAATTTGCTTGATTCTTCAAATAATGCTTCATGAAACTGACTTTTTCTTTCTTGGTAGGCAACTTTGTCTTGTATCCTGACTCTTGCCTTTCTCTAATTCTCTGCACTAAGTCAATCCAAGTAACTTCTTTGTTCTTTGACAAGATGAACTCTTTGAGTTTTTCTGACTTTTCTTCTTCACTTAATTCCTTGTCTTTAAGAATCATTCCAGCATGAGCTCTCACAATCAAATCAGAATCCAACAAATATTGTAGTTGCTCATTGAACTCCTCTTGATTAATTTCTTCAGATCTTGTTCTATCCATGAATTCAGCTATATCCCTTACATCATCTGCAGCTATCTTCCTTGCTAATTCTGCATCTTGAGCTATTTGAGCTTGTTCATCAGCTAAATCCTTGTCTAGAATCTCTCTTGCTACATCTGCATCAAAATCTATTTGAGCCTGAGTTCTTGGTTTTGTCTTCTTGAGCCTTTCTAGTACTTGAGCAGCTTCTTGTTCTTGAGCAGCTTCTTCTAGTGTCATAGGCTTTTTACCCTTATCTTCCCTTTTTCTAGCATATTCTTCTTCAGCCTTAGTATCACCAGTTGGAACTGTCTCATGTTCTGTATCAGCAGTTGGAACTGCTTCAATAGTTGGAACTTTTTCAGCTTCTTGAGTACCAGTCTGAACTGCTTCATGTGTCTCAGCAGTTTCTTCAACCCCTATGTCAACATTACCAGAACCCATATCAAATCTTTCTTCTTCTTCTTCATTTTGCCTCCCCTGAGAACCTAATCCATCTCCCTTACCTTTATCTGATTTCCTCCCCTGTTTGGGAGAATCACCATCATCACTATCAAAATCATCTGAGTCATCATCATCAGAAGAATCCAAAACTACCTTTTCCTATTTCTTCTTTAACTGCTCTTCAAGTTTCTTCACCCTAAGAGTCAATTTGGTGTAGACCTTGGCAAAATTCCTTTTGTGAGCTTTGAGTTCCTCATTGTTCTTCTTTAGTGCTTCCTCCAAAGTTTCTACCTTCTCAACTAGTTTGGTACACAATTCCATCAATTCAGTATGTGAAGTACTACCCTCATCACGTCTAGCTGTGTTACCTGCTAGGAGAGGTGAATCATGGGGAAAGGATCTAGGAATCACTCTGGGTGTTTCCCTTCTCCTATAAGTGATGTGAATATGGGATGTTTGGGTTCTTTCAGTAGCTGAAGTAGATGCGATGGGGATCAGTTGGTTGTACTGAACCTTCACCCACTTCAGTTTGAAGCATTTCAGGAAACAATGGAACTATTTCACCTTGAAAAAGCCTACTAGCCATAGCCATGTTTTGAAAAACTTTTGATTGAAGGCTAGGAGTAGCAAAAGTTTCTGTTGGTTTTGTAAGCAGGTATGTCTTTTTATTCAAAAGAGTTTGAACAAACCTTGGATACATTAGAAACTTGGTTTTGCTGTTTACATTAGATGGCATACCCTCAAAAATAAATTTTGAAAAGTTAAAAACCTTGTTTGTAGACAAACAAATGAGAGCAATAGCAATATTGCTACTGAACTGCTCCAAAGTAGTCTTTTTAGGACTCAAACAATGTAAAAGGGTATGTATAAAAAATCTCCATTGAGGTGAGAAACATCCTTTTTGAAAAGTTAATTTGTGTTCGGATGTATCATACCCCATTTTGGTAAGTTCTTGCCATATTTCAGTGTTGTGCATAGTGTTAATACCATCTGAGTCTTTTAATTTAAGATGTCTCCTAATTATAGACTCGGTAACAACAAAAGATACACCATCCACTTCAGAATGAATTTCTAAGTCCCCATCTTCACTAGTCAAGATAGTAGCATTCTGCCAGAACTGTGTGATGTGAGAGACATAAAGAGTAGGAGAAACAGTTAGAGCATGCCTTATGTGAGAGTGGTTTAGAAAGTCCACAATCTCATAAAATTTTGGTCCATCTCCTTCCTCTGCTTTCTCAAGAAACGCAACCTGATTGTGACGCTTAACAAATTCCAAATTAGCCATTTTTATTGATGAAGCGTGAAAGATTATAGCAATAAGATGATCGTATAAAGTGGAATTGCGGTTTTATGTAGCCTATTGGAGTTTATAGGTACTGTTTAGGGTTTTGTGAAATATGCGTATGAGATAAATTATCTTGAGAAATAGAATAAATAAATTTATGGTAAAAAGATAATTATCTTCTAGAAAAATCCCTATAAGTACCTTAAGAATAACGGTTTTACCCCAACGGCTATAAAATTAATTACTGACAGATTTTTACAACGGCTAGTTGAGCCGTACTAACTTTGTACTAACCGTACCAACTGTTGAAATTTTTTTGTTGAGCCGTATGAACTTATTGAAAAGGATTTTAAAATACCATGGCTCAAACATAGTTTTTAGCAAACTATCAGCTATCAACGGATTTGATATGTCTTTACCAATAGCCGTTTGCTTTGGACTAGCCAACTCTTCACAGTTAGATATGGTGAGCTGATAACCATACAATTTTTGGTAAATTGTCAACCATTAACGGATTTGATTAGTCTTTACCAGAAACCGTTTGCTCTGGACTAGTTGGTTCTTATGTGGGTTAGACATGGTGAACCAATAACCATTTTTTGTGTGCAAAGATCACACACTAAGCTCCAAATCACCATATAGTCCAAAACATATTAATTCCTTTATGCTTTTTATCCAAAACCTGCAAGTGTTAGTCCAAAAACAAAGAAACAAGCCACAAAGAACTTATCTCACAATATAAAAATATATGATTAACATTGCACTCAAAAAGAAAAATTAATTTTCTTGTGGAACCCAAGCCAAAACAGACTTAGGCTTTCCTCTTGCATCAACATAATTCATTCTTTTCAAAACAATTTTAGCACCATTGGGTTTGATGGGTCTCCAAACCCAACATGCTGATGCATTCACTCCAGTACCCATATTTCCCTTAGTAGTGTTTTTATTAACACCAGTACCAATTACTCTGCTAGCAGTTGGAACTGCTGGCTTGGTAGTTGTTACCTTGGGTTTCCAAACTTGGTTTTTCACTACTTGTCTGTTTTGAAATGGTCCTTTAACAGTTGTTGGTGCTGATTTGGAAAATATTTTTGCACCTTGAACTGTTGGCCTTGAGTGAATAGGTGTAATTGGTCTGACAGGCTGAACTGCTGATCTAGCAGTTTGAATTGGTCTTTGGCCAGACTTTAATAGAACTGATCTGGGTATCATTCTATCATTTCTAGGAAGAGTTTGAAGTCTTGCTATGCTCAACCTATGGTTTGAATATCTACTCAACCATTTATCACAAAAATCTGCAAGATGGTCAAAACTACCACACGAGTAACAAGCTTTCCTATAGCAGACAAAATCATCCCCTAATTGGTGAGATTTGAGGTCATTCCAATTCCTTTGGTTACCTCTTGGCTTGTTTGTGGTTCTATACATTTCTGCATACCTAACTGTTGGTCTAAAAGGTTTGGCATTTGATCTAGGCCTAACAGTCTCAGGTTTAACCATCTTTGGAACTTTTGGTTCCTCCACTTTAACACTAACAGGCTTAACCACAGCCTGATCACCCTCATCATCAGAAGTCCATTCCTCTATGGTTGGAGAATCTGATTCCTTACTTGAGAACCTATCAGAGGACACCTTGTCCTCAGATAGTGATTTATCACTAGCACTCTCATACACAGGTTTATCAACTACATTCTCTTTAGGTTGATGACCATATTTAAGCTCAGGTAGTTGAAATTCAGGTAGTCCTGTGTGTTCTAAGTCTATGCCTGGGGGTGTTGGAATTCCTCTATAGGGAGGTGGAACTGATTTATAACCTAGGCCTGACTTACCTTTATTGAGGATCTGACACTCAACAATCTTACTAACACCCTGAGTTGCAAATTCTAGTGTGTCAACAGTCATTTGGGTGTTCTCCTTTGCTTTCTTAACCTGTTCTAGCTCATGTTTCAACACACTAATTTCATTCTCTCTAAACATTAAGTCTCTCTTAACAATAATCATATCATCAGAAAACTTTGACTCATTACTTTTATAATGAACAATTTGTTCTTCTAACACAGCTAAAGCCCTCTTATGATTTGCTAAGTTAAAAGCAGTTTGGGTTAGCTATTTTCTCTGATCCTCATATCTTTTCTTAAGAGTTTCTAGATCTTTTAAAGCTTCACAAGATTTAGAACATTTAGAAACTTGTACCTCAGAGTCTGAAAATGCCATAAGAGCAATCTCTGTAGATGCTTTTGCTTCCTCCTCTGCAATGTAGCTCCAGTCAAACCCTAAGCCATCAATGGCAACCATGGCTTTTGAGCTTGAGTCAGTAACTTCCACCACTCTTGACTTGCTTCCAAATCCTCTACTCTTGCCATCCTGTTGTCTTGGCAATCTGCACTCCCTTGAATAATGACCTTTCTTGTGGCAATTGAAACACTCAATCTTGGACTTGTCATACCCTGCAACATCATTGCTGTTTATGACAATCTTCTTGCCAGTATTCTTCAAGAATCTCTTAGCTCTCAAGCTGAGAAGAGAGAGCTGCCACTTGATATCCATCTCTTCAATATCATCTTCATCAATCTCTTGAAGATCTGCATGAGTCAACATACTTCCATTGTGCTGAGTAGTCAAGAAAGCACAATAAGTATTCTGATCCAAGAGTCCATTAGTACTGCTTGAAATGCTAGCAGTACCAATATTGGAACTAGCAGTACCAACTGCTCCAGTCACTTGAACTTCTTCATCTGGACTTGAGGTACTGAGAGTTGATACAAAGGCCAAATTCCCTGAGCTTGAGCTTGAGCTTGATCCAGCAGACTTCTTAACATCATGTTCAACTATCTTGAAGTTGCTATAGAGATCCATTAAGCTCATGGAATCTATATCAGGCTTGTTATTCCATACAACCACATGCATAGCTCATTCAGTTGGTAGACTCCTCAGAAATTTGGAGTTGAGATCTTCCTGAGGCATCTCAATTCCTAGAACAGCCAGTTGACTCACTAGTTTTTGAAGTCTATTAAACATATGATCTAGTGACTCGTTGCTTGTTGCTGAAAAATTCTCAAACTGTTGCTTGAGAAGGGTCTTCTGAGTTTTCTTGGTGGCTTTGTTCCCACCATATCTTGCAACAATAGCTTCAAAAAGGGTTTTATCACACTTAAACTTGCTAAAATTCAACAACTGATCATTGGGAATAGTCATCAGAAGCAAACTTCTCGCCTTAACATCATTCTTGTGTTGTGCCTTCTCTTCAGTAGTGGTTGGCTTAGTTTGCACCTTAGTTTCAGTGACACCCTCAACAACGGTTGTTGTAGTTGTAGGTTTGAACGAATTCCCATCCTCAATAATCTCCCAGAGAGTATAATCTTGAACTTGGAAGAACTGCTCAATTCTTAATCGCCACATATCGAACTCATTGGGTTTAAGCATTGGAAGCTTAGCAGCAATATTAGTCTGACTTGTTGTTGTCTCCATGTCCATCTTCTTCTTAAACAAATTCGTCTGGATCTTCTAAACCAAAGTATCAGTAACCTGTCTCTGATACCACTTGACCGGATCTACACACACACCTTGTGTTAGATGTATACTTTGAATGATGTCTAGTCTAGCACGCGGAATTTACTAGCTAGCACTTAGAAGATCTGTTTGTTTGTGTTTTGTATGAACGAATCAACAATGAATGAACAAGGAACACAATATACTTCAACTTCAATGATTCAATATTATTAATGAATAATACGAGTGATCTCCTATCACTAGGGTTTACAACCTTGAATCTTAACAAAACAATACGTACATAACCTTAAACCTAGGCAATCCTTTTATAGACTAAGGATTCCTTTACAAGATAACTATCAACCTAATCGTATAAGATATACACAATATCTTTTCTATAATTATCTTTTACAAAAACATAAACAGTACTAACTTCTATATTCAACCGTACGAACTACTCTTGTCTTCAAAACTCATCAGCAGTACTAACTTCCATCTTCAGCCGTACTAACTGCTTAAGCTTAATTCCTAACAGGTTCCCGCATGTCCATTGCAGGCAATCACTTTTTGAAACAGAGCCTATTTGCAGGTTAACAAAACATTTACACATTTTCATGGTTATGCACATGTATTATGTATACTAAACAGATTATATGTATATTTTTTGGCCAGTTATTGCTTCAGAGTATTACTGTCAGATGGCACTGGCAATGTATACTTAACATGTTTCAGCAACGAAGCAAACTCATAGGTCAACGATTGCAACGACATCATTCGAGGTCTGCAGGACAAAAACCCCTACCAATATCCACCAGAGTTACTTGCATTAGAGGGACAAAGAAAGATCTTTCAACTGCATTTTGCCCCCGAAAGCACGAAAGAAAAACGAGTCTTCTTTCTAGACAAAACTTGGAACAACACACCATTACTCACAGCAGGAACCAGCAACGCTCCTCAAATAGTACCAGATGCTTCAACAACCATTCATGCACCAGAAGAAACAACAATACCAACAAATCTTCACCAGTTAGCAGTTGTCAAAAAAGATGATATTGTCCCACCGTCTTCAACAAACAACGTTACACCAGCACCAGTTATCAAACATCAGAAGAAAACCAGATAACCACCACCCCACCTGTAGAAAATGAAACCAACCCAGGTTCTTCCACAACTCTAAGCCCACCAACACTAATAACACAAACAGTACAAGAACAACAAGTGACGACAACACCACCAGAACAAAACACCAACTTACCAGATCCATCAAAACTCAAGTATGGTCCTAGAAAAACCTCAGCCCGTAAAACCCTTTTCTCAGAAGGAGATGATCCAGCAACACAAACAAATCGCAAGAGAGCAAAAAAAGACGGATGATAAAAAGCCCTTCCAAGTGACATTCTGCCAAAAACATCACCGAACTACTTCTATGCATTACCTAGATGCATACCTGCTACCTTTTATGTAAAATACCGTAACAAATCGCAGGTTGCTTTCAAAGACATCTAACTATGTACTGCTACCTTAACTGCATTCCTAGTCTCTTTTGCCAGAAGTATGTTACCAAACCTACTTACCTACATCTAGCCAGCAAACATATGCAATGTCTTTTATATATAGACTAGCTTTTGCATGAAATTTTTCTGCTACCATCAGTTATTGCATACAATTCTATTGTTTGTTGTACCAATTCCTATGTTTAAATATATACATACACCCAAGGCATAGAAACTGCTAACACAAAATTTTATTACACATACCTAAAAAAACATAACCGCATGACGGTTTCATAATACTTTATGTCATTTTAAATTTACCCAACAAAATAACCAGTTTTTTTAATAAACAACATTATAAAGAAATACAACGCAAAAAAAATCGTTGCGGCCTGGCCGCCGCCTTACTTGTTCTTGATTAAACAAATCCTATGTTTCTAAAACGAGAGATAATATAAAAATAACTAAAGAATCACTAGTATTTGAAGTTTGGTAAGATGAAACCAAAATTTCATTATCAAATCTTCTTACTGACTCCTTCCACCATTTCTTCACTGTTAAAACAATACCAAAAGTTGCAAAAGGATGATTTGTTAAAATACTATGAGACAATACAGTGTAATTAAGTATACCATATGTATCGAAAGAACAATATAGTTACAACTTCAACTTCCTTAGTGAAATAACCACTACAAAATTAATGACAATTGCTCACTAAAGGCAAGTGTGAGCAAAAGATAAAAACAGTCACTAAAAGCTAAATTTTCAACTCCCACTAAAAAAATAAGTAATCTAATAGTCAATTGTTACTAAAGGGTTTAGTGATCAAAAGTTAAAAGATTTAGTGACTAAATCATTTAGTCACTAAAAGCCATACAAGTTTTCTACAAGATCACTATAATGACTATACCTTATAGTTACCAAAGGCTTTACAGGTTTTCCATGAAATCACTATAATGACTGAACTTTTTAGTTAGCAAAGGCTTACTAGTATCCGGTCAAAATCAATTCCATATCACTGAAATTTCATTTACAACTGCAATGAAGTATATCACCCCCTGAATTTCTGAGTCGAAGAGGGCAACTCTTGCACACCAAGTAATAACCTCATCTCCTTGAACCTTATACGCACCAAGGCCTTCGTTAACGGGTCTGCTCTTTGATTCTCTTCAGATACATGCTCAACAATTAATTGCTCATTCCCAGTCACTTCCGCCAATAACTCCCTTATCCAAATTGCTTATCAACTCAGCTTCACACGAAGATAATGCCACGACAGTTTGCTTTTGTGAACACCATGTAATGGGCGATGTACCAAGGTAGAAAACATGTCCAGTAGTGCTCCGTCCATCATCAATGTCAACATTATGACTACTATCACTATATCCTACCAATTTCATGTCATTACTACGATTGTATTTAATACCAAATGAAGTCGTACCTTTAAGATAGCATAGGATTTGCTTGATAGCACGAGCACGTGATTCTCCAACTTCTGGTTCATCTTCTACTTTTAACAACCTAAGTCCCGGTTCCATCAGACATAAAGTTGCATTGCAATCTTTCATACCAGCTTCTTTCAAAATCTTCATTGCATACCTCTCTTGCTTGATCTCCACGCAATCCTTTTCTTGTGAGACTTCGATACCTAAGTAATAAGTTAACTCACCAAGATCCGACATTTCAAATTGAGACACCATTCTCCTTTTGAACTTATTTATGAGGTCTAAGCTCGTCGCAGTCACGAATAAATCATCCACATTAACCGCAACAATGATCAATTCTCCATTGGGCACCTTTCTATGGATCGCATTTTCGTGCACGCATTGTAGAAAATCATCTATTTTAAAGTACTATCGAGCTCCTTTCTATCACCATTTAGAAGATCCGTTTTCATATCCAAGTGATGAATCTTCCATCCTTTCCCGGCTGCGAGAGCAATCAAGAGTCGTATGGTCTCGAGTCGAGCTACCGGTGCGAACACTTCATCAAAGTCAATACCGGGTTGTTGTACTTAGCCTTTAGCAACTAGACGCGCTTTGTACTTGTTGATTGAGCCATCCACATTTCGTTTGATCTTGAATGACCAATTTAACCCCATCGGTTTAATATCTTTAGGAAGAAAAACGAGTTTCCAAGCATTATTCTTTACAATAGAATCAAGCTCGTTTTGCATTGCTTTGACCCATTGCGATTTCGATTTTGCTTCATTATAGTTCCTTGGTTCCTCGTCAATTGTCAACATAACACTACACCAATTTCAACCTTTAAGGATGGGGATTTTTTATGTCGGCCCAAACTGTAGCATGGGGCCCACTTTTTTCAACAAAAATGGTTAGTTAAAGGAAGCCTGTGGCCCACACACTTAGGGTCGACATTTTTCAATACCAAATATATTTTCTAATATTTAAAATACATTTAAAATTATATATAAGTATTTAAAACAATTTTTAAAACAAATGTCGACCCTAAATTTTCACCAAATTTTTACCAAAAATTTCACCAAAATCAAATCAACCCGCCATTATTTTTAACATCCCTCTAAATGTTTAGGGTCGACAAACTGTTTTATAAAATCAGAAATGTTTTTTTTTATTTAAAAATCATTTAAAATTATATAAAAAAATTTAAAATACTTTTTATAAAATCAGAAATGATATAAAAATAATTTCAGAAAAATACTATTTATAATCCAAAAATCTATTTAAAAAAACTTATATATGAATTAACTTTCAAAAATTATTTGTTTTAGAATTATATATTAGTGTAAAAACTAATTTTAAAAATATATAAATTATTTTATTTACAAAACTAATATTTCACTATTTATCAAAAATATTTTTGTAGTTAAAATATATATTTTAACAAATGCGAACCAACAAAGAAGTAAAATAAATACGAATTACATTACAAATCGATAAACGTTCAAACGTGCATTCAAGCTTCATATGGCACCATCTTCATTATAACAGTGTGTATGTTGGCGGTTGTGATGATAAGAGTGTGTAATGTATTAGTGGTTGTGAGGATAAGAGGTGATCACATCTGCTTTTATGGTAAGAAGAAGAGTGATTTTGGCGGGAAGTTTTGGCGCCAATTTTGTAAGGATAAGAGTTGAGTTATCCAGACTTGACGGGAAAAAACATTACCATCTCGACTCATCCGTTTAGCATCTCATGTATCACGATACTATATCGACTCATCCGTTTAATATCTCATGTGGAACGATACCATCTCGACTCATCCGTTTAACATCTTATGTATAACGATATCATCTTGCCTCATCCGTTTAACATTTCATTTTTAACGATATCATCTCGACTCATCCGTTTAACATTTCATGTGTAACGATACCATCTCTACTCATCCGTTTAACATCTCATGTGTAACGATATCATCTCGACTCGTCCGTTTAACATCTCATGTGTAAAGATACCATCTTGACTCGTCCGTTTAACATCTCATGTCTAACGATACCATCTCGACTCGTCCGTTTAACATCTCATGTCTAACGATACCATCTTGACTCATCCGTTTAACATCTCATGTCTAACGATACTATATCAACTCATTCGTTTAACATGTCATGTGTAACGATATCATCTCGACTCGTCCGTTTAACATCTCATGTGTAAAGATACCATCTCGACTCGTCCGTTTAACATCTCATGTCTAACGATACCATATCGACTCGTCCGTTTAACATGTCATGTGTAACGATACCATCTCGACTCATCCGTTTAACATCTCATGTCTAACGATAACATCTCGACTCGTCCGTTTAACATTTCATGTGTAACGATACCATCTCGACTAGTCCATTTAACATGTCATGTGTAATGATACCATATCGACTCTTCTGTTTAACATCTCATGTCTAACAATACCATATCGACTCATCCGTTTAACATGTCATGTCTAACGATACCATCTCGACTCGTCCGTTTAACATCTCATGTCTAACGATACTATATCGACTCATCCGTTTAACATCTCATGTGGAACGACACCGTCTCGACTCATCTGTTTAACATTTCATGTGTAACGATACCATCTCGACTCATCCATTTAACATTTCATGTGTAACGATACCATCTCGACTCGTCCGTTTAACATTTCATGTATAACGATACTATCTCGACTCATCCATTTAATATCTCATGTGTAACGATATTATCTCGACTCGTCCATTTAACATTTCATGTGTAATGGTACCATCTTGACTCATCCGTTTAACATTTCTTGTATCACGATACTATTTCAAGTCATCTGTTTAACTCTAGACTCACCCGTTTAATTTTCATTAAATCATTTTTAATTTATTTAGATAATTTATAACTAATTTAAATCATTTTTAATTTATTTAATATTAATTAATTATTTATTAATCATTTTTAATATTAATTTAAATCATTTTCATTCATTTATAGTATATAAAAAATGATTAGGGTCGACATTGTTGACCCTAATTTTTCACAAAATTTTTACCAAAAATTTCACCAAAATTAATCCACCCGCCAATTATTTTCATTATCCCGCTAAGCATTTAGGGTCGACAATGTCGACCCTATTTTTCAAAGAAAATGTAGACCCTATTTGTCAACCATCATTGAGATAGATCTGTGTTCATCTTTTTTCTGTAAGTGTTAACCAAAAAAAAAAAAACAAAAAAAAAATTCACTGTTAACATCTTCGACTCAAATCACCACCACAACCTTCGACTCAAATCACCACAACAGCACCTTCAACACCTTCGACTCCACCACACTCGCACACTACCCCACATATTAAGCACCTCATCTTCCTTCCTCTAGTTTAATTCATTCAACTTCTAGTTTACAAAGGTTGATTTTTTATTTATTTAAAACAAATCATGTTAATTATTGTTTTGGTATGTGTTTAATTATTGTTTTTGTATTATTGTTTAATTTTTGTTTAGATGGCACCGTCGTGAACCACTGCCGTCGCTGACCCACGCACCACCACCATCAGCTGCTTAAAGGTAAATGGGTTATAAGGTTTTTATTGTTTTGGTTTCTAAGGGGGTGTTTGTTTTAAGCTTAACTGTGGGCTTATGAGCTTATTCGATTTCAGCTTATTGGTTGGGCTTATGAGCTTATTGGATTTCTAAAGGGGTGTTTATTTCAGCTTATGAGCTTAACTGTTGGGCTTATAAGCTTATTCGATTTTGATGTTATACAGGTTTTTATTGTTTTGATTTCTAAGGGGGTGTTTGTTTTAGCAGCCTGTTGACGAGCTGAGCACCGAGCCTGTTGACCATCGGAGACCTAGCCGATACTGAGCTGAACCACTGCTGACCACTGACCATCTCGTTTAAGAGTATGTTTTTTTATCTAGTTAATGTATTTGGTATGATTAGTAATGTATTTGGTATACGTTTGATTAGTAATATATTTAGTATGCGCTTGGTTAGTAATGTATTAGTTCGATGATTGCGTTTGACTAGTAATGTGTTTGTTATGCGTTTGTGTAATATGAAGATGATTATGCAAATATGTTATGTGCTTATAAATTTTTATCTGATTGTTAGTCTTTTGTAAATGATTTTAGGATTTTAGTGATTAATTTCGAAAAATTCCCATCCGAAGTTAACCAACCAATAGAAAACCCGTTAATGAAGACAATGCTGATTTTATTAATAATGAAGATAATGTCGTTGCTCATGTCCTCGATGATGATGATGTTGACGTGTCTGATGATGATGAAGTGAACCCCAGTACTGCTGTTCAAGAAGTTTTATCTAGCGATGATTCTGACTATGAAAATTGATCTTAAATTGTAATTTGAATGAAATTGTTAGGATATGTTTAAATGTGTAATTTTTATTTGAATGGAATTGTTTTTTATATGTTTAAATGTGTATTTATATGAATGTGTGTATTAGTATTAATTGGTCCACGATATTGTGTGTTCTTGTACTTGTAATTTTACAGATGACGTGTGTAGCTCCTAGATCACACGGCGGGGATGCCGGTGGCTCACCACCCTGACGGCCCACACGGCCCATACCGGCCCAGTGCCAAGGTGAGAAATTGTGATTTATTTATTTATTTTATAAAACATGATTTTTTATTATTTATTTTTTTTACTTGTATTTTCACGACTCAATAACTTATCTTTGTAGGTTCGATGATACGTGGTAAGATGAGAAATCAGGCCTTAAAGAGGGCGTTTAGAGAAAATGGGAAAACCCCTTTGATGCTTGGCTTTGATTCCGATGATCTAGGTACCTTCTCACCTATAGGCACGAATGGAGGGTATTTGAGTAGTCTTGTTGGGGAACAAATCAGGCCACTTCCCCTTGCTTGCGAGTGGGAAGAAATTCCACCTGCGTATAAAGCGCATATAATGCCTACACTTGAGGTATTAATTGTTTATTTTACTTCTATTCTTATTTTTATCGACCGTTTAGATATGCGTGTTATATTTAAATTGTTTGTTTATTTAACTGCATATGTTTATTTGTAGACCTATTTCAACCTCGTGGAATAGTTCAATAAGCAGGATAAAGTGTGGGTTGGCAATAATGAATATACGGTGGGGGAAAGGGTAGAGCTAGGGCTAGAACTTCAAATGAGGCTACTTTGGCGCAAATACAAAGGCAAGATCAAGTCTGACCATTTTAAAACACATGAGACGCCCGCTAAGGCAAGGTTACGGCCGCCGCCGCCGAATGTGTGGCGCAACAGAACCCGAGAGGATTGGGAAGATTTGGTCGACTGGTGGTCTCACCTGGATCGGATGGCGAGAAGTGTGAAGAATGCCGAGAACCGAGCTAAAAACACAATAACAACTCACCAAGGAAAAAAAATCATTCGTTTGAGGCAGAAATGAATATGTAAGACTCTTTATAATTTTTGTGATATTTTAAAGGTGTTTATATTGTTTATTTATAGCTCGTTATTAATTTATTTGATATTGTATATATAGAGAGTTAAGAAAGGGTATTACGAGGATCTTATTGAAACGTGGAGGAAAGGGCACTCAAGCAAGGGCAAATTTACAAACGCAGAAAACGAGATGAGATATGTAAGTAATTTAACTCTTAACATGCGTCATTAAGATCAAATTATTACTTATTGCTTTAATAACTTATTTGTTTTTAACCTTTTTTTTGTTCTTTCACAGCATGAGATGAAGGCCATTCAAGATCAAGTTAAAGCCGGCGTCATCCCGATCTTAACCGATCAAGAAATATTGGATCGAATTGTTCCGAGTGGCAACCGCCAGAATATGTCGGGAAGGGGCAGGAAGTTACCGGGTGGTGGCTCAACTTCTCGCAGATCCGCAAATCTTACATTTGGAGCAGATGTTATGACTCAGGATCAGTTCACGCAGCTGTTGAGGCAAGAGCAGCAAGAGAAAGAGTTGTACAAGACGCAAGCTGAGGAGGCGTAGCAACGGGCTTACTTGGCTGCGCTAAAGGCTGACGCAGCTGCCAAACAGGTTGAGGCGGCTCATTCTAGTATTGGGAACTTCCAATCACTTCTAGTTCAGTTTTTTACCCACTATAATCGACCAAATAGTGGCCCATTTAACGCTTCCTTTCCCCAAACTAATCATGTTCCCGTACCCGGCCTTGGTCCCGCACTCGCCCCTAATTGGGCTTACTATCTCCAACCTCCCATTCCCTATAGTCAACCACTCCAGCGTCCTTATGTCGGCTGTAAAACCCTAAAATTCGGATTCCCAATTTTACGTCTAATTTGAAATTTTCCCTAAAGTTTGTAATAATTTATTTTGAACCCTAAACTATATGTTAAGATTAATAATTCATTTAATAAAATTAACCTAAGTTATATACTTATACATAAATTTGTTACAACAATAAAAACCTTCCTAAACTAACCTAAGTATAAAAGCCTATGTAAATAATTGTTACAAAATTTACTTTCCTAAAAATTCCTCTACATCACATGCTTACTATGTCTTGCACCATCCGAATTTTTATGCAATCAATCCCACCAATTTCAGTCAAATCTTTATAAACATAACCGTTCCAAATTAAAATACAATCAAGGCCCAATTGATTCCCATTAAAACTTACCCTATATGCCACCGCGCTCCTCCCTAATTTTGACTATACCTTATACACGCTTATCTGTTCCTCTCTTCATAATCTTTCGAACAAAAAAAAATAATAAAAAAAAAAAATAACACACAAAAGCTGCTGCTACGTTCTCTCTTTCAAGTTCAAGTGTTCGAGGGTTGCTGTGGCCTTGTTCGTGGGTATAAGGGTTGTTGTTGTGGTATAAATTTGTGGGTTAGGGTTGTGATTCGAGGGTTTCTTTTTCTGATCTTGTGCTCGTTGACATCAGAGGTATCACCAAGCCCCTTGTTTTCTTGTTTCATTCGACACTCATATGCATGACAATCCAAATCTAAAACATTTATATGTAATTGTTATATACTAATCTGGACCTGCTAATCTTGTTAATCGTTAATGTGATATAAAACATGTTAATAAGAGACCACATGAAATCATAAAAACCTGTTGTAAGAGACCCATTTTTTCTGCTTGTATTCAACCGTATTCTATACGACATATACCTAATCAGATCATGCTCATTCTCGTTATTACAATATTGTGTTTGGCTGCTGTTTTGATAACCTTTATACGTATATATATGTAAGAGATAAAATAATGAACTTGTTAAATACATATGTCGACCCATGTTATTTTCCTTTTCTGTTTCAGCCATGTACGACCCATGATCATTCATATATGCCTCGACCTGCCCTTTTTGTTACAACCCTAATTCATGCGATTTAAACCCTAAACAAGACACATTAATTGGAACATTTATGATACATTTAATATGAGTACAAAAACCTGGAAATTAAGAAGGGGCGTCCACAATTAATACAAGAGATTAGGGCTTGTTTCTGTCTCAACTGCATGCTGTCCAAGATTTTGGGTCGTGTTGCAAGGGTCATAAGTTAATGATACACACGTGTTTTTGCAATATTTTTGAGACTAAAACTAAATAAAGGATGTGTGCTTTCTGGATATCAAATTTCATAATTTTTGGAGGTCGAGAGAGTAGTATTTTGATTTTTGGGAGTTCAAGTGTCAAAACTGTATTTTGGATGTCTGAAAATCAGTTGGTGTTTTTGATTTATAGTTTTATAACCATAAGGAATTAAGAGGTCTCATTTGACAGGGATAATTTTTAGTATGTATAGGCTTATTGGAATTTTGGTGGATTTTTCTGAAGTGTCAAAATGGGTTCATTAAGGGAAAACTTTCTGGGTGTCTGTGCAGTTATCTTTCTGGGCAGGTTAGGGAAAACGATTTTTGAAAGGGTACTTTCACTTAGTAATAAAATCTGCAAAAATTATGGGAAGTACTAGACATATGTAGGAGTCACAGGTAAAAATTGTAGAACCTCAGGAGCTCAGTTGATAGGTTTATAAATTCATAAGAAACTGAGTCAGATTTGCATTCTGAACCTAAAATCTGTTTTGACACACTTAAACCTTAAGTAGATTAATTATTGATTTGAAACACATATAAAACCTATGTCTTGATTGTTAACTCAGTCTAACCAAATTCCATATTCGACTAAACCTTTTTTCATATTACATTTATAACCAAATTAAGTTATGCCTTAATTATGAAACCTTAAACCTATGTATTAATCACCTAACTTAAGTAAACCCTAAATATGAAGATGTGATTGATAACAAGCATTAAAAATCCGTTATGATATTAAATGAGCGTATAAGTAATATATGATTATAATTCATGTAGATCCGGTGAAGTCGGAGTGATCCTCTTTCTTGTGTTCTTTTGCCCTTTTGTTTGCGTTTCATAAGGTACAGATATTGTGCCCTTTTTCAGTAAGGGTTTTTCTCGTGACTGGTTTCGTTATGATATGGTTTGATTCGTTCGTGACTTCAATATTCGCATTTGAATCCTTTAATACTTTATAATCCATTAGATATTATGACTTGTATGAAAAACCTTTTTGAATATATATCTTGATGATGGTTTTGAGAAATACTATTTTTAAAATGATTTCTATGACTACGAGGTAACACCACTTTTTATATGAAAGCTTAATGACTCTTATGGAAACGGCTTTTAAAAGAATACTTTCATGAAAACAACATTTAAATGATTTTCATAATTACATAATCTGGTTGTACTCTATCCTTAAGGATTCTCATGACTAATTGATTTCCTGATATTTGTTATTTGTTATGCTTTGATACATATTTGTTTAGTTATTCGTTTGATTATCCGTTTCATGCTATATTCATTTCATATAGCTATTATCTTAGTTGGACAATTTATAATTGTCCCTCATCATTATATTGTATGTTCTCTGCCTATTATGTTGCCCATATTTTTAGCCAGTCATGGGGAGTCCATGGCCTTGCCATTGATGCACCAATGGTATTGACACTATCTGTGGAGGTAGGTTTTTGTCTACAGCGTTCCCATTTGTTTATATAGCTATATATATAGCGCACCTGGTCCGTGTTTATTATATGTATGTTTAGTCTAGAACTGACATATGTATCTCTGTTTTGAAGGGAGCGTATGGATGCATCCTAGGTACTTAGTTCAGTTTAGATATATATACTTGTGAATGGACTTGAGTGTGTGCAATATACCCCATTTCACTATTTGGTACATTGAGCTAGCTACTCCATGTACAATTTGTTATATGATTTGTTGGGCATTTCTTTTGATATTGATATCTACTTTAGGTTCATTATTATGCTTTGATCCCTTTCATATGTTCCATATTCTGTTTGACATCTTGTTTAGCAGTTTCTCTTGGATTTATTCGCTTATTCATTTCGTATACGCTTATTACCTTTCATTTGTTTATATCTGTTCACTGAGCGTTAGCTCAGCTGCATTTTCTTTTCTCTGCGGCAGGTTATAAGCGGGATGCTGGGCATGAGTGTTGAGAGTAGGAGCTAGAGGACCTACCCATGATTAGTTTCCCCATTGTTGGATTATAATTATGCTTTGGATATGTATTTCTTTTTAGACTATTGTTTGGATTATATTTTGGAACTCTTTGTAATTCTTTACTTAGTGTTTAATAAGATGTCTTCCGCTTGCGTTTATATGTTTTGATTGACACCATAATGTTACACTTAGGCCCTTTTCGGGTTGGGGTGTTACAATTATGGTATCTGAGCTTAGGCTTCGACCTGTAGTACTTTAAGTTATGACCTGTGAAAGATTTGGCCCTTAGGTTTGCAATATAGGAGCTTATAAAACAACCTTTGAGAATTTGCCTTAGGATTTTCACTCTGAAGAAACTTAGGTTATGACCGGTGTGGATTGGGTAGACTATAAGACATTTGTTTAAGTATCATTCCTTCCGCATCACTCTGATTCGTGCCTTACTTTTAGTTAAGCCCTTTTAAGATCACTATTTCCGGAGATTAGAAACTTATTACTTTGCACAACCTAAGATTTGTGACCGAGTAAGCTTAGAATGCATTAAGAATTATGTGGTAATGCATGACACTGTATAAGCTTTATTTTCTGATTCCGACCTTAACCTCTGATTCTTTTGTTAATCATTTAGATTCCTCTTCAATCATTCTGAGAATTCTTGTGACGATGATGTGTTTGACACCTTCTATGATTTCTCTTGAGTTTGCTAAGCATATTTAAGTCTCCCTACACTATTAGATTCATCTTACCCATTCCTATTCATATGAGAAATCTTGTGGTGATTAACCACGAGTATGGGAATGTTTCCCTCACTTCTGAATGATAAGATCCACTCTGCTGATCTGTCCTTCTCTGGAATGCTAATTTCGATGTCATTCTGGTATGGATTATTTGACTGAGTATCAAGATGCTAACTACTGTCATACTGTACACCTTTGACGATTCGAACATCCTGAATTCTTTTTACCATGATTTCTGATTGGTTAACCCGTTGTTAGCATTACTACCTTGGAAACTCGTACGTTATTTTCGCGGTTGTAAAGGTTTCCTAACACCTATTTTCTACACCGTTGGCTGGAATCTCACCTTGAGAGTCATTTTGCAATCTGAGTTTTCTCGATGTAATCCCTGAACGAACTACCAAGATTTTCCACCGGATTGTGAAGTTGAATTGACCTGGTACTGAGAGATTGTTTAGTCATAACTCGAGGTAGAATATGATATTAATAAAGGCATGTTTATATGATGCAAGTATTATGACGTCTGGCCAACGTAATAATAGTTACATCAAATAACCTGAACTTATTGGGATCATAGGACGTCTTTGAGAAGTACCTGAGAACAGTAAGTGGAATGAGTCAGAATTCTATTAGAATAGTGCGACGTTTTGCCTGATTCTGAAACTCCTTATCGAATACCACCAGTTGAATTGAGAGAACTGAAGGAGCAACATCAAGAAATAGGAAGTAGTTTTATTCATCTGAGCGTATCTCCATGGGGTGCTCCAGTTTTATTCGCGATGAAGAAGGATTGTAGCATGAGGTGGTATATTGATTACTGGAAGTAGGACCTTATTACAGTTAGAAACCGCTATCCCCTACCACGAATCGACAACATATCCGATCAACTTTAGGATGTTAAGTCTTCTCTAAGACTGATTTAAGGTCTGGATAACATCAGTTGCGTGTGAAGAACAAGATGTTCCTAGAACTACCTTTCGTACTCGTTATGGTCACTATGAATTAATGACGCCAATTGTATTGGCTAATGCTTCGACTGTTTTATGGACTTGGTTAATCGTGCCTTTCGTGGGTACTTGGAAAAATTTGTCATAGTATGACATTTTAGTACATTCAGAGACGAAGGAGAAACATGAGGATCATTTTCGTTTTATGTTGGAAACTTTGCGTAAGAAGAAACTGTTAGCTTTTATAAAAAGTGATGGTCATTTGTCGTTATTATATTTTTGTAATGTGTCGCTGTGTATTAAATTAGAAAAGTCAATGGGCTTTTATCCCAATCTAATAGGTTAAGAGTTTATCCATGAAAACCCATAAGCCTCATTTGTGAAAAACTATAAATAGCACCTCCTTCCTCATTTGTGGGGTTGGTGCTTTAGGGATTGTATTAAGAGTTAAGTGTGTGTTAATAATATTTCTCTCTATAGTTTCTCTCACTAGATCTAAAGCCAGTCTTCTCTCTTTGATTTTTATTGATTGTAGTTGTGTATGATAGGATTGATTGTAGTTGTGTATATTTCAGTACGAAACCCGCACTTAAATGATGGCTTTCGTATACTTCAGTATGAAACCCGAGCTACATTGATGACTTCTGATTATGTCAAATCAGGACTCGTAATGTTAATGGCAAAATAAAGAATCCTTGAGCACATGATCAAGATTTTTCAAAATCTTTCTCAAAATTCAGTGCTCATGATAACTCCCTCCAAAACCCTTAAAATTGATTTATGCTTTATTTAAGGGGGAGTATAAAAAATGAAAAACAAAAATGTTCCAATTTCATTCTCAAATCCGTCTATCTCTCCAAAAAGCTTTCATTTAATCAATTGATATAAAAAATATCACGACATGCTATTTTTGAGGGGGAGAAGGCGTGATTAAAATGTGATAAAAAAATGTTTAAAGAATCGTGGATTGAATCTCAAAAAGAGCTCGACTCAGTATGAACCCTCGAATTGACGAAAACTAAAAGTCAGTAATCGAAAAGACTTGTTCGGGACGGGTAATAATTTCAAGCTGGTTATCCAGTGATGTAAACGTGTCTCGCAAAGGACTTGTCTGAGTAGAATGTACCAATTCGAGAGATTATCTTTGAATATGACCGGGACGGGTAATAATTTCAAGCTAGTCTAACTAGTGATGTAAATGTGTCTCGCAATGGTCATGTTCACTGAAAATCGATCAATTCAAAATGTGCGAACTCTACCCACCATGTGCAAACTTATCTCAAAAAATGCATAAGCACATGTGCAGGGGGAGTATTTCAGAAAATGCAAAACTCTCGAAGTGTTAACAAAATGTGTTTTATTCATAAACACTTTTAGAGATTTTCACAAAAGGTTTTATGGCATGTGATCAACAAATCTAGGATAATCATGGAGTAATAAGGTGATTATGGTTAGGTTTATGTCCTAGGATCTGCCAGAGCTGGAGGGATCTACCCAAGGACAATTCCAATAGATTAGAATTAGAAGTCCTTAGGTAAGATTGAGAAAAAAAAGGAGTAAAATTCGAAAAGAGAAAGAAGGGGTTGAATAATGAAAAAGAAAAGTTTATGAAAGGGTGAAAAGAAATAGCCCTCCATGAAAACTTAGGGCAGAAACCGAGTCAATACATCTGCTATCGGTTATCACAAAGATGATACTGATATTGAAAACAAGACGTCATGGACCCAGTGACGTGCTCAACCACCCCTCCTAGCCACTCAGATATCTCTTAAAAGATATTTGTTTCATTCTCATGGAAAACACTGCATAATCTATCGGCCTCTTATTCCGAGATGTGTTGATATTGAAAAGGTGGCACTCTGCTCCATGCCTCCGACTACTGAAACCAAAACACACATGATCGAGTCTAGAGCCATAAAATTCATCAAAAATATCTTAGGACACACTTCCTATTACACCCTAACCCCGAAAAGGTAATGTATTATGCCTTGTAGTATAAGAGATAATTATAAACATAAACTTTAGTGCTTATATTTAATGAATAATAAGTGTTGTGGGTTAAATAAGTGAAATGAGACTTAGAGGGACTATAATTGCCAAGTGACCAAACTTATAACTACACATGGATAAATATCTTAGCTCTTAGAAAAGTCTGAAAGTTGTTGGTGTGTTCTAGGTGGGTCGACACATAGAAAGAAAAAGAAGGGAAGACTAGAAATCTTCACCTTAACTCAATTTAGCTATCAAGAGGTGATCAAGAAGCATTAGAGGCACCTTAATTATAGTCTCTTCATCAAGTAAGTATTTCCCCAAATGTAGAAATTAGGGTTCATGTGGTGGGATTTGAGTATTGTGGGTAAAGGTTGTGAAATAATGATCTCCCTAGTTAATTAATTGCTAATTAAAGCTAATCTTGTGATAGGAAGCATAAGTAGAGCCTATTTCAAGTCCAAGTAGGGAGCTAGTAGAGATTGAGGTAAGTATATGAGTATAACTTGTTTAATGTTATATGCTAATGTTATGATGTGTAATGTATTCTAGCTATGGAGCTTTTTAATGAATGTTAGCTTGGATCCAATGCTATTCATGATAATGTTATGTATTTGCTTGCTTGATCAAGGTGAGTAAAATGTTATGTTATGCTCCATGGAAATGTAATGATGGTTATATCTTATATACTTACTAAGCGTTTCGCTTACGGTGTTAGATGATGATGATTTTGTAGGTACAAGTGGAGAAAGCAAGGGTAAGGGCTTAGCTTAGCTTGTAGTGTAGAAGGTAGACTAGAAGACCGAAAACCTTTTGGACCAAACGCATTTGAAGTTGGAAGCCCCGAGTGTCTTTTCGTGTTTTTGGTATACTTCAAATTATATGGTCATTTTGTTACTTAACGGTCTTGTTTTCATGTTTAGGTCATGGTTTGATTATGTGTAAAAGTCATGAAGTCTCTATGGTACATGATTGTAGTTCTAGTCAATATTAAAGGGGCATTTGGCAAATAGCCTCCCTTATCCATTTTGAAATGTAAACGGGTCATGTACCCTTGGAACAAGTTTAGTATGTTAATTTAAGCATGTTGGTAAATTTTAGTGTGTAAATGAAGAGGTCTAAGGGGTTTGGGGTGTTAACGGGTCATAATGGGTTTATTGCATAACCCGTCAAATTTTAAAGTACTATTCTGGGTGGTCAAACGGAAAATGTTTTTGCATGAAAATGAGCCCAATGACATACTAAAGAAATCTGGAAAGTTTGGTCAAGTTTCGAGTTCGGAAGGTCGGGTTTCCAAGCGGGGATTTTGAAACCCCAAAATCTCGACAGAAACATGCAACCGATCGGTTGGATGCCCATCCGATCGGATGGGTGGGTTCTGCCAGATTTTGGCATTCTTTGAAAAATCATAACTTTTTTAACTGTAAGTCGTTACGGGTCGCGCCACCCGTCGTTTTGAAGGTAATTGAGTCTAGTTTCATATAAAAATAGTCTCAAGTTCCAGATATTTATTGATTTTTGTTATTTCGTTAAAGAGTAGCAGCGGGTCAATTTCCGTGTGGACTTTTAACGAAAAACTTTCACATTTTTAGTCGTGTTTGTTCACGGGGTGTTACAACTTGGTATCAGAGCTTCGGTCTAAGAGATTTAGGATTTCACCTTAGGATTTCCTAGACTTAGGCCTTGTATAGATGCGTATAGAACTAGTGTTTGTTATTTGTGTATCGTTTGAATGATTTTGAGGACCCATATGTTAAATATTTTTATGACTACGCCTGGCCACCGTAGTGATAAAAATATGGAACATATGTGAAGTTGAAATCATTTAGATCATACATGGGTGACAAACTAGGGTGTTAGTGTAAGGATAGAAATGTCATTCATGCATCGGCTAGGTATATGATTGTGCTTGATATTATGAATTGCTAATTTTTAGTAAGAAGAAATGGAAACCCCTCACCCGAAAGAAGTCGCGAAAGCCACGGCTTCTAAGCATGCCGAATATTCGGCAAGTGATGCGGGTAACAACGATAAAGACAATGAAAGTTCTTCCTCTTCTAGCTCTTGAGGCCTTAACTTTAGAGGTTTCACGGAAGAGGAAACAAAAACCCTGGACTCAATGTTGGCAAAAAGGGTGGGTAAAGCTATTAAGCAAGCAATGCCCTTCTATGTTAATCAGACAACGCAAAATCTTAGGGGACTAATGAAAGAAGAATTCAAAGAATTTAAGAAAGAATGCGGCCTAGCGAAAGAACCCAAGAGTGACTAGGCTACCTACGGTGACTTCACGGCTTGTGATGTGCCACGGTTTACCGGTGTCCTCGACCCAATTGTTAGTAATAGGTGGATTATGGCTGTGGAGGGTGCTTTTCGTACTAGTGGATGTGAGGAAAGGAAGAAGGTCATCTATGCTACTAACTTTCTTCGCGACAGTGCTAAAACTTGGTGGGAAGGGAAGGTTTGTGAGAAGGGTGAACCTTGGGCCGAAATATGTACTTGGAAGGAATTTAAGGAATTGTTTAGTGCTGAATATGCTCCGGTTGAAGAGATTGACAAAATCCAGGAGAAATTCCAATATCTCACTCAAACCAGCGAGACAGTGAATGAGTTGTGGAGAAAGTTCAATGATATGGTTCCATATTGTCTCGAATACCATGGTAATGAGAAGCTTAAAGTTGATAAATTCCAAAGGATGCTCAAGGATGACATTCGTGATGTGATCTCGCCGTTTAAATGTACTACCTTGGAAGACCTTTTGAGTAGAGCTCGTGTGAGAGAAGCGGACTTACTAAGGAGGAAGGAGAAAGAGGCTAAGGAACCAAAGAGGAAGCAAGAGTTTGGAGATAGAGATGGGAAGAAAACTAAGTTGGATCATGGCAAGAAAGGTGCGGGAACCAAGGCTAAGGTGGCATGTCTGAAGTGTAACAAGTTTCATCTCGGAGAATGTAGGCGTAATATGCCGGGTTGCTACAAGTGTGGAGCTCTAGACCATCAAAGTAAAGATTGCACCAAACCAATGGTAGTATGTTAAGGGTGTAATGAAATAGGGCATAGGTTGAAAGATTGCCCAAGCTCAAAGGCAATTGAAGCAAAGCCATTAAGAACCGTCAAAGATGAAAAAGTGGAGGTTCCAAAACCAAAAGCTCGAGTTTATCAAATGAGTGTCGATGAAGCGAAGTCGGGGTCCGATGTCATGACAGGTATTCATCTTGTTAATTCCGTACCCGCTCGAGTTTTGTATGATTTGGGCGCTAGTGTGTCCGTCGTATCATATGATTTTAGCAAGCATCTAACCTCCCCACTAGCTAAACTTCCGATACCCCTCGAAGTCGAAATAGCCGATAGTAAAGTTTTCATTGTATCTAATGTGTATCGAGACGTAGAGATAGAGATCGATGATAATGCCTTCGAAATTGATTTTATTCCCATTATTCTTGGGGAATTTGATATTGTCCTAGGCATGGATTGGCTTGACAAGTATAATGCGGCCATCCTATGTAGCCAAAAGATCATTCGGGTTGTAAATCCTAGCGGTCGTGAAATGATTATTTATGGCGATAAAAGAAAGGGTGAACTAAAGTTATGTTCCGTGATGAAGGCTAAGAGATATTTATCGCGTGGTTGTTATACCTTTATGGCTCATGTGGTAGATACGAACCTTGAAAAGAAAAGCATAGATGATGTTCCGGTTGTAAATGAATTTTGTGACATCTTTCCGGAAGACTTGCCGGGTATTCCACCCGAAAGGCAAGTTGAATTCCGTATTGATCTTATTCTGGGTGCTAATCCAATTGCCAAAACTCCTTATCGCCTTGCTCCGTCTGAAATGAAAGAGTTGATGAGCCAGCTTCAAGAATTGCTCGACAAAGGCTTTATCCGTCCTAGTAGTTCGCCGTGGGGAGCTCTGATATTGTTTGTAAAGAAGAAAGATGGTAGTATGCGGATGTGCATTGATTACCGTGAATTGAACAAAGTCACGGTGAAAAATGTGTACCCGCTACCATGAATCGATGATCTCTTTGATCAACTTCAAGGTGCGAGGTGGTTTTCGAAGATCGATCTCTGTTTGGGTTATCATCAATTGAAGGTCCGAGAAGAGGACATTCCTAAGACGGCCTTTAGGACCCGATATGGGCATTATGAGTTTACGGTTATGCCCTTTGGTCTCACGAACGCGCCTGCGGTTTTCATGGATCTCGTGAACCGTGTATGTAGACCGATGTTAGATAAATCCGTTATAGTGTTCATTGACGATATTCTTATACTTTTGAAGAGCAGAGAAGAGCATGAAATGCATCTTTGGGAAATTCTTGAGACGTTGAGGAAAGAAAGGTTGTACGCCAAATTCTCAAAATGTGAATTTTGGTTACAAGAAGTTCAATTCCTCGGTCACGATGTAAATTCCAACGGTAATAAAGTTGATCCTTCAAAGATGGAAGGTGTAATGAAGTGGCATGCACCGAGGAATGTTGGTGAGATTCGAAGTTTTCATGGCCTTGCGGGATATTATTGTAGGTTTATACAAGACATCTCCAAAATTGCTTCATCGCTAACAAAACTCACTAAGAAGAACGCTATATTTGAGTGGGGCGAAGAACGGGATGAAGCTTTTCGTACTCTACGGAAAAAGTTATGTGAAGCACCGATTCTTGTGTTGCCGGAAGGAACTGAAGATATGGTGGTTTATAGCAACGCGTCTTATTCCGGTCTCGGATGTGTTCTTATGCAAAGGGGTAAGGTGATTGCTTATGCCTCGAGACAACTAAAGAAGCATGAATAAAATTATGCCACTTACGATCTTGAGTTTGCGGCTGTGGTTTTTGCTCTAAAACTTTGGAGGCATTATTTGTATGGTGTCAAGTTTGTAATTTACACCGATCATAGAAGCCTTCAATATTTCCTTGAGAAGAAAGATCCGAACATGAGGCAATGAAGATGGTTAGACTTATTAAAATACTACGATTGCGAAATTCGCTACCACCCCGGTAAAGTGAATGTTGTGGCGGATGCGTTGAGTCGCAAGGATCGAAACGAAGTTATTAAGATTCATTCGTTGCGGATGATTGTTACGTCCGACCTTTTTGATAAAATCAAGTTAGCTCAGGAGGAAGCATTAATAGAGGAGAATAGAGAAAGTGAACGTATTACCTCTCACATTCCTCATCTTGAAGAAGATAGTCGAGGGATTAAGACACGGTATGGAAGGGTTTATATTCCTTTTCAGAGTGATATCAAATAATTGATCCTAAAAGAAGCATACAAGTCGAAGTATTCTATTCATCCGAGAGCTACAAAGATGTACCGTGACTTGAAGAAGAACTATTGGTGGCCGGGTATAAAAAGGGATTGTGTAAAGTACTTTGAGAAATGTCTAACTTGTTTAAAGGTTAAAGCCGAGCATCAAAATCCGTATGGAAAAGTTCAACCTTTAGACATTCCGGTTTGGAAGTGGGAAAAGATCACGGTGGATTTCATCACGAAGTTGCCAAGGACGAAAAAGAAGAACGATACAACTTGGGTTATAGTAGATCGTCTAACAAAGAGTGCACACTTCATTTTGATTAGGGAGAATATGCCCGTTCACAAGTTAGCTAAGATTTATGTCAACAAGATAGTCGCACGTCATGGAGTGCCCATTTCTATAGTCTCCGATAGAGACGGGCGGTTCACCTCAAACTTTTGGCAAAATTTCCAAGAAGAGCTAGGTACGAAACTACATATGAGCACGGATTTTCATCCTTAAACCGATGGGCAAAGTGAAAGGATGATTCAAACACTAGAAGATATGTTACGAGCTTGTACGATTGACTTTGGAGGAAATTGGGACGATCATTTGCCTCTAGCTGAATTCGCCTATAATAATAGTTATCACGCGAGTATAGATATGCCACACTATGAAATGCTCTATGATAGGAGGTGTAGGACACCCGTGTGTTGGGAGGAAGTTGGAAGAAGGGAATTGGCAAGCACGGATGTAGTATTGGCGAAAACGAAGAAGATTGAAACGATTCAGGCAAGACTTAAAGCGGCACAAGATAGGTGGAAAAGCTATGCCGATAATCGAAAAAGACCAGTCGAATTCAAAGTGGGTGATTTTGTCATGCTAAAAATTTCTCCGTGGAAAGGCACAAGTATTAGGCGGGAGGCGGAAGAGAATATGAGGAACAAGTATCCTCATCTTTTCCAAGAGTAGATTTCGAGGAAGAAATCCTATTCAAGGGGGGAAGAATTATTACACCCTAACCCTGAGTGTCTTTTCGTGTTTTGGGTATACTTCAAATTATATGGTCATTTTGTTACTTAACGGTCTTGTTTTCATGTTTAGGTCATGGTTTGATTATCTGTAAAAGTCATGAAGTCTCTATGGTACATGATTGTACTTCTAGTCAATATTAAAGGGGCGTTTGGCAAATAGCCTCCTTTGTCCATTTTGAAATGTAAACGGGTCATGTACCCTTGGAACAAGTTTGGTATGTTAATTTAAGTATGTTGGCAAAGTTTAGTGTGTAAATGAAGAGGTCTAAGGGGTTTGGGGTGTTAACGGGTCATAATGGGTTTATTGAATAACCCGTCAAATTTTAAAGTACTATTCCGGGTGGTCAAACGGTAAATGTTTTTGCATGAAAATGAGCCCAATGACATACTAAAGAAATCTGGAAAGTTTGGTCAAGTTTCGAGTTCGGGAGGTCGGGTTTCCAAGCGGGGATTTTGAAACCCCAAAATCTGGATAGAAACATCCAACCGATCGGTTGGATGCCCATCCAGCCGATCAGTTGGATGCCCATCCGATCGGATTCCAACCGATCGGATGGGTGGGTTCTACCAGATTTTGGCAATCTTGGAAAAATCGTAACTTTTTAACTGTAAGTCGTTACGGGTCACGCCACCCGTTGTTTTGAAGGTAATTGAGTCTATTTTCATTTAAAAATAGTCTCAAGTTTCAGATATTTATTGATGTTTGTCAGTTCGTTAAAGAGTAGCAGCGGGTCAGTTTCCAGGTGGACTTTTTACGAAAAATTTTCACGTTTTTAGTCGTGTTTGGTCACGGGGTGTTACACTTCCAATACAATACACCTGTGTTCACCAAAAAGGACAGAAGGTGTACAAGAGTCTTAATGAGATCTACGGATCTTGCCTTTTATATCATGATGGTTACGTGCTTCAAAAGGTCTACAGTCGTGAAGTGATACCCCGGTATACTTCAGCGGCTCATAACGGCCATGGTAAAGATTAGAGAAAGTTTTCACACTATGCTGTTAACGATCTCGAAATCTGAACCTGTAAGTGCTGGACGATTTATTGCTAACTGTTTTATGCAAGTACTGATGAAAGTCCATCAACCATCATCATATAGG
The DNA here is from genome assembly GCA_021014915.2 of Artemisia tridentata subsp. tridentata. NCBI lineage: Eukaryota > Viridiplantae > Streptophyta > Magnoliopsida > Asterales > Asteraceae > Artemisia > Artemisia tridentata. Next base: position 140,568,317 of record CP139508.1, on the reverse strand, counting down.
TCAACATCTACATCTCCTCATACTCATACTTATGAAGATTATCCACAACAAAGCTCAAGTGAAAAAGTTCAAGACAAAAAGATCATGTTAAAGACAAAGTGTTATGTCAAAGTCAAGAAGCTAATCAAGATGTCAAGAACTAGTTCAAGTATCAAGTGAGGAAGAAATACGTATGAAGTTCAAAGTATTATCAAGAAGTATGAGTATGATGGAAGAGACGACGCTGCTATCAAGTAAAGATTTTGATTGAAGGCAAGAATGACCAAAAGACGATTACTTTGAAGATCACAGAGCATGAAGAAACAAAGAACCAAGACTATTCTACAATGACACACAAAGCTCAAGACAATGAAGAAGAAAGACCTAATTACAAGGAGCGTCATTTGAATGACCATCCCTTAGGGGGAGATTGTTGGCTTTTATAAAAAGTGATGGTCATTTTTCGTTATTATATTTTTGTAATGTGTCGTTATGTATTAAATTGGAATAGTCAATGGGCTTTTAATCCTAATCTAATTGGTTAAGAGTTGATCCATAAAAAGCCCATAAGCCTCATATGTGAAAAACTATAAATAGCACCTCCTCCCTCATTTGTGAGGTTGGTGCTTTAAGGATTGTATTAAGAGTTAAGTGTGTGTTAATAATATTTCTCTCTCTAGTTTCTCTCACTAGATCTAAAGCCACTCTTCTCTCTTTGATTCTTATTGATTGTAGTAGTGTATGATAGGATTGATTTAGGGATAACAAGTGGTATCAAGAGCCAAACAAGGATTTAGGATAAATTTTTTGGTTCGGTTACTGTTCACATTACTGTTCCTTCGAGTTAGAAGGACAATCTACGACTTTGGCTTCAAGTTTTGGACAATAACTTCGAGTTAGAAGTTGTGTTCATATCCTTCGAGTTTGTAGGACCATCTTCGACTTTGTCTTAGAGTTTTTAACAGTAACTTCGAGTTAGAAGTTGTGTTAATATCCTTCGAGTTTGTAGGACCATCTTCGACTTTGTCTTATAGTTTTTAATAGTAACTTCGAGTTGTGTTCGAATCCTTCGAGTTCTTAACAGAAACTTCAAGTTTGTTTAAGCACCGAGTTTCTAAGTTCTTCGAGTTTCTAAGACTTTGAGTTCCCTTCAAGTTAGAAGGTCTCTGAGTTTGTTTGTTACTTAAGTTTCCGAGTTAGGAAATTCTTTAAGTTCTTCGAGTTAGTGTAAAGTCTTCGAGTAAGGTTCTTTCATAAAATCCTTCAAGTTTGCAAGGATTCTCCGACTTAGGATCAAAACTTCCAAGTTAGGAAGCACTCTTCGAGTTTGTGCAACACTCCGAGTTAGGAGTCTTCGACTATCACTTCGAATTAGGAAACTTCGACTATCTCTCCAAGTTTGGAGTCTTCGAGTATCTCTCCTAGTTTGGAGTCTTCTAGTATCTCTCCTTGTTTGGAGTCTTCGAGTTTAAGGTCCTCCTAGTAACTCTTCAACTTCAGAGTTTTATAAGATTCTTCGACTAAGGGTTTTTGTCAGATTATTCAACCTTGGAACCGATTTAGGATTTTTTAAAAGATTAGTCTACTTTGAAACTCTTCATGCAAGCATACTCCAAGAAAGAACTTAACTTCAACCGAACATAACTCTTGAGCCTTTAACCAATATCAAACACAACTCCTATTTCTTTGAACCGATCCAACATCAACTTTATCACACAACTTCATCAATGGCAACTCAGCAAGACATCCATGCAGCCGGTGCAGAAAACCGTCCTCCTATGCTTGAAAAAGGTGAATATCTTCCATGGACGAGCCGTATGCTTCGCTACATCAAAACTAAACCTAATGGACTAGGTAAACTCCTGCTCAACTCCATCAAGAATGGACCATTCAAGCCTCGTAAAGTTCAAGACCCTGGAAATCCAAATGCAACACCTCCCACACCACCGTTCTTTCGTGAACAATACGAACATGAATACACAGAAGAGGATAGGAAGCAAATTGCAGCTGATAACTTAGCAATGCACTTAATTCAACTTGGTTTACCACGAGAAATATTTGCTGCTGTTAACAGTTGTGAAACTGCTTATGATATGTGGGAACGAGTTAGAAGGCTTTGTCATGGCACAGAAATTGGACAACAAGATGTTGAAAACAAGCTTCTAACTGAATGGGAGAAGTTCACATCCACTCCAGCGGAACCCATTGAATCTTACTACACCAGGTTTTGCACTCTAATGAACGAGCTCATCAGAAACAAGTTGACACCAAGACAAATTGTTCAAAACATCAAGTTCATCAACAATCTACCAGAAGAATGGGGATGATTTGTCACGATTGTTAACCAAACAAAGGACCTTCACCAGGTGAACTATGATCAGCTCTATGATTTCCTTAAGCAAAACCAGGCTGAGTCGAATGAAGTCAGGAAAGAGAAGTTAGCAAAGCAACATGATCCTCTTGCACTACTTGCTCAAACACCATCACCTGTAACAGTGAATACACAACCATCATCATCATCTTCCACTCAGAACTACATGCAACAACAATACATTCCACAAACTGCTGTCATACCACAACAACTATTCTACCCACAACAACAAGTTATTCCACAACAACAAAACCCACAATATCAAGAACCAGATTTCACTGACAATGATGATAGTGCTGCTTTGACTCAAGCATTTACTCCTCTATCAAAGGTATTCCAAGGACGCTATTCCACACCAACTAGCAACAATCAAAGAATTTCATCGAACACTCGCAACAGGCAGATTGCACAGCCGAGTTTTAACATGGGTCTACAAGGACAAATGGTTGGAGTTATGGGGAATCAGCAAGGATATGCTCCTATATATCAGATGGGTAATCAAAATGCAGGGCAGTATGTAGGGGTCAGAATATTGGGAATCAGAATGTTGGTAATAAGTTTGGGAATGTTGCTGCACCAGTTGTTGGAAATTATGGAAATGTGAATCAGGGAAATTTGCTAAAGTGTTTCAACTATCAGGGAGTCGGTCACATGGCAAGGAACTGTCCCACCAAGCCAAAAAAGAAAGATCTTGAGTACCTGCAGAAAGCAGTGCTATTGGCACAAAAGGAAAAGGCAGGGTTTCAGTTGAATGCAGAAGAGAATGACTTTATGGCTCTTATGGATAATATGGAAAACCTTGAGGACATCGACGCAAACTGCATTTTCATGGCAAATCTTCAGGAGGCTAAGTACGACACGGATTCTGAAGCACCTCCTGCTTATAATGTCAATGCAGTCTCTGAGGTACCACCATTCACTACATGTCACAATAATGAAATATTTGATATGTCACCTCATGAGGAACAACATCCCGCGACTCCAGCACCCACTTATGATACATATATGGACACACCAAGTTGCAGCAATATTAATTTGGCAACTCCAGATATGGATCCTAATGAAGGCTTCGAGTCACAACATACTGAGAATGATGAGGAAACACGTGCGTTATTTGAATCATTATTGAACAATTGTAGTATTGAAATTGAGAAAGTCAAAAAGGTCAATCGCGATGTTAAGGCCGCGAATGTGTAATTGTCCGCTGAGCTTGAAAGGTATACGGAAAATGAAATAGCTTTTGAATTTAATAAAACATGACAGTCAAAATTAGAAAATGGTTACAAAAACTCCGTTTCAAGAGAAAAACAATTACAAATCAAGTTTGGCACACTCGATGTGAATTTAAACATGAAAATCAAATCCTTGAACACGGAAGTTTCAAATTTGAAAAACCAACTTTCTAAACAAAAATCAACTTGTTCTAATCTTGAAAAAGAAAAGAAACAGTTGAAAGCAGATTTTTCAAAACGCGAAAATGATCTTCTTGATGACATCATTGAGAAACAAGAAACAATTAAAAAGTTGGAAGATTTGCTTGTAAAAAGGGTCATTATGCACAAACAATTCATATGCTCATTAAAGATCCAAACCCGCTTTTACAAATAATGAAGAAAATGGCTATCGATTGTGAAAACCCTTATACACTCAAGAAAGCTCAGAAAGAACAGAATGTGTTGTATAATGGTAATGTGATATTTGCTAAACATGATCCTCCCACTGTTCGGGATTCTGATGAAACGATTGAGCTTGCCGAAGAGAGTATAATCAAAATGAGACAAACGAACCCAGAAATTAAACCAATTGATTATAACAAACTTAACATACTTTCTGGAGTAAATTTTGTTAAACAACAACAAACACCAAAGGTTTTCAAAAAACCAGTTGTTTCAACAAAACAAAAAGTTGTTTCCAAAAATCTTTCAAACTTGGAACAAATGTCCTCTAGCAACCCTTTTAACACAAGTGAAGCTAGAAGATATTTGGATGATCTTAAACGAAGAATGGAAATATTTCAAAGTCTTGTTGCATCCAAAACAAATATCAGTATCAACAACTGGCATTCAAGTTTTCATGCAGAACAGAAAAGGATGTTTGACATAGAAATTATTCCTCCACTAAATGCCATAAGTGCGAGAGTACTTACTGTTGAAAATGCTCTTTTAAAAGAAACAGCTGACTTTATCAAGGTCCAAAAATCCCTGGTTAAGGAAGCTAATGAAAATGTTGAATACATCAAAGTTTTAGAAAACCAACTTGATTCTCTCTTCGAAGCAGCTTTGTCAACTGATATTATGTCTATTATTTACCAAACATATTCTGTTGAAGACGATGAAAGACTTTGAGCTGAGACTTCTGCAATTGTTTCAAAATATGAAAATGCTCTCATTAAACTTGAAAAAGACAATATCTCATATTTTAAACAACTTGATCGAAAAACCGAGGAATGCAAGTATGACAAATTGTCGTATGAACATGCCTACAAAAACATGAAAGAGCAAAACGATATTTTGAAGTCTCAGCTTGAAAGTCAAAATAGGAAGGGTGAGGAAACTAAGTTTGCAAACCATCAACTTCGGATAAACCAAAAATGTCAATTTCTCAAATGGTTCCAAAAGTTGATGTGATAATTGATTTGACAAAACCAGTCACTCCAACACCCTTGCCTACACAAAATGAAAAAGTCAAAAATGTTGATAAAGGGAAAGCAGTTGTCGAAACATCAAATGTGTTAGCACCTAGTCGTTATAGGATTAATACCACTATTTCATCTGCCTCTACATCTCAAACATACAGGGCGATAGATAAGAGTGTAAAAAATAATCCAACAGAGTCTAGGAATGCTAAAACAACTTCTCAGGACAACATGATAAATCCTAATATGTGTGCCTTACCTTCTACAGGATTAGCAAGCACCTCTAGGAGCAGCAGACTAAAGCCTAGGAGCAATACAAGTAACAATAGAGTCTCGCCTGCCTCTAAAAATAGATGCAAGAATAAAAGTGAAGAAGTAGAAGAACACCCTAGGAATTTATCGCTTTCGAATAAGAAACATATGTCATCTGGATGTTATGTTAAAAGTACTGATTCTAGTGCATGTAATGACTCTGTTTGTTTAATGTGCAAGAAATATTTGTCTAAAAATGTCTGTGATGATAATGTTTCTAATAATGTGAATGTGAATGCAATGCCTAAACAGAAAGATGTTCCTCCAGGAACTAGTGCTAGGACTAGATATGTTAGAAGACTAATTGCAGCATCTAGGTCAACCACTAGTAGTATATTTCCTAGGAACTATCTTAAGTTGTGCGCATGGAAACCAACAGGTAGAGAATTCATACTAGTGAATGGTAAATTAAAAAAGGCTCCAAAAGAACCAGTAGAAACCTTCTGTTGACTCATTTATAGCTCGAGGTTGTTTAGACCTCATATTATCTAGGACACATAATATTGATACGCAGCAGAATAAACAATAAGAACAACAATATTATGAAAAAAGTTTTTCCACCTTCACCTCCAATTCTATTCGATCACAATAGAACGTGTTATCTACCTATAACAAGGATCAATAACACCTCTGATCTTGGAGGTAACAAACTAGTTCTAGGCGTTTACAATGAACCACGCCGTAGAACACACACACACACACACCTTTTAGACGTCTACATCTTGTCTAGACTTAATAAAACCTATGTACCCTTGATCTCTTTATATAATAGATGATCTAGGGTTTACAAAAGATATATACTAAAAATAAAAGATTTCTTAGTAATTTTTTCTTTCTTTGAACTTTCATCTTTTGTCACTTTAAGCCCTTTTGTTTCATCCTTTTATTTACTTTGTCTCATCAAATCAAGAATCCCAACAATCTTCCCCTATTTGATGATGACAAAACAAACAAAGTCATGTACGAACTTCCCTAAACGAAGTAGAGAAGTTGAGATGTAAACATCTCCCTGAATGAAACAAACTTGTCTTCCCCTTAAACCATGCCATGCCACCACAATATCTCTTCCCCTTTTTGTTATCAACAAATAGAGAATGTAAACAATAGACACTTCCCCTCGAGTGATGCATGTGCATTAAATGATTCTTCAAATCTGTAGGCTTTATATATTATTGAAGAAAACTAATCAACACCAATTTGATGCTGTAGTAGAAGAAACCAACCTTGTGTCTTATGCCTTGTACTAAATACGACTTCGAACGTATACTCCACGTATAGGGAGACCGCAATCTCTTGACAATAATCACTGAGAACAATAACGTAACTCCTTCAAGTGTTTTGTCAATTCTTAGTCACCTGAATCGAACGAACAAGTTATCTTTAAACGTTGCTAGCCATTTTAGATATGATAAGACACAACCTTGAAAAATTCCACCGCATCATTAAAAAAAACAACAAACACTCCTCTTCGCCAATAAGAAAATTAATTCGAGCCTTTAAAAACATTTAACGAACATAAAAACCAAAAACCAAATCTCTTCCATTTGTGTGTGTTTCTTCCCCTGTGTGTGTACCAAATCTCCAATCAACGATATGTACTTCCCCTCAATTCATGTAATTCATGCCCGTAAAAATCACAAGTATCAACAAGTAGCATGAAGAAATCTAACGAGCAGTAGTAACTCTCACCAACTAGCAGCACAAACTTGAGGGTAGCAGTAGTATCCAATGAAGCTAGCAGCAGAAACAATGCATGACAGCAGTAGAAACAATATGTCGAGCAGCAGAAAAATCCAAACATAGCAGTAGTATTATTAAAGCTCAGCAGTAGAATCGAATAACCTTAGCAACAGAATGAATAGAGAAACTTATCTGCTTCAACTTTGACCAATTTAATGCTTCAACATACTGACCCACGTGATATGTAATCAACACCAATCGCAAAAGCTCAACAAATGCACTACTGACCCATGATTTAATAAACAGTACAAGATATATTATTCGATCTTATAATATTAATTAAATCCTTCTATCACCGTCCCACTTTATCCAAATCAGTACGTATGAAATCACTTGAAATAGAAACCATTAGGCTGGACACTATCTTGACCCAAAGCGACCTGGGTCACTTGCTGCCACGTCAGTTTTCTCTCTCCGGCGACCAGAAGCGACCGACCTGCCACACTCTGTGACCGACCTTTTTTTTTTTTTTTAATCAAACATTTAAAATAAACTTAAAATTCATTAATAATAAAAACATTACAATACAGAATTAAAAACATTACAATACTGAATTATTCAAATAACAAAAAAAAAAAACACTTTACAAGAATTCTTCATCGTCTTCCTCATCGTCACCATCATACCGTCTTCATTTTCATTCCCTTGATTGACTTGATTTCTACGATTTCTCCAAATGTGTTCAACCATATCAGATTTTAAGTTTATATGAGTTGATGAGTCTACAATCTCCTGGGTAACTACTAACGATTCTTCATGTTTTCTTAAGGGATCATGATCCTGATGGCCCTCACCTTCGAACCATGTAGGATATATCGCTCTTCCCTTGTGTCCAATGATCATCTTATGTAATATGATACATGTATACATAATATCCCGGAGATCGTTTTTGTGTAGCCCTCGAGCTGGAACTTTAAGCATTTTCCACTTTTTTTTCAACACACCAAAATCCTGTTCTTTCGTCGAACTGCGGGTTTTCAGAGAAGTATGCCGCCACTAAACGATTATGAGTACCCTCACGATCCCTGCGTATGTACCTTCGTGAAACTTTTGCCTGTGATGCCTGGTAAGCGTTCCAACAATACTCAACAAACTGACTCTCAACTTCCTCTTCGTCGGAAGACGAAGAACCGAATAATTGCTCGTAAGACGTAGAATAATTGCTCATCGTCGGATGTGCGTTTATGGATGAGAAGTTGAATTTGAAGTGTGTTTGAAATTGTGTGTTTAGATGTGTGTTTATGGATGAGAAGTTGAATTTGAATTGTGTTTGAAATTGTGTGTTTGATTATGTGTTTGAGTTGGGTATTTATAAGATTGAAAAAGTTTTTTTTTATTTATTAAATATGGAAACCGTTTGGAATAATCGGTCGCTTAAGCGATCGATATTCACACAAAAAAGTGACCGACCTTTCCCTCACTATCCAAGCGACCTAGGTCGCTTTGTGGTTTTGTTGCAAGTGACCGAGCAAGTGACCAAAGATAGTGCCCGGCCTTATGCACCAAACAACAAACTTCAATTAATTGCATCAAACCATGATTTCTTAATTATTTGTCTGACCCATATTCTTGAATAGATACATGATATGCAAAAGTCAATATCTTCACAATATAAAATACTAACCACAAGCGACAAACCTTCACACGACCCCTTAATTTAAATTAATCGACTCATTAATGCAGTACGAGGTAATCTTTTGTCGTGAAGTTCAGATTTAGCAATTAATATTGCTCGGTGCTAAATCCCTAATAAAAAAATAATTGCAGCAACAGTATATACAAATACAATACCTTTTCACATTTGCTTTCTGTCGACAATAAATCATCTTCACACCTGCTTTCTTCCACGACAATAAAAACCTTGTAGATCCCTAGATATCAGGAGAACCTGTCTCTGATACCACCTGTAGAATCGTTGTAGCTCGAGGTTGTTTAGACCTCATATTATCTAGGACACATAATATTGATACGCAGCGGAATAAACAATAAGAACAACAATATTATGAACAAGGTTTTTCCATCATCACCTCCAATTCTATTTGATCACAATAGAACGTGCTATCTACCTATAACAAGGATCAAAGGCACCTCTGATCTTGGAGGTAACAAACTAGTTCTAGGTGTTTACAATGAACCACGCCCTAGAACACACACACACACACACACCTTTTAGATGTCTACATCTTGTCTAGACTTAATAAAACCTATGTACCATTGATCTCTTTATATAATAGATGATCTAGGGTTTACAAAATATATATACTAAAAATAAAAGATTTCGTAGTAATCTTTTCTTTCTTTGAACTTCCATCTTTTGTCACTTTAAGCCCTTTTGTTTCATTCTTCTATTTACTTTGTCTCATCAAATCAAGAATCCCAACACCTTCTATGAGTGTGATTCGTTTGTTACCCCTAACCCCATGGAACCAAATGTCAAACAATTTCCAAATACAAACTCCTCTGTTCTTGGCAGGTTATCGAAATATATCTTTGGATCGTCAACTCGGGTTGCTCCAAGCACATGATCGGGAATCTAAAGCTGCTGATCAACTTTGTATGGAAGTTCATGGGAACTATACGTTTTGGAAATGATCATGTAGCAGCTATTCTAGGTTCTGGAGATCTACAGTTTGGGAACTACTTAATCACTCGAGTTTACTATGTCGAAGGGTTGGGACATAATCTGTTTTCGGTTGGGCAGTTTTGTGATGCAGATTTAGAAGTTGCATTTAGGAGAAACACTTGCTTCATTAGAAATTTGGTTGGAGATGCTCTCTTAACTGGGAATCGTGGCACCAACTTATATGCTATAGACATAAACCAAATGGCCTCTTCATCACCAATTTGTCTTATGACAAGAGCTTGCGAAACTAAGTCCTGGTTGTGGCATAGACATTTATCCCATCTCAACTTTGACACCATCAACAAATTAGCCTAAGACAACATCGTCAACGGACTTCCAAAGTTCAAATATACGAAAGATCACCTTTTTCCATCCTGCGAACAAGGAAAAAGCAAAAAGGGCAACATATAAACCTAAAACCGTACCCAGTTCGATGGATAACTTGTACATGTTGCACATGGACTTATGTGGCCCAATGAGAGTTGAAAGTATCAATGGGAAGAAGTATATTCTTGTTATCGTCGATGACTATTCAAGATATACATGGGTAAAGTTTCTGAGGTCAAAAGACGAAGCACCAGGCATCATCATCACCTTTCTGAAGCAAATTCAAGTCCTACTTCAAGCTCAAGTAAGGATTGTAAGAATAGAAAATGGCACAGAATTTACTAATCAAGAGTTAAAAACATACTTTGAAGATACTGGAATCACTCACCAGACATCTGCTATTAGAACTCCACAGCTGAACGGGGTAGTTGAAAGAAGAAATAGAACTCTTGTGGAAGCTGCTCGCACGATGCTGATTTATTCTAGTGCACCGTTATTCTTATGGGCTGATGTTGTTGCCACTGCTTGTTTCACTCAGAATCGTTCCCTAATCCATCCAAGATTCAGTAAAACCCCATATGAGCTAGTGAACAACAGAAAACCCGACATCTCTTACCTTTATGTATTTGGCGCTTTGTACTATCCAACGAACGACAGAGAAGATCTGGGGAAGCTGAAAGCAAAGGGTGATATTGGAATCTTCATTGGTTATTCAGAAAACTTGAGGGCATTCAGGGTGTATAATAGAAGAACTAAAAGGATAATGGAGACGATGAATGTGAAGTTTGATGAGATTTCACAGATGGCTTCTGAGAGACTCGCTCTAGAACCCGCGCTTAACCCGATGGCTTCTAATCAAAACAGATTAGGATCTGCACCAAACGTTGAGACTTATGGACATATTAGCTCAGGACTCGTACCTCAAGGAGCTCAGTCAAAAAACACTGAAAACCCGACAAATCAAGAACTAGAAAATTTCTTCGAGTATATGTTTGATGAATACTATGGTGAAACTTCGACAAATGCATCACAACAATGTTCCATTGCACCCGCTCAACAACATCAACCACCACCACCACCACAAGATGCATCAACAACAATCGAAGCTGACGCACCAACTCCCTCCACGTCATCAACATCTACTCCAGCAACTCCAGTAATTGAAAATTTTCTACCAAGAATTGATGAGCAAAACCACAATACACCACTTCAAGAAGAAATAACACAGACTCAAAACGATGCCGTGTTCAATGAAGATGTGTTCGAAAACCCATTTGCAACGGATTCTGCTGAATCATCTTAGGTTACATGAACCAGCTAACACAAATTTGTCAAATCCAAGGTACCCTTCTATGTTATAGTGGACTAAAGACCACCCAATAGAACAAGTAATTGGTGAACCTTCAAGGCCAGTTCAGACAAGAAGACAACTCGCCACCGACCCCGACATGTGCATCTACGTTTGCTCAGTTAGTCTAAAAGTGCCAAAGAACATTCAGGAGGCGATGGCAGATAATGCATGGATTAAAGCGATGCAGGAAGAACTCCTTCAGTATTAGTTACATGACACATGGGAATTAGTTCCAAGACCAATTGACAAACTTTTCATTGATCTAAAGTGGTTATGGAAGAACAAAAAGGATGAAGAAATGACTGTCATTCGCAACAAAGCTCGTCTAGTGGCTAAAGGATTCAGACAGGAAGAAGGGATAGATTTCGAAGAGTCATTCGCGCCAGTAGCGAGACTTGAGGCGGTCAGGATATTCTTAGCCTATGCAGCTCACAAAAACATCACGGTCTATCAGATGGATATCAAGACAGCATTTTTGAATGGAACTCTGAAAGAAGAAGTCTATGTGAGTCAGCCAGACAGATTCGTTGACAAAGATCATCCAGACTACGTCTACAAGCTAAAGAAAGCCATTTATGGTTTGAAACAAGCTCCAAGGGCGTGGTATGACGAACTATCATCTTTTCTGATCAAAAACAATTTTACCAAAGGAACAATTGACTCAACCTTGTTTACAAGAAAATATAAAGATGACATTTTGATTGTTCAGATTTACGTGGACGACATCATTTTTGGGTCCACTAATCCGAAACATTCAAAACATTTTGAAAATCTCATGAAAAGCAAATTTGAAATGTCCATGATGGGGGAACTAAAATTCTTTCTTGGTTTACAAATACATCAATCCCCTCGTGGTATTTTTATTAATCAAGCTAAATATACAATTGAGATTTTGAAAAAACATGGTATGGAAAATTGTGACTCTGTTGGTACTCCAATGGTCACTTCACCAAAACTAGATGCTGATTTATTTGGGAAACCCATGGATCTGAAGAAATATCGGAGCATGATTGGTTCTCTCATGTATCTTACTGATAGTCGACCCAATATTCATTTTGTTGTTTGCTTATTAGCATGGTTTCAGGCAAGGCCTACCGAACTTCACCTCCAAGAGGTCAAACGGATCTTTCGGTACCTACGAAGAACCATTAACATGGGACTTTGGTATCCGAAGGATTCCGAGTTTAAACTAATAGCATTTTCAGATGCGGACCATGCAGGTTGCCAAGTTATAGCAAAAAGTACATCCGGTGGAGCACAATTTTTGGGGGAAAAGCTAGTAGGCTGGTCATCAAGGAAACAAGACTGTACTACACTATCAACCGCAGAAGCCGAATATGTGTCTCTATCTGCGTGTTGTGCCTAAGTTCTATGGATGAGGACACAACTCACAGATTATCGCTATACTTTCGACAGAATACCTATGTATTGTGATTCGAAAAGTGCCATAGCCATCTCGTGCAATCCAGTCCAACACTCGAAGACCAAGTATATTAGATTCCGCTATCACTTCATCAAGGAACACGTAGAAGAGGGTATTGTTGAATTATTTTTCATGAAGACTGAATACCAACTCTCCGATCTATTTACTAAAGCCCTTCCTAAAGAAAGGTTTGAAAACTTAGTTCGACGAATTGGCATGCGAAGCCTAACTCCTCAGGAGCTAGAAAGTCTTCTCGAATCTTATTGACAATATTTTCAAAATAACTTTGCTGTAAATATTTTTGAAAAACAAAATACAAAATTTGAAAAACAAACAAAAAGAAAATACAAAATTTGAAAAACCATCAAAAACAAAATAAAAAATTGAAAATTCTCAAAAATACAAAAACAATAAACCAAAAGTATTCTTCTCACGACATGTCTCTCGTATAATCGATATTCTATACGTATCTAGAAATACCGTTCAACAATGATACGGATATGTACAGATGCTTGAGCGAGAGTTCATTTAAATGTTTTCTAAAAGCATGTCGTTTCTCAAAAAAATTCTTCTATACGGCTTTCGTATACTTCAGTACGAAACCCGAGCTACATTGATGACTTCTAATTATATCAGATCAGGACTCGTAATGTTAATGGCAAAATAAAGAATCCTTGAGCACATGATCAAGATTTTTCAAAAGATTTTTCAAAATCTTTCTCAAAATTTTGTGCTCATGATAACTCCCTCCAAAACCCTTAAAATTGATTTATGCTTTATTTAAGGGGGAGTATAAAAAATTAAAAACAAAAATGTTCCAATTTCATGCTCAAATTCGTCTATCTCTCCAAAAAGCTTTCATTTAATCAGTTGATATAAAAAATATCATGACATGCTATTTTTGAGGGGAAGAAGGCGTGATTAAAATGTGATCAAAAATGTTTAAAGAATCATGGATTGAATCTCAAAAAGAGCTCGACTCAGTATGAACCCTCGAATTGACAAAAACTAAAAGTCAGTAATCGAAAAGACTTGTCCGGGACGGGTAATAATTTCAAGCTGGTTATCCAGTGATGTAAACGTGTCTCGCAAAGGACTTGTCTGAGTAGAATGTACCAATTCGAGAGATTATCTTTGAATATGACCGGGACGGGTAATAATTTCAAGCTAGTCTAACTAGTGATGTAAACGTGTCTCGCAATGGTCATGTTCACTGAAAATCAATCAATTCAAAATGTGCGAACTCTACCCACCATGTGCAAACTTATCTCAAAAATGGCATAAGCACATGTGTAGGGGGAGCATTTTAGAAAATGCAAAACTCTCGAAGTGTTAACAAAATGTGTTTTATTCATAAACACTTTGAGAGATTTTCACAAAAGGTTTTATGGCATGTGCTCAATAAATCTAGGATAATCATGGAGTAATAAGGTGATTATGGTTAGGTTTATTTCCTATGATGCGCCAGAGCCGGAAGGATATACCCAAGGACAATTCCAATATATTAGAATTAGAAGTCCTTAGTTAAGATTGAAAAAAGGAGTAAATGAGAAAGGGAAAGAAGGGGGTGAAGAATGAAAAAGAAAAGTTTAATGAAAGGGTGAAAAGAAATAGCCCTCCATGAAAACTTAGGGCAGAAACCGTCTCAATACATCTGCTATCGGTTATCACAAAGTTGATACTGATATTGAAGACAAGACGTCATGGACCCAGTGACGCACTGCACCACCCCTCCTAGCCACTCAGATATCTCTTAAAAGATATTTGTTTCATTTCTCATGGAGAACACTGCATAATCTATCGGCCTCTCATTCCGAGATGTGTTGATATTGAAAAAGTGGCACTCTGCTCCATGCCTCTGACTACTAAAACCAAAACGCATATTATCGAGTCTAGAGCCATGAGATTCATCAAAAATTTCTTAGGACAGACTTCCAATACAATACACATGTGTTTGCCAAAAAGGACACAAGGTGTACAAGAGTCTTAATGAGATCTACGGATGTTGCCTTTTATATCATGATGGTTACGTGCTTCAAAAGGTCTACAGTCGTGAAGTGATACCCCGTTATACTTCAGCGGCTCATAACGGCCATGGTAAAGATTACAGAAAGTTTTCACACTATGCTGTTAACGATCTTGAAATTTGAACCTGTAAGTGCTGGATAATTTATTGCTAACTGTTTTATGCAGGTACTGACGACAGTCCATCAACCATCATCATATAGCTCAACATCCACATCTCCTCATACTCATACTTATGAAGATTATCCTCAACAAAGCTCAAGTGAAAAATGTTCAAGACAAAAACACCAAGTTAAATACAAAGTGTTACAACAAAGTCAAGAGCTAATCAAGATGTCAAGAACAAGTTCAAGTATCAAGTGAGGAGGTCATAAGTATGAAGTCCAAGAAGTATGAGTATGATGGAAGAGACGACACTGAAAATGTATAGAAGATGTTGATCAAAGGCAAGAAGAACGGAAAGACGATTACTTTGAAGATCACAAAGCATGAAAGAACAAAGAACCAAGACTATTCTACAACGACACCCACAACTCAAGACAATGAAGACGAAAGACCTAAATCACTAAGAGCATGATTTGAATGACCATTCCTTAGGGGGAGATTGTTAGCTTTTATAAAAAGTTATGGTCATTTGTCGTTATTATATTTTTGTAATGTGTCATTGTGTATTAAATTAGAATAGTCAATGGGCTTTTTATCCTAATCTAATAGGTTAAGAGTTGATCCATAAAAAGCCCATAAACCTCATATGTGAAAAACTATAAATAGCACCTCCTTCCTCATTTGTGGGGTTGGTGCTTTAGGGATTGTATTAAGAGTTAAGTGTGTGTTAATAATATTTCTCTCTCTAATTTCTCTCACTAGATCTAAAGCCACTCTTCTCTCTTTGATTCTTATTGATTGTAGTTATGTATGATAAGATTGATTTAGGGATAACAGAAACTTTATATATTCTGGAAGTGTGATATTGGTTGGGACAAGTGCCGTTATTAGTTGATGGTTGGGACAGTTACAGGAGTTAGAACCTTTTTTAGTCTGGCAGCAGAATTGTGGAAGATGTTCAAGACTGGCGTTACCATTGACAAAGCTTATGAGAAAGGGGGAGAAGTTTAGTTGGAATGAGAACTAAGTTTTGGGAAAGCTGAAACAGAAATTAGCTTCTACTTCCATACTTACAGGTGGGTACCAATTTTGGGAGGTTTTAAGAAGAGACTTGGTTATGCCCTTATGCTGTGTGAGAAGGTTATTGCTTATGCATCAAGACAACTAGAACCGTATGAGGAGAATTATTCAACGCATAACTTGGAGTTGGCATCAGTGGTGGTTGTTAGTAAGATTTGGAGGTAATTCTTGTATGGCAGATTATGATCTGTGTTGAAGACTTGAGGAAACTATTTAACTGAGGTACACAGTTTTCACTTCTTTATTCATCTTAGTTGTACTATGATGAATTAATATCGGGAGCAGACCCTCTGGTGGAAAGACATTTAGCAAGTCGACATAAACCTTTAAACTAATGATTATTTGGTTAGTTAGCACACTTGTAGTGATCGTGTCTGAGATCCGTGTCTTACCTCATAATTCTAGGAAAATCTGCAGAAGACTTGAGGAATCAGACTCAAGATGGCAAGCTGCAAGTGAATCCTTTCAAACTTATGTATGAACAGAAGTGTAGAGCACCTTTTAGTGGAATAAGGTCGGAAGATTGTTAATTAAAAGTCCAGAGTTGATTTTAGTGACGAATAGAACAATTACCGTTGTGGGAGAAGAACTTTAAAATTTCAGACCGGAGATTGTGTATTCTTGGGGTGTCTTCGTATAGAAGTGTTAAACATTATGGCATATGATGGAGAGTTATTCAGCGATTTGTTAGTCCTTAGGTTCATCCCTATCACTATGTATGTTATGCCGTCTTCGTTAGGTATTTGGTACGTTCGATAATTCGATATGAGCTTCGTTTGATTGTTTGTATGCTTCTTTTATTCGTTCGGAACCTAGATAGAAATGGTGAGAATTCCTACCGTTATCATTCCCTTCGTATCTGTCTCATGTTCATAATCATGTTACAGTTCATGTATTTCTTTGAGAAATTACAGCTATCGTCCGTTACATGTATGTTTCGTGCCCATTGGATCATATTCGTTATTATTTATTTTGCGGGAGAGCCTGAGGCTATCCTAGTTTGTCTAAATCAAGTCATGAGAAAACCTTTTTCGTTCATTAGAATCTTTTATAAGAGTAAATCCGAGTGAGTTGATCATTTTCATTTCTTTTCGTGAATTGATACGTTTCCGTTGGACCTATCTATTTCAATTTCGAGGACGAAATTTTCTTTTTAGAAGGGAAGAGTTGTAAAACCCTAAAATTCGGATTCCCAATTTTACGTCTAATTTGAAATTTTCCCTAAAGTTTGTAATAATTTATTTTGAACCCTAAACTATATGTTAAGATTAATAATTCATTTAATAAAATTAACCTAAGTTATATACTTATACATAAATTTGTTACACTAATAAAAACCTTCCTAAACTAACCTAAGTATAGAAGCCTATGTAAATAATTGTTACAAAATTTTCTTTCCTAAAAATTCCTCTACATCACGCTTACTATGTCTTGCACCATCCGAATTTTTATGCAATCAATCCCACCAATTTCGGTCAAATCTTTATACACATAACCGTTCCAAATTAAAATACAATCAAGGCCCAATTGATTCCCATTAAAACTTACCCTATATGCCACCGCGCTCCTCCCTAATTTTGACTATACCTTATACACGCTTATATGTTCCTCTCTTCCTAATCATTCGAACAAACACAAAAAAAAATAACACACAAAAGCTGCTGCTACATTTTCTCTTTCAAGTTCAAGTGTTCGAGGGTCGTTGTGGCCTTGTTCGTGGGTATAAGGGTTGTTGCTGTGGTATAAATTCGTGGGTTAGGGTTGTGATTCGAGGATTTCTTTTTATGATCTTGTCCTCGTTGACATCAGAGGTATCACCAAGCCCCTTGTTTTCTTGTTTCATTCGACACTCATATGCATGATAATCCAAGTCTAAAACATTTATATGTAATCGTTATATGCTAATCTTGACCTGTTAATCTTGTTAATCATTAATGTGATATAAAACATGTTAATAAGAGACCACATGAAATCATAAAACCTGTTGTAAGCGACCCATTTTTTTGCTTGTATTCAACCTTATTCTATACAACATATACCTAATCAGATCAAGCTCATTCTCGTTATTACAATATTGTGTTTGGATGCTATTTTGATAACCTTTATACGTATATATATGTAAGAGATAAATTCATGAACTTGTTAAATACATATGTCGACCCATGTTATTTTCCTTTTCTGTTTCAGCCATATACGACCCATGATCATTCATATATGCCTCGACCTGCCCTTTTTGTTACAGCCCTAATTCATGCGATTTAAACCCTAAACAAGACACATTAATTGGAACATTTATGATACATTTAATATGAGTACAAAAACTTAGAAATTAAGAAGGGGCGTCCACAATTAATACAAGATATTAGGGCTGGTTTCTGTCTCATCTGCATGCTGTCCAGGATTTTGGGTCGTGCTGCAAGCGTCATAAGTTAATGATACAAACGTGTTTTTGCAAGATTTTTTAGGCTAAAACTAAATTCAGGATGTGTGCTATCTGGATATCAAATTTCATAATTTTTGGAGGTCGTGAGAGTAGTCTTTTGATTTTTGGGAGTTCAAGTGTCAAAACAGTATTTTGCATGTCTAAAAATCAGTTGGTGTTTTTAATTTTTAGTTTTAAAACCATAAGGAATTAAGAGGTCTCATTTGACAAGGATAATTCGTAAGATGTATACGGGTTACTGGAATTTTGGTGGATTTTTCTGAATGTTGAAATGGGTTCGTTAAGGGCAAACTTTCTGGGTGTCTGTGCAGTTATCTTTCTAGGCAGGTTTGGGAAAACGATTTTTTAAAGGGTACTTTCACTTAGTAATAAAATCTCAAAAAATTAAGGGAAGTACTAGACATACGTCGAAGTCACAGGTAAAAATTGTAGAGCCTCAGGAACTCATTTGATAGGTCTATAAATTCATAAGAAACTGAGTCAGATTTGCATTCTAAACCTAAAATCTGTTTTGGCACACTTAAACCTTAACTAGATTAATTATTGATTTGAAACACATATAAAACCTATGACTTGATTGTTAACTCAGTCTAACCGAATTCCATATTCGACTAAACCTATTTTGATATTACATTTATAACCAAATTAAGTTATGCCTTAATTATGAAACCTTAAACCTATGTATTAATCACCTAACTTAAGTAAACCCAAAATATGAAGATGTGATTGATAACAAGCATTAAAAATCCATTATGACATTCAATGAGCATATAAGTAATATATGATTATAATTCATGTAGATCCGGTGAAGTCGGAGTGATCCTCTTTCTTGTGTTCTTTTGCTCTTTTGCTTGCGTTTCATAAGGTACAGATATTCTGCCCTTTTTCAGTAAGGGTTTTTCTCATGACTCATTTCGTTATGATATGGTTTGATTCGTTCGTGACTTCAATATTCGCATTTGAATCCTTTTATACTTTATAATCCATTAGATATTATGACTTGTATGAAAAACTTTTTTTAATATATATCTTGATGATGGTTTTGGGAAATACTATTTATAAAATGATTTCTAGGACTACGAGGTAACACCACTTTTTATATGAAGGCTTAATGACTCTTATGGAAACGGCTTTTAAAAGAATACTTTCATGAAAACAACATTTAAATGATTTTCATAATTACATAATCTGGTTGTACTCTATCCTTAAGGATTCTCATGACTCATTGATTTCCTGATATTTGTTATTTGTTATGCTTTGATACATATTTCTTTAGTTATTCGTTTGATTATCCGTTTCATGCCATATTAATTTCATATAGCTATTATCTTAGTTGGACAATTTATGATTGTCCCTCATCATTATATTGTATGTTTTTTGCCTATTATGTTGCCCATATTTGTAGCCAGTCATGGGGAGTCCATGGCCTTGCCATTGATGAACCAATGGTATTGACACTATCTGTGGAGGTGGGTTTTTGTCCATAGCATTCCCATTTGTTTATATAGTTGTATATATAGCGCACCTGGCCCGTATTTATTATATGTATGTTTAGTCTAGAACTGGCATATGTATCTCTGTTTTGAAGGGAGCATATGGATGCATCCTAGGTACTTAGTTTAGTTTAGATATATATACTTGTGAATGGACTTGAGTGTGTGCAATACACACCATTTCACTATTTGGTACATTGAGCTAGCTAATCCATGAATAATTTGTTATATGATTTGTTGGGCATTTCCTTTGATATTGATATCCACTTTATGTTCATTATTATGCTTTGATCCCTTTCATATGTTCCATATTCTGTTTGACATCTTGTTTAGCAGGTTCTCTTGGAGTTATTCGCTAATTCATTTCGTATACGCTTATTACCATTCATTTGTTTATATCTGTTCACTGAGCGTTAGCTCAGCCGCATTTTCTTTTCTCTACGGCAGGTTATAAGCGGGATGCTGGGCATGAGTGTTGAGAGTAGGAGCTAGAGGACCTACCCATGATTCGTTTCCCCATTGTTGGATAATAATTATGCTTTGGATATGTATTTCTTTTTAGACTATTGTTTGGATTATATTTTGGAACACTTTGTAATTCTTTACTTAGTGCTTAATAAGAAGTCTTCCGCTTGCATTTATATGTTCTGATTGACACCATAATGTTACACTTAGGCTCTTTTCGGGTTGGGGTGTTACATCGGCCCTACTCCTATTTCCGCCCCTACTACTTCCATTCCCGTCACAAATAACACCTTTAACAACTGTTATCATCCCTTTGCCACCTCTAATTCATAACCGGGATCTAGTTCTAATTCTTAAATCCCAGAGAACAACCTTAACGGCAACTACCTTCTAATGAATCCCCACATGAGCCAGAATCCACAACATGATCTAATTACTCATAATTTTGAGGATGAGGAAGGGGAAAAGGAGCCGAACCTGGAGTCGGCCGAGGAGGAGGTCGAGGCGGAGGACGAGGAATAGGCCTTTTTATGTAGTATCTTAGTATTTGTATTAACTTTGTGACTTGTTAGCTTAATTTGTATCGTATTAACTTTGTGAAACGTTGATTTAGTATTTTATCGTATTGTAACGTGGAGTTGTTGATTGGTATTGTAACGTTTAGTAATTTGGTATTGTAGACGTGGATTTGTCGAATTTAGTAATTTATCGTATTGTGGATTTGTGGTATTGTAACGTTTAGTCCTTTGGTATTGTATCGTATTGTGGATTTGTGGTATTCGTATTTATGGATTTGTCGAATTGTAGATTTTTTCGGGAAAAAATATGGAAAACTGGACTAAACCTGCACTTTTTTTAGCCCAGGAAAAAATAGGGTCGACATAGTCGACCCTAAATGCATTAAAACAAACTTGTTTTAGACAGTTAGGGTCAACAATGTCGACCCTATTTGCATCATTGTGACGTGGAAAGCTCCAACTGCAAATAATACTTTCATATAAAAAAGGTAGGGTCGACATTGTCGACCCAAATGGCAAAGACAATGTCGACCCTATTTTTTTCTTAATTAAAAAACAGTTTTGAGTTATTATTATAATTAAAAGATAGAAAAAAGAAAAAAATAGTAGGGTCGACATTGTCGACCCAAGGTTTATATAAACATGTCGACCCTACTTGTGGTAAATGGTTTTTGCTGAAACAACGCGGTCCCCACTGTCGACCCTATTTTGCAAAGAGAGTGTCGACCCAAAAAATTTTGAGACGAAAAGTTTGGTCGACCAGTTAGGTACGAGATGTCAATCCTAATTTACTTAGGGTCGACTTTCTTTGCACTTTTGGGTCAATTTATTTGTAGTGTAAGTTCATTAATGTTAAGTTGGTAATCACCTAACCTCGTTGGTAAAACCTTGTTTTGAGTTGACCGACATGTCGCGATAGGTGTGGTACCATTACCAGGTTCCTTATTTCTGATTATTGTAGCATAAACAGTAGCAGTAGGTGTTGTTCGATGAACAGTAGGTGTCGAGTGAACAGCAGCTGGTATCGTGTTGTTGTCGTGACCTGTTGTAGTCTATTCGTTTTTAGTAGTTTGAGCTTCAAAAGAAAAGACCACATGTACCTAGAATAATCGTCGATAAGAACTAGGATACAGTAAGAGTTACCGGCTTGAGTGGGAGGATTTATCGGTCCACATATATCCCCATGAACCATATCAAGTAATTGTGAAGCTCTATATGTTGCTTTCTTCGAGAATGACTTATTCGTTTGTTTTCCAACCATGCAAGACTCACATATTTGATCTTGATGCTTAATTACCGGTACCCCTTTAGCTAACTTGTGCATCAAATTTACCGCACCAAAACCGATATGGCCAAGTCGCACGTGCCACAACCACGACTCTTCATCAATGTTAGCATGCAAACATTAAGGTTTACCAACTTGTAGTTGAGCCTTGTAAAGACGATTTGCACTTCGCGGGACTTTAATTAGAAAACTTCCACAACTATCACACATTGTTAAGAAATCACCTCGTATACTAATATCACAACCGGATATTGAAGCTTGTCCAAGACTTATCATATTACTACGAAGAGCGGGAATGTAATAAATATCTTTTAGCAACTTTTTTTCCCATTTTTCCCTTGAAACAAAATCGAGCCCTTTCCTTTTATACTTGCGCACGAACCGTCTCCAAATCTTACACGACCTGTTATATTTTCATTTAATTCAGAAAAGTAAAAGTAATTACCTGTCATGTGATTACTTGCACCGTTGTCAAAGTACCATACATCGTCTTCATCGGTATTTGGCTTGCACTTTGGAGGAATGTACTTTTCTTCATTCATGAAAATCGTTTCTTGAACCAGGTTCATCATAAAGAATGTTCCTTCCTTATGATACAACTCTTTCTCTTGCGTCTCATTAAGGTTAACTTCATGGTTTCGGTTTCGTTCAGGGCATCTTGAAACAAAGTGTCCGTACTCATCACAACGGTAACACTTTATATGTTAGAGATCACGTTTCTCATGTTGTTTAACCTTTTGCTCATTATCTTCATGGTTTTTCGAGGAGTCACGTTGACCTCGGTTTTGATTGTTGTCACGTCCATTACCTTCACCACGACCATGGTCACAACCTCAAGAGTATGAACCACGCCCTCTTCCTCCACTTGAGTCATTATTCCTATTGGAATTTTTAGTCCTAGCATAAAGCAACTTTTCTTGAGCGTCATTTGCTTTATCTTCTTCTTTCACTCTTTCTTCATACACTTTCAATCTACCAACCACATCCTCAAACCGCCTTTTTTAAGGTCTAAAACCTGTTCTAGGGCTGCCGCGATATGGACAAAATGTATAGGAAGAATTGTGAGAAACTTCTTTACCAGCTTGTGTTCTGACATGACTTCTCCAAGCGTGGCTGATTTAGAAGCAATACTCGATAGCGTTGAGGCATATGCATCTATAGTACCGTTATCTAACATCTTCAGATTCTCGAACTCCATAATTAGGGTTTGAAGCCTAGCTTCTTTCACACGATCAACACCAAAGTTACGGGTCTTAATTACTTCCCACATCTCCTACCCGGTTTTTAGATTCCCGATTTGCAAAATCATGTCTTCTCGTATTGATTGAAACAACAAGCCTTTAACTATATTTTTTTTCTTGGCATCGTCTAAGCTCGAATCTACTACATCCCATACTCCATGAATTCCAAGAAGTACCTCCATACGCATCCTCCATATGGTGTAATTAGTTGACGTTAACATCGGGCACTGAAACGTCAATTTGACTCTTTTGTTGTTGGTGGTGGGTTGTTAGAACCTAATGGTTCTCCAGTCATCTTGGTAATTCTTCTGGACCGAGAATAAGTTTGTATGTAGGATTCTACGAAAAACCCTTGTAGTTAATCTCAATGATTAGTGATAATCTTGTATTACCATTTAATAAAGCCCATTTTTGCTGGAAAATTTAAACTTTTCCATTTTCATTTATAATATCACGATGCATTATATATATATATATATATATATATATATATATATATATATTGTATACGCCGGACTTGAGATAATATTTCCAACACGACACCACATTTTCACGATCAACGACAAGTGACCACACTCACGATAAAACGTAATATATTTATTATAATACATTTAACACCAATTCATTTCCACCAAATTACACTTAACCAAAATAATTACACCAAATACCCTAATTATAATCTTAAACTACAAAACCAACCGGACCCTTACTGTTTCGACCCAACACCACACGGCCCATCAGAACCCACACAGCCCATCGCCAATCCTAGCCCAATACATTACCCACTTTACTTATTTTCTTTTCCTTGTTTGCTTTTAAACCCGATCGACACCACCCTTCAAAAACTCACATGTATTTTAAAATATCGAGCATAGGTCATACACATTTTTACACTTTCGAATGCACCACCCAACTAACTACCATGATGCAAAAACACAGCTAGAAATATCGAGTATTAGCACAGTAACGAAACTCATTTTGTTTGTCCCATTTTCGACTCAAGCGTATAACTATAAACGTTGAAACGTAACCATATCACACCCCACTTTTTCCTATAACCTTCTAACTATATTCTTAACTAAATTTGCTACTTCAAATAAGAAAAGAACTATAATAAAAACATGCAACTCGCTAGTATAAATCTTGTGCCAATAATTAATGGGAACCGAATAAGGCAACACTCCAAGAGCTAGAATACAAACCTCAACTACCAATATCAAATTTACACTCAACCTTGGACAGCAAAGACACATAGGTGTCCTCTTAAAACAGTCCTTCTAATGATTAGATCAATAGAGAAAACGTGTGTGATATTTGTCTATAAAAATAACCCATCCAATCTTCCTTTTTCCCTACCCACCTATCACTTTCTTTCACTCTCAACACATTCCTTAAAAAGATAGGTAGCTTTCTGTCAAGAGTTGGGGAGCAAATCACATTGAAGTAAAAGCATACAAACCGTATTCAAGCTCACTGCCTTGTCCTTGTGCTTCATTCGAACCATATTGTTTCTTCACCACCTTTTCTAAGGTGTGGTATGAACTTTTCTCTTCATTCTTTACATGTTAATGTCACCCACTTATAGCTTGCATGAACTTAACTAAACTCGAACGCACTCCATTTATTTTGTAGCATATAGTCACGATAGAATAATGTAAAGAATTATATGTTAAGTCGGCTCACCTCAAAAACCACAAGAGACCACCAAAGTGCATGACAACATTTCATGCATCACTCTTCATTCGAACACATAGCTTGTCACCTTTATGTTTTGCATGCATGAAATATTTAAGGAAAACCATATAAAATAACGAGTTTCCACTTGGAAACCTTAACAGTCAACTCACACACGCTACTCTCATATTTAATAAGCTCACTTCATGCATCATCAAAAATATGGAGACTTTAATAACCCACATACATACGCCAAGACAAACTCGAACTCAAACACACACGTCAAACTGAGTAAAAAGGGTATAGAAAATATTATGAATTTTACTAGTTAAAAACTTGTTCGAGTTACTCACTTCATACTCGACTTATTTCGAAATCTTACATGTAACAAATAAATATTATCGCGTGTCTCGAATAACAACCTAACTAACTCCAACTTTCATGATTTGTAACGTTAACCATAAGCTCTCAACAACACCTAAAAAGCCATGGTTCTTAAGCTACTCGACTGGTGTAAAAAGACTTAGAAAATATTTAACATCTTTCGGATCTAAACTAAGCGACAAGGCCACAAACTATAAATATATTTTTGGATTTCTAAACACAACACTTAAATATTTTTGTACAGATCGAAAGCACACCTGGAAAACTACGCTTTTCGTGTTTCAGCTTTGACCTTATAAACTCCTTAACTCGTTCGAATTTAAGCATTTCATATGATACTCGCTAGCCTAAACCATAAAATCCAGAAATTAAATTTTTAACTTTTCGATTGGGCCTATTTAAAGCCCAACAAGATTTTGCGATTGGGCAGCCCAACAGGCCCATGAAATACGTTTTCAGAATCAGAAAAATAGCCCAAGTTTAAGCCCAAAACCATTTACACACCCCCGCCTCTAGATTTCTTAATGGGCCACTTAAGTAACTCGTTAAGGCCCAATTATAGCTAAAATAAGCAAATAACCGAATAAGCAGTTAAAATAAGCTGAAAATCACTTAAATAAACTCTAGCAAAAATTGCCACACTTTTCTTTATCTTTTTGTCATTTTTGGACTAAAAATGTAACGCGACTTAACCAAAAGGACTAAAACTGCCAAACATTGAAACATGCGGATTGAAGCTGTGAAAACAGTTTGTACAGGACTTGAATTGACCATTGAATAAACTCCAAGCTTTATATGGACATATGGACAATTATTGGACTATTTTGGACTATGGACTTGACAAGGACTAACGACGTAACGCGAACCACAGTTAGGGTAAAAGATGTAAAATCTGGAAAGAACAAGGACCAACTGTTATAACTTGACATTCTTATTTTATTTTTCATTTTTGCACCACATTTTTACTTCATATGCATATTTGCACATTTTATTTACATATTAGTTAACTTTCGTTAGTTACTATAAATATTACGAGTTAGCATCCACTTTAATTCATGCATTTAGAGAATATCATAACGGGAAGATAGATATAAAAATCATGATCATTGTGCATATATATATATATGTCTTTACTTTGAACGGCAAGCACGCTAAGCATGAACCATCCACACTTGACATCCAAATCATTATCCACCACTGTTATTCATCGTTCACCATTCACTTCACAAACACCACTAGTAATTAGTCAGATACTCAGATATTTATATATTTACCAGGTTTCGTATCGAAGTTGTTATCATAATCACCTCTGAGTTTATTTTCACCATCACCAGTAACGCTTAAGGTGAGTCATGGCCTCACTTTTTAAACTCTTTATACTTTTTAAACTCCGTGAGGGGGATACATGCTATAAACAAATCACAAGTATTTTTCTGTATGCTACCTGACTTGATATATGCCTAAGTTACCTTATTGCCATAAGACCCTTTTATCATGAGCCATTAATCACTGCGGTGAACGCGAATATAATGAATAGATCTATTAGAGGCTGACGACCTATCCCACTAATACTTGGACGGAATGCTTTTTGCTAGTCGTATTAGTCGCGATGCATTATATTTGAGAGAAATAGGAATTGGCAAATCACCTATTACACGAGGGCAAAACCTTCATCATTAATTTGATGAACACCTCCGTTTATGTGGTACTTTGTTAACGTTTGCGTGTCATGAGACTTAGGGCAATATATGAACTGCGATATCAACTTTTAAACTGATTGTATCTCCAATACAATCTTACTTGTGAATCAAACTGATATTTAAATTTCAAACTCCATGATTTCACTCAACATTATGTTGACTTTTAAGCATGTATCTCAGGAAACTAGTGGAGCAAAGCAGGGCATGGAGCAGGCGTACCCTATCCTAAATAAAGGTGTAAAATAAAGTTGTAATTCAGTTAAAATGATGTTTCTTTGGAGAAACTTTAGCACTCTGATGTAACGCTTTGTAACTGAATTCGTATTATGGACCTATGTAAATTAAAAATGCCTTCTCAGGCTATTTTTCTAGGATTTTGTTTTCGATCCTCACAGTAATACCCCAATTAAACTTCCGCTGCTACTTTAAAATTTTGGGGGTGTTACAGATTGGCATCAGAGCTTCAGTTATAGAGAACCAAATGTTTTTAAACGTTGGACTATAACAACATTTTTCATACAAATTAATTTTACACCATGTTACCTAAGTCCTCCATGCCTGCTTGCTGCCGCGCTCAGTATATTATACATCATAATCATCTTACGTAAGCCTCTGCATATTTGATAGTTACTGTGCACAACTAGATCATTTCATGCTTATATTACACCATTTGATGTTAGTAATTACTTATTTCTACTATATATGGATTATTACAGTACCATGTCATTCATCACCCATTTGAGTGTATCATCCGATCCGGATTCCGAGGGATCACTAGCATCAGTCACGTCCCCCATACTTCCTGGTACTGTAGCACCAGAGGTCGTGCCTGACGCGATCGAGCTCTTCGTAGAGGGTGGAGCCGCCGCCATACCTTTATTGGAGAACCCCCATGTGCCAGCTTTTCCAGCACCTACGTTACCGCCACACTTTGTTTATGACACCTATTCTCCTTTCTATATACCACCCCCTGACGACTTGTACTATGAGAGTCAACAATGGCTCCCTGCAGATGATACACCATTAGAGTTCCATCAGACTGCACCATCCCTACTCCCTGACCATCTATTTGATACATGTACTCAGACATACCCACTGCCACCTCGTCAGCAGGATCCTAGTCCTGCGGAGGATATTCCCTCATCGAGTCGACCCCGCATCTCAGACCAGATACACCCATCCTCACCATCACTGCCTTATCCTCCTGGTTTCACTCCCCCAGCTCAGACCCATGATGCTTGGGAAGGATTTAGACCAGTAGTCACCCACACCCTTATACCATCTACAGTGGTGACACGACTAGAGAGTCACGGAGAGCAGATTGATTCTCTTCTTCGGATGATCGACCATGTACCATTGGATTCCCCGGGGACTATCAGTGACACTCTGCATAGGTTGGCTTCCAACAGAGCAGTGGTACAGCAGTGCTTGAGGCAGATGCAGACAGACTTAGCAGATACCCGTTCCCACGCGATATCTATACGGAGGGAGGGACAGGACTTAGCTTGGGAGGCTCACCTTGCACAGCGTAGAGCCGACACATTGGAGAGAGTCATGGGAGATATACAGATGGAGCATCAGGCTGAGATACAGAGACTTAGAGACCAGATCTCAAAGCTCACGAGGCGTACGGATGGACCTGATCATTAGACATAGTTAGCATGTTGTATAGTTGAGACATTGTAGTCTGCCGCATGTGGCAATTAATAAAGACTCTTGTATCGTTTTGTTGTATAACTCAACTGATCAAGTTATTAATGTTGTAATGTTGGTAGTAATGTACTATATATCTGTTAACTTATGTATTATGGTTGTTCGTATGTATTGTAATTGTATCCAGACATGTCGTGATGTTACCTGTTATTATTATGATTCTCTAATCGTGTAAATATTGTAAAACTTGGACACATAAAGAATAGAAACTCAAAAATAATATGGAGATATGTAGAGGAAGTTGATGAACTTCAGTTTGTATGGTTAAATCGTTTGTTCCTTAACAATCCCATATCCGTAAATTGATAAATTATAGAGGCATCGTAATTGTTGAAAATATTCAATTTAATCACCATTTCACACCATGATTACATTGTTCAAATACTCAGCTATTCTATCCAAATTCTAAATCTGTATTCTTGTGACATTAATAGAAAATGGAACATATCGAACACGAAACTACCAACCATACCGTAGCACTGACGCTTGAGGAGGTTCAGAGGATGATTGATGCCGGTATCGCCGCAGCACGCGAGGCCGATGCAGCAACCCGCTCAAGCAATACCATGGGAGCAACGACTGAAAGTGAGGCATCTACACCGCGTAAATGCACTTACAAGGAATTTGTGAGTTGCCAGCCAACCACCTACAGAGGCATAGAAGGAGTGACAGAGTTAGCACAGTGGTTTGAATGCGTTGAAACAGTATTCATGAGAAGCAACTGCGCAGAAAACAACAAAGTCACTTTTGCTACTGGAACCTTAAGGGGAGATGCACTATCTTGGTGGAATGCTACTGTCAAAATAATGGGCACCGAAGCAGCATTTCAAATCTCCTGGACCGAACTGAAAAATAAAATGTTGAAAAAGTACTATCCTCGGACAGAGGTCAGGAAGCTTGAAGATGAATTTCACCAGTTAGTGGTGAAAAACAATGACGTCAGTACGTACAACCGAAGGTTTCAAGAATTATCTCTTCTGTGTCCACACATGGTACCTGACTTGGAAAAGATGTTGGAAAAATATGTGGAAGGACTACCTTCAAGTATTGAGGGAGACGTTACCGCATCAAACCCAAAAACCCTCGAAGCCGCATTCGTGTTTGCTCAGCGAATGATGAATCGAGTGCTTAAACGAGGTTCTAACTCCATAGTCATTGGACAAAAGAGAAACTATGATAACCATGGCAGCAGCAACCGGAATAGTAACAGCTATTACAACCACAACAGGAGCTACCGCAGCAATGACCGAAACAACCGCAACAGAGACTACCAGCAAAGCCGTAACGACCAACATCAACAACAAAACCGCCGTCAAGAAGCCGCTAGGGCTTATGTGGCTGCACCTACTGAAGGGAAAATGTATGCTGGGACAAAACCCCAGTGTAACAAGTGTAAGATGCATCATGTCGGACCCTGCACCACTGTTTGCGGAAACTGCCGAAGAATAGGTCATGTGACCAAAGACTGCAGGGCCACAGGGGTAAATGCACACCCAGTAGCAGTGAAGTGTCACGGTTGAGGAGAAACGGGACATTACAAGAGTCACTGCCCAAAGAACGCCAACAATGTTACCCGCGGAAGAGCCTACGTACTTGGAGATGGAAACACGCCACAGAATCCCAATGTCACTACGGGTACTTTCTTACTGAATCAACATAGTGCTAAAATATTATTTGATTCTGGAGCCGATAGAAGCTTTGTATCTACTTCATTTGCTTTACTGCTTAATATCGCACCTGTAGAATTAGATACCTCGTACGAAATTGAAATAGCCGACGGAAAATTGCTAAGCACCAACACCGTACTCGAAAACTGCACCTTAACCCTCCAAGAAAAATCCTTCCCAATCGATCTCATGCCCATCCAACTTGGAAGCTTTGACGCAATTGTGGGCATGGATTGGTTATCCAAACATCGTGCCCGAATCATCTGCGACGAAAAAGTTATCCAAATCCCCATAGACAATGAAACGCTCACCGTTCGTTGTGACCATTATAAAACCCAACTCAATATCATCTCGTACATTAAAACGATGAAATACATAAACAAAGGATGTCACGCATTTTTGGTCCAAATAACGGAAGATAAATCGAAAGAAAAAGAAAAATGACTAGAAGAAGTGCCAGTTGTAAATGAGTTTGCAGAAGTATTCCCTGAAGACTTGCCAGGTGTTCCACCAATCCGGAAAGTAGAATTTCGAATCGAGTTAGTGCCTGGAGCAGCACCCGTTGCAAAAGCACCGTATCGATTAGCCCCTTCCGAAATGAAGGAATTATCTGAGCAGTTGAAAGAACTGTCAGATAAAGGATTCATCCAACCCAGCTCATCACCTTGGGGAGCACCAGTCCTGTTTGTCAAAAAGAAAGACGGAACATTCCGAATGTGCATCGATTATAGAGAGTTGAACAAACTCACAGTGAAAAATCGATACCCATTACCAAGAATTGACGATCTATTTGACCAACTGCAAGGATCGAGTGTTTACTCAAAAATCGATCTAAGATCAGGATATCACCAATTAAGAGTCAGAGAAGAAGACGTTCCCAAAACAGCCTTTCGAACACGATACGGACATTACGAATTCCGAGTAATGCCATTTGGTCTTACCAACGCACCGGCAGTGTTCATGGATCTAATGAACCGCGTATGCAAGCCGTACTTGGACAGGTTCGTAATTATGTTCATCGATGACATTCTGATCTACTCACGTAACGAAAAAGAGCATGCTGAACACTTGAGAACCATTTTGGGGTTACTCAAGCAAGAACAACTGTATGCGAAATTTTCCAAATGTGACTTTTGGATCTCCACCGTTCAATTCTTAGGCCACATCATCAACAGTCAAGGTATTCACGTTGACCCCGCCAAGATCGAAGCAGTTAAAGGCTGGGCTTCGCCCACCACTCCAACTGAAATTCGACAATTTTTAGGACTCGCTGGTTACTATCGAAGGTTTATAGAGGGTTTTTCCAAAATCGCAAAACCTTTGACAGAACTCACTCAGAAAAACAAGAAATATATCTAGGGAGAGAAACAAGAATCAGCATTTCAACTCTTAAAACAAAAACTCTGTGAAGCACCAATTCTAGCACTACCAGACGGGAGCGACGACTTTGTAGTATATTGTGACGCATCGCATCATGGTTTAGGTGCGGTACTAATGCAAAGAAACAAAGTCATTGCTTACGCTTCTCGACAACTCAAGAAAAATGAGGAAAATTATACCACTCATGATCTAGAACTAGGAGCAGTAGTATTCGCTCTCAAAATGTGGAGACACTACCTATACGGTACAAAGTGCACGGTATTCACCGATCACAAAAGTCTTCAACACATACTAGATCAAAAGGAGCTGAACATGAGACAGCGCCGATGGTTGGAACTACTCAACGACTACGATTGTGAAATTCGCTACCACCCCGATAAAGCGAATGTCGTGGCCGACGCATTAAGCAGAAAAGAAAGAATCAAACCCCTTAGAGTCCGATCGTTAGAAATGACAATTTATTCACCGCTTCCATCTCAAATTCTCATAGCCCAATCGGAAGCTCTTCAAGAAGAAAATCGAACTCACGAGAAAATTAATGGCATGCCAGAAAGTGAGAACGGATTCATACGAAGAGCCGATGGAATGTTATACTTCAAGAAAAGATGTTGGATTCCTCTCTACGGAGGTATTCGAGATCTTATCATGCATGAATCTCACAAGTCTAAATATTCCATTCATCCCGGATCCAACAAGATGTACCAAGATCTCAAGCAACTTTACTGGTGGCCAAACATGAAAGCCGACATTGCAACATATGTTGGGAAGTGTTTGACTTGTTCAAGGGTCAAAGCCAAAAGCCATCTGGACTACTTGTACAACCTGAGATACCAGTTTGGAAATGGGAAAGAATCACTATGGATTTTATTACCAAGTTACCAAAAACGTCGACCGGATATGACACCATTTGGGTTATCGTCGACCGCTTAACCAAATCAGCTCATTTTCTGCCTATCAAAGAAACTGATGCGCGTGATGTGTCGTTGCGGTTTAGCAGTTTTAATGCCTACTCAAGTTTTAAATTTATATTTAGCCGACTTATCAATAACACACACACTTAACGAGCAGTGTACCCGGTCAGTATGAAGATAATGGTAAGTAGAGTGTCGATCACTAAGAGTGGAACGTATAATCTAGTTAATCTAATCAGTATTTTAATATCCTAACGCAAGGGGGTTTCAGCCTGAGAGACTGGCACAGTTTTGTTTGCAATTAAATAATAAAATAAACAAATAGGCACGAATCAGCAAGTAGCACACACGTACACAGATAGATACTAGAGACAATAAGAGGGCTGTCCTTATGATTAAGTAGATTGTCACTTGTTTTATTGATAGCTTTATATGAAGTGTATGTAATTAACCCTTTCTCGTTGGTCCTATTCTTATCGGCGAGTAAACCCTTAATGACGACTTATGTCTAAAAGTTATTCCTAAGTGATCAATTTAGAAACAACCGTGGGAGCCACACCTTGTCCCGCAGTCGGGTGCCCGCAAGCCACTAATAAACACAGAGGTGGTCAATGCACTAATAAGTAGTAACCAAAGACATCAACATATAAACTTTAATTGATGGGAAAGCAAGTATTAAAGGGAGTGCAATCTTTCCGTTGTCACATTACACAAGCCACCAATCCTGATGAATTAAAGTTTGCTAAAACAATAAAACAAAACTACTTAATGAATTAAATACATGCAGCACCTTCTTACAGCTCTTGTATCTTCGATTTGGGTGTGTCTTGTGCTGCCTTCTTGACTGAATTCGTCCTTCTCTTCTGTTCGGTCTTTAGGTTTTCGAACTTCCGAATCTCTTTAATGCGTCTGGTCTACGGGGTATTTATAGTTTGTGTCTGAGGAAAGATGCGGCGCATCTACTTAAGTAGATGCGGCGTATGTACGTAACTTCGCGTGGGGTCCAAGATTATAATATTCAGGAATATTCGTACACCGCCAGAAGATGCGGCGTAACTCCATGATTAGATGCGGCGTAACTCCATGATTAGATGCGGCGCATGTCCTCTTGTATCTTGGATCGTATCTGGTGATATCTTGATAGAGATGCGGCGCATGTTGATAGTGAGATGCGGCGCATCTGGAGCAGATTAGTCTTGATCTTCTTCATTTCAGTAGACTCTTCACTTTATGCACGTTTTGCTCCATTATTAGTCCAAAATCGCTAAGTTTCACCAAATGCTTGTTTTTACCTGAGAATTACAAAAGTAAACGATTAAGTATCAATCCTCATACATAATATAGTAAAACAAGTCAAATTAATAGGATAAATGATAGTAATAAAATGTACTTATTTGAGTTCATCAAATATCCCCCCACTTGAACTTTACTTGTCCCCAAGTAAACCTTAGATTAAATCTCATGAAAATGTATCCTAAAAGATGTTAGGATTTATTTTTATATTTAAGCATGTATTCGTTTATTTCGTAATCACACAACTAAACACTTAACGAATTAGAAGTAAAATGAAATAAGTCGATAAAACCAAATCTAATCGTTTAACTGTCCAGTCGCGACGAATATTCTATCATAAGCTTGGCAAGTATACACATCTCCACCACTAAAGCTAAGGAATAACAAGTCTAAAGCGGTAAAAAGGGTTTTTAGGCTTAAGGGTTAATTATTCTCTTTTCACTATCGATCTCAAATTCCAGAAAAGGCGACAAAATCACAAATACATGATCGAATCCACGAACACGATACTTGCAATTGCTCAAATCCTTAACTCGAATAGGCTAAAGATAGGTCCAAACTTCACCAATAATAATATATCAAAAAGGGCGACAAAATCATAAATACATAGCCGAATCCACGACTACGATACTTAAGATTGCTCAAATCCCTAATCTCAATAAATCAAAGGTTCGGTTGGATAAAGAATAATAAAGGGTATGGATAACATTTGGGATATAAATTGGTGTAAAAATAAAAATAAAAATAAACAAAACAAATAAATTAAAATCCTAAGTGTGGTTAATCACTATCCCAACCATCCCATGAATAAGACTCATATCATTGAATAACTCACGCTTTAACACTTGAAACACACGCTTTAGGTAGACACGAATTATACTCAACAAGATCTTAATCAAAGAATAATCCTTAATTGGCATTCCCATAACTGCCAATTCCCATTCAATCCATAGATATAATACAACAAATAGTGGTGATATCGACCACTTACATAACTCTACATCGTTGGCTTAAAATAAACATCCAACTCTTTTTTCTTTCTTTTTCTTTTCTCATTTTTTCGATTTTTTTTTTTTTTTTTTTTTTTTTTTTAACTTGAAACATAAACATAGATGTGTAAAATTTCACCACATCACTATAACTTTCTTTCCGGATAATTTTTATTCATACTTTTCATACTTTCAGAAATAACGCTAATAGTGAAAGTAGTAAACACACGAAAAATAAACTCAAAAATATACAATTTTTACTTTCACTCCAATTTGCATTGTGCAATTTCCCGACCTAACCATATATAATGAATTACGCACGCGAACACAGGTAATGTAAGGAAACACACTCTGCCTATAGCAATTAACCAACCACGGATTCTAATCTACAGGGTAGGCTAAGGTTTAAGGTGTAACGAAACATTTTAAACATAGGTGTAAGAAACGAAAGGAATGGCTCTGAGGGTTTTTCTAGGGGTATCTTACTCTTAAAATGAGAGTAACAAAAGGGTTTATACGGGGGTTAACTAACCAGTGTAGTTAGTTAATATCACATAACACATAAAGGCTATTTGGTGTAATCCTAGAATTTTACCAATTTAGACAAGTCATTCCAATTATATAAATAATACTCATTATGGTGGTCTCGAATAGTATACAAGCCAAGTTCTAAAGTTTACAAGTCACCGGCACACTCATAGATTTGTGAATTTTGTAAAAATCACAATTTTTGAAAATAACGTCATGTGTGCAGTTATGCAACTTAGATCTTAAACAAAAACATGCTAAAAAATTTTTAAGTTTGATATATTAAGCACATTTTAAGCATAATTTTTGAAAAAGTTTAGGACAAGTAATTGTTAAGTGTTCTAATTCTCCTATCCCCCCACTTAAGTTAAACAACGTCCTCGTTGTTTGTATAAAAGGTTAAAAACTGGAAATAAAAGAATTAGAACGGAAAAACTCCCCTGAGATTTGCTCGGTATGATCCTCCATTAGTATATGAGCAAAAATCATCTTTCTTGTGGATTAGAACGTTAAAGCTTCATACTTGATTTATCCACAGGAAATCCAGAAAACTATAATACCACCAACACTTTAAAACACACCTAAGATAAGAAAGGTTCAACTTGCATAATACATTAGTAGTTAGGAAAAATAAAACTTAAAAATTAAAACTGAAAATCATCAGGTCAGTCGATGCGCCGTATCTTATTGAAGAAGATACGCCGTATCGAGCCTGGAATAAATACGGATCAGAATAAAGATGCGCCGCATCCTTAACCAGGGATGCGCCGCATTAAAATAAACTGATAAATAGTTTTAAAGTCGAAAAATAAAAAATGCAGAAAAATAAAATAAGATATGACCATTGCAGAGGATGCGTCGCATCTCAGGATCGAGATGCGCCGTATCTTCGTGCGGCCTGGACTGAAAATAAAACAAAATAAAGGATAGGATGCGTCGCATCTGTTTAAACAGATACGGCGCATGTAGTAACCAAACAGACTGTTAGCAGTCTGTTGCAAAAATGACTTGTTCCACGGTCTAATCTCATACGTCCTCTCGTACTCTCGTGCTGAACTTAATGCCAGTCTTCGTCAAACATAACAAGAAATATAAACTGAAACATTAAACATAAGCATAAGAATAACGATAAGTACAATCCAAAAAAAAAAATAATAATAATAATAATAATAATATGTGTGGAACAATATCAGTAAAACAAAAGGGTAAGATCATGGGTGAGCGGTGTCGTCCGGATGGGTCCCAGAAGTGCTGGCTCCATCAGTCCTCTGGCGGACTCTGCGCTCGTACGTACGTGCTACTCCCGTAACCTCAGTACCATCAGGACGGGTGTGGGTGATACCCTGATGCTCTAATAGTCTGCTCACACTCCTGACCACCCACTCTAAGTCTCTCCTCAGTACCATCACCTCTCCCTCGACTGCGTCGAGTCTCTGAATCACGGTGCGTGGGGGTACTGGTGCCTGTGGCACCTCCTCGTCGGCAGGAGCAGCAGCCGGAGGATCCTGAGGTCCTCCCTGCTCCGCCTCTGGCCCTGCAGCTCTGGCGGGCCCTAATGCTGCCCAAAAGTGGCCCCCAGCAGCCACCTGGCAGATCGCCAGTCTAACCAAATAGTCCCTGTCGATAACTGGGAGACGAGCCACCACAACCTCCAGCCCCGCTGGAATCTCTGCTCCAATAACTCCAAAATGGCGGGCCAGCCTCGAAACAAAATGCCCGCCAGTCATGTGGCTCCTCCGATCTCTCCCAGCAGCTGATCGGTGGAGGTAGTGTGCCAAAAAGTGGGGGATGTTCACCGGCATCCCCTCATCCATGCTCCTAAGTAGGAAGAGGTCCAGAGTGGTCACCTTTTCAGGTGACTGACCCCTCCCAGCAATAGTAAGTGCAATCAGCCTGTGACACAGCCTCCTCATCGGCTCCCTGATCAAAGTATATGAGGGGGTGGAAGTAGTGATGTCGCCCCCCGAAGAAATCCTGAACCAATAATCACTGAATACCCCTCTGTCAGGGACAACCCGTAAACTCTCAGCCCAGTACCTGGCAAACCCAGCAGATCCAAGCTCCTCCTCAGTGTGTAGACCCAAGGCTAAAATAAACTGCCTCATCGACATCTGCCTGTGCACACCTCCTAACCTGAACACCAGAGTGTCAGCTGTATCAATCTCCACATCCGTCTCTCTGTAATGAATAGTGCTAAAGAACTCCAGCATGAGCTCCCTAATCAGAGGCTCGTCAACCCTAAACAGTCGCTCCCAAGCACTAGACCTGAACTCCACCTCATCATCACCTCCAACAACAACCATCTCCATACGACGCTGTAAGCTCGCAGCTGCATGTCCACCACCGATCAATCCCACATCGTCAAAATTCAGAACCTGGACTCTAAATATTTTCTTGAAGTAAACTGAGTCAAGCCTATGCAAATAATCCTCTAGAGTGCCATCAGTAAGTCCCATGTTCTCGAATCGTAACCATTGGTGCCTTTGTGCGATATCTGGTAGTGTCATCTGAAATAAACATTCAAAGTCAGTAAACAGTCTGCAAGAAAGGTAGATACGGCGCATTTGATTAAATCAATGCGGCGTATCTATATTAAGTATAAGAGATGCAGTGCAAGACAACAGATACGGCGTATTGAGATGCGTCGTATCTAGATTAATCAATACGGCGTATCTAAAATTTTAGCAATTTTGAAACAGGTCGTTACGCCGCATTAATCAACCTAGATGCGCCGCATCTAAAAGCATATCAGCATAAAATAAAGGGTTAGGCACGTTTTTCAAGAATCCGTATCCGTGACGTAAACTTCCACTAAATATCACAGTATAATATTCTCCTTATATCAGTTCAATCAACCACAGCTAATTTACCTTCCCGCTAAATATTCAAAATCAAACCCAAAACCTAAATTTTCGGTCGATTCAATTAGTGCCAAATTCGATGTCCAAATCTAAAATTAACTTAGGGGAAATAATTAATTCCAGGTTCTAATCATATCCCTATATCGTTTAAGCGCGAATCGATTCAATCCTATAAACCCTAATTTTTGTATTAATCAAAATTAAATCGAAATGTAACAATTACCTTAGTATTTGTGATTAGGAGAACGTTTTAATGCTCGGATTAAAGGCGGATTGAAGAAAGATGATCGGATTTTGAGTATAATTTTAGTGCGTGTTCTTAACTGTGTGTATTTATGCGGCGTATTCCCGTCGTATTTATAAGGCGACACGATGCGCCGTATTAGAAAATTGGGATGCGCCGTATCTAGTTAATTCCGTTGACTAGTCAATAAGTCCTAGTTGGTCAGGGATACGGCGCTTCGGATATTTAGATCCGCCGTATCTCTATGTTAGTTAACGAAATTTAAATGAAGAACGTACCTTGGCCTCCGCAACACAGTTCCTTATACATCAAATTTGGGTAAAAACGGCACACCATATAGATGAATTCAAAATAAGAGTAATAGGCATAAACGTTTCATTAATAATCGTAATCTTATTGTTTAGTGGATAAGGATTTATTCCGAGGTTAGGAACAAATATCGTTTTTGAGCATACAAAATTAAGATTACGAATTGAATCAGACGTATAATAAGGATAATAAAACTGAGATCATAGTGTAGAGAACTTTCCTTTGGGCAGTTGAATTATCGTAGAGTTTACCTGGGATTCTATTTCAAGAATTAAAGAAGTTCAATGTTACCAGTACTGAGTTTTCCTCCACTCTTCCCGTCTTATGTTCGGTCACTTCAGCTAGCGTCTCTTGGTTTGGTTCAGAATGTAATCCTTCTTGGTGATGCTTGAGTCATCATTTATCCTGAAAATAAACAACTTGCACACGAGAGTAGCGGACCGATCAAGGTAAATATCAAAAATCAACTATATTTATCAAATTATATTCGTCGTATTAACAAAAGTTAATGCGCCGTATTTTCGTTACGTTTAAAAAAATAAAAGATTTTTGATTCAGTAAGATGCGCCGTATCGACGGAAATCGATACGCCGTATTTGTTTAATAATTCGCAAACTGTTTTTAATTAAAATAATAGATACGCCGTATCTGCGAAAGCAGATGCGTCGTATGGCGTTAACGTTTAGAAAAATTTTTTTATCAAAACAGATACGCCGTATCTACAAAAGCAGATGCGTCGTATTACTTTATCGCTTAGAAAAATTTTCTTGTTAAAAACAGATACGCCGTATCTTGGGAAAAGATGCGTCGTATCGAATTAATTAAACGCGTTGTATTAAAAAAAAATTAAACGCAATACGCCGTATCTGAGAGATCAGATGCGCCGTATCGTTTGATTTAGCACAGTACAACGATAACAGAACAGAAAAATACGAAAAATAAAAATAAAAATTAAACACACGAAACAAAAATAAAACACACAAAAATAAAAACAAAAGCAAACAAATAACACACAATACAACAAATATGCAAAATAGTACAATGATGCAATTAATCTAATAAAAAGAAAAACAAATCAAGATACACCACGAGTATTTTAATTAGGTTTTTCTATTAAAATACTAAATCAAATTAACAGATAATAACAATTCACTCCCCGGCAGCGGCGCCAAAAACTTGATGCGCGTGATGTGTCGTTGCGGTTTAGCAGTTTTAATGCCTACTCAAGTTTTAAATTTATATTTAGCCGACTTATCAATAACACACACACTTAACGAGCAGTGTACCCGGTCAGTATGAAGATAATGGTAAGTAGAGTGTCGATCACTAAGAGTGGAACGTATTATCTCGTTATTCTAATCAGTATTTTAATATCCTAACGCAAGGGGGTTTCAGCCTGAGAGACTGGCACAGTTTTGTTGCAATTAAATAATAAAATAAACAAATAGGCACGAATCAGCAAGTAGCACACACGTACACAGATAGATACTAGAGACAATAAGAGGGCTGTCCTTATGATTAAGTAGATTGTCACTTGTTTTATTGATAGCTTTATATGAAGTGTATGTAATTAACCCTTTCTCGTTGGTCCTATTCTTATCGGCGAGTAAACCCTTAATGACGACTTATGTCTAAAAGTTATTCCTAAGTGATCAATTTAGAAACAACCGTGGGAGCCACACCTTGTCCCGCAGTCGGGTGCCCGCAAGCCACTAATAAACACAGAGGTGGTCAATGCACTAATAAGTAGTAACCAAAGACATCAACATATAAACTTTAATTGATGGGAAAGCAAGTATTAAAGGGAGTGCAATCTTTCCGTTGTCACATTACACAAGCCACCAATCCTGATGAATTAAAGTTTGCTAAAACA
Organism: Artemisia tridentata subsp. tridentata; assembly: GCA_021014915.2. Taxonomy (NCBI): domain Eukaryota; kingdom Viridiplantae; phylum Streptophyta; class Magnoliopsida; order Asterales; family Asteraceae; genus Artemisia; species Artemisia tridentata. Next base: position 140,527,375 of record CP139508.1, on the reverse strand, counting down.
ATAAAACAAAACTACTTAATGAATTAAATACATGCAGCACCTTCTTACAGCTCTTGTATCTTCGATTTGGGTGTGTCTTGTGCTGCCTTCTTGACTGAATTCGTCCTTCTCTTCTGTTCGGTCTTTAGGTTTTCGAACTTCCGAATCTCTTTAATGCGTCTGGTCTACGGGGTATTTATAGTTTGTGTCTGAGGAAAGATGCGGCGCATCTACTTAAGTAGATGCGGCGTATGTACGTAACTTCGCGTGGGGTCCAAGATTATAATATTCAGGAATATTCGTACACCGCCAGAAGATGCGGCGTAACTCCATGATTAGATGCGGCGTAACTCCATGATTAGATGCGGCGCATGTCCTCTTGTATCTTGGATCGTATCTGGTGATATCTTGATAGAGATGCGGCGCATGTTGATAGTGAGATGCGGCGCATCTGGAGCAGATTAGTCTTGATCTTCTTCATTTCAGTAGACTCTTCACTTTATGCACGTTTTGCTCCATTATTAGTCCAAAATCGCTAAGTTTCACCAAATGCTTGTTTTTACCTGAGAATTACAAAAGTAAACGATTAAGTATCAATCCTCATACATAATATAGTAAAACAAGTCAAATTAATAGGATAAATGATAGTAATAAAATGTACTTATTTGAGTTCATCACAAAGTAACTGACGAGTTGGACACACTCGCTCAGTTGTACTTCAAAGAAATCATAATTCGACATGGAGTCCCAATCTCTATCATTTCAGACAGAGACAGTCGATCCACTTCAGGATTTTGGCAATCCCTACAGAAAGCCCTCGGTACTCGATTGGACATGAGCACCGCCTATCATCCTCAAACTGATGGACAAAGTGAAAGGACAATCCAAACCTTGGAAGATATGCTTAGAGCATGTGTACTTGACTTCGGAAAAGGTTGGGACAAACACTTACCATTGGTTGAATTCTCATACAACAATAGTTACCACGCTAGCCTAAAGGCTGCACCTTTTGAAGCACTTTACGGGAGAAAGTGCAGATCACCTATCTGCTGGACGGAAGTTGGTGACATGCAGCTTACCGGACCAGAACTAATCCACGACACGACAGAGAAAATATTCAAAATCAAACATCGTCTCCAAGCCGCTCGTGACAGACAAAAGAGTTATGCAGACGTGAGGAGGAAACCCATGGAGTTTGAAGTCGGAGATAGAGTTATGCTAAAAGTTTCGCCCTGGAAGGGAATAATACGCTTCGGAAAGCGTGGAAAACTCAACCCAAGGTACATTGGACCATTTAAAATCCTTGAGAGGGTTGGCCCAGTTGCCTAAAAATTAGAACTTCCAGAAGAACTCAGTAGGGTACACCCTACATTCCACGTATCCCAACTTAAGAAATGCCTATCGGACGAGACTCTCGTTATTCCGCTGAAAGAGATTAAACTGGACGACAAACTTGTGTTCACAGAAGAACCCGTGGAGATAATGGATAGAGAGGTGAAGCAACTTAAACAAAACCGTATTCCCATTGTGAAAGTAAAATGGAACTCCAAGAGGGGACCAACGTACACGTGGGAACGCGAAGACCAAATTCGTGAAAAATATCCCCACCTATTCTCGTAAACCACTCTTATTAGCTATCTTAGACTTGAATTCCGGGACGGAATTCGATTGAGGGAGGAGTACTGTAGGATTCTACGAAAAACCCTTGTAGTTAATCTCAATGATTAGTGATAATCTTGTATTACCATTTAATAAAGCCCATTTTTGCTGGAAAATTTAAACTTTTCCATTTTCATTTATAATATCACGATGCATTATATATATATATATATATATATATATATATAGTATATATATATATATATATATATATATATATATATATATATATATATATATATATATATATTGTATACGCCGGACTTGAGATAATATTTCCAACACGACACCACATTTTCACGATCAACGACAAGTGACCACACTCACGATAAAACGTAATATATTTATTATAATACATTTAACACCAATTCATTTCCACCAAATTACACTTAACCAAAATAATTACACCAAATACCCTAATTATAATCTTAAACTACAAAACCAACCGGACCCTTACTGTTTCGACCCAACACCACACGGCCCATCAGAACCCACATAGCCCATCGCCAATCCTAGCCCAATACATTACCCACTTTACTTATTTTCTTTTCCTTGTTTGCTTTTAAACCCGATCGACACCACCCTTCAAAAACTCACATGTATTTTAAAATATCGAGCATAGGTCATACACATTTTTACACTTTCGAATGCACCACCCAACTAACTACCATGATGCAAAAACACAGCTAGAAATATCGAGTATTAGCACAGTAACGAAACTCATTTTGTTTGTCCCATTTTCGACTCAAGCGTATAACTATAAACGTTGAAACGTAACCATATCACACCCCACTTTTTCCTATAACCTTCTAACTATATTCTTAACTAAATTTGCTACTTCAAAGAAGAAAAGAACTATAATAAAAACATGCAACTCGCTAGTATAAATCTTGTGCCAATAATTAATGGGAACCGAATAAGGCAACACTCCAAGAGCTAGAATACAAACCTCAACTACCAATATCAAATTTACACTCAACCTTGGACAGCAAAGACACATAGGTGTCCTCTTAAAACAGTCCTTCCAATGATTAGATCAATAGAGAAAACGTGTGTGATATTTGTCTATAAAAATAACCCATCCAATCTTCCTTTTTCCCTACCCACCTATCACTTTCTTTCACTCTCAACACATTCCTTAAAAAGATAGGTAGCTTTCTGTCGAGAGTTGGGGAGCAAATCACATTGAAGTAAAAGCATACAAACCGTATTCAAGCTCACTGCCTTGTCCTTGTGCTTCATTCGAACCATATTGTTTCTTCACCACCTTTTCTAAGGTGTGGTATGAACTTTTCTCTTCATTCTTTACATGTTAATGTCACCCACTTATAGCTTGCATGAACTTAACTAAACTCGAACGCACTCCATTTATTTTGTAGCATATAGTCACGATAGAATAATGTAAAGAATTATATGTTAAGTCGGCTCACCTCAAAAACCACAAGAGACCACCAAAGTGCACGACAACATTTCATGCATCACTCTTCATTCGAACACATAGCTTGTCACCTTTATGTTTTGCATGCATGAAATATTTAAGGAAAACCATATAAAATAACGAGTTTCCACTTGGAAACCTTAACAGTCAACTCACACACGCTACTCTCATATTTAATAAGCTCACTTCATGCATCATCAAAAATATGGAGACTTTAATAACCCACATACATACGCCAAGACAAACTCGAACTCAAACACACACGTCAAACTGAGTAAAAAGGGTATAGAAAATATTATGAATTTTACTAGTTAAAAACTTGTTCGAGTTACTCACTTCATACTCGACTTATTTCGAAATCTTACATGTAACAAATAAATATTATCGCGCGTCTCGAATAACAACCTAACTAACTCCAACTTTCATGATTTGTAACGTTAACCATAAGCTCTCAACAACACCTAAAAAGCCATGGTTCTTAAGCTACTCGACTGGTGTAAAAAGACTTAGAAAATATTTAACATCTTTCGGATCTAAACTAAGCGACAAGGCCACAAACTATAAATATATTTTTGGATTTCTAAAGACAACACTTAAATATTTTTGTACAGATCGAAAGCACACCTGGAAAACTACGCTTTTCGTGTTTCAACTTTGACCTTATAAACTCCTTAACTCGTTCGAATTTAAGCATTTCATATGATACTCGCTAGCCTAAACCATAAAATCCAGAAATTAAATTTTTAACTTTTCGATTGGGCCTATTTAAAGCCCAACCAGATTTTGCGATTGGTCAGCCCAACAGGCCCATGAAATACGTTTTCAGAATCAGAAAAATAGCCCAAGTTTAAGCCCAAAACCATTTACACACCCCCGCCTCTAGATTTCTTAATGGGCCACTTAAGTAACTCGTTAAGGCCCAATTATAGCTAAAATAAGCAAATAACCGAATAAGCAGTTAAAATAAGCTGAAAATCACTTAAATAAACTCTAGAAAAAATCGCCACACTTTTCTTTATCTTTTTGTCATTTTTGGACTAAAAATGTAACGCAACTTAACCAAAAGGACTAAAACTGCCAAACATTGAAACATGCGGACTGAAGCTGTGAAAACAGTTTGTACAGGACTTGAATTGACCATTGAATAAACTCCAAGCTTTATATGGACATATGGACAATTATTGGACTATTTTGGACTATGGACTTGACAAGGACTAACGACGTAACGCGAACCACGGTTAGGGTAAAAGATGTAAAATCTGGAAAGAACAAGGACCAACTGTTATAACTTGACATTCTTATTTTATTTTTCATTTTTGCACCACATTTTTACTTCATATGCATATTTGCACATTTTATTTACATATTAGTTAACTTTCGTTAGTTACTATAAATATTACGAGTTAGCATCCACTTTAATTCATGCATTTAGAGAATATCATAACGGGAAGATAGATATAAAAATCATGATCATTGTGCATATATATATATATATATATATATATATATATATATATATATATATATATATATATATATATATATATATATATATATATATATATATATGTCTTTACTTTGAATGGCAAGCACGCTAAGCATGAACCATCCACACTTGACATCCAAATCATTATCCACCACTGTTATTCATCGTTCACCATTCACTTCACAAACACCACTAGTAATTAGTCAGATACTCAGATATTTATATATTTACCAGGTTTTGTATCGAATTTGTTATCATAATCACCTCTGAGTTTATTTTCACCATCACCAGTAACGCTTAAGGTGAGTCATGGCCTCACTTTTTAAACTCTTTATACTTTTTAAACTCCGTGAGGGGGATACATGCTATAAACAAATCACAAGTATTTTTCTGTATGCTACCTGACTTGATATATGCCTAAGTTACCTTATTGCCACAAGACCCTTTTATCATGAGCCATTAATCACTGCGGTGAACGCGAATATAATGAATAGATCTATTAGAGGCTGACGACCTATCCCACTAATACTTGGACGGAATGCTTTTTGCTAGTCGTATTAGTCGCGATGCATTATATTTGAGAGAAATAGGAATTGGCAAATCACCTATTACACGAGGGCAAAACCTTCATCATTAATTTGATGAACACCTCCGTTTATGCGGTACTTTGTTAACGTTTGCGTGTCATGAGACTTAGGGCAATATATGAACTGCGATATCAACTTTTAAACTGATTGTATCTCCAATACAATCTTACTTGTGAATCAAACTGATATTTAAATTTCAAACTCCATGATTTCACTCAACATTATGTTGACTTTTAAGCATGTATCTCAGGAAACTAGTGGAGCAAAGCAGGGCATGGAGCAGGCGTACCCTATCCTAAATAAAGGTGTAAAATAAAGTTGTAATTCAGTTAAAATGATGTTTCTTTGGAGAAACTTTAGCACTCTGATGTAACGCTTTGTAACTGAATTTGTATTATGGACCTATATAAATTAAAAATGCCTTCTCAGGCTGTTTTTCTAGGATTTTGTTTTCGATCCTCACAGTAATACCCCAATTAAACTTCCGCTGCTACTTTAAAAATTTGGGGGTGTTACATTGTAACGGGGAGTTTTCCAGCCCTTTTAATCACGGCCAAATTAACAGCCCAATGGACTATTACCAACTCACAAATATAACTGGATAGGCTGTATTCAGGTTACAAACCTGATTAATTACACACGATTAAAACTCACAGATCCACTAGTGCGTAATCGTTTGTAGTTTTACAATCTGTTCTTGAATTTTTTTTAAGATGAAAAAGTAAAGGATGGGAAGGGAAATTACAAATATTGATGTTCTTGAGTTTTTTTTTAGATGGAAAGTTAGGGGACAGGAAGGGGTGAGGGAGGGAAGTTATGGCTTTTTTGTGTAGATTTGTTCCTCCCAAAATTGAGAGGATTAGGAAGGAAAGTGAGTCATTAACATCATGAGCTTGTGTTAAATTACAATTATATCCTCATTTTATTTATTCACGTTGCATAACTTCAACCTTCTTACCTTGAAGCAAGTAAGCCTTTTATCTTGATCTTTCCCAAATACGTATAGCATGTCAGTTTTGGAATTGTTAAATCATCCAATTTAAAAAACTAAATTAATTATATTTTGTTATCAGATATGCTAGCCTATCGTAGGTGCTCTTTTAACGAATTGAATATGTCTTGAAACATATTTGTTTTTTGTTTTAGAATTAGTTCGTATGTTCCAGGGATAGTGGTTGGATATTTTATTTCTTAAATGTAGATGTTGTTGAGTATTTGTCAACAATGGAACATCAGTACTTATACTTTTCCGTTTGAGTCTTGATAATCAATTTTGTTGCAACTAGTTTCAACCTGATAAATCTACCTCGTGAGGTGGGTCACTTGGGTCGTGTTTGGTTACTGATCAAATATTTTTACAAAATATAATAATGAAACGGGTCAAACAACTCAAAGGGACCAAATTCAGTAAATAGTTTCAAGGATATATTGGTAATTTTGTTAGCTACCTTATCTTTCCTTGCTACTTAAAAATACAAACTAAAGAACACAAATTGCAATAACCACTTTCTTCACATTGTCATCCCTTACTTTGCCTTTCTCATCCCATCCCCTTCCATTCTTTAAAATTTAAACTCGAGAACATAGCGTTAGGGTTTATTATAACCTTAAATCGCTGCTGGTATATTATTCAATACTACACGTCAAAACCGCAGGAGCACAGGTTTTGGACGAGCTATTTGCATGTATTTGTAATCCCTTTATCGCGGTTACAAATCACCAAAAGGGTAAGACACAGGAGCAACGTGATCTCTCAATACCAATTGTGGTAATCAGAGGGACACACACAGCATGTTTACACGACACACAGGAAAAGAAAAGAACAGTTTCCAGGTAACACGCAATATTTATTGAAGAAATCTTACTATAAAACTTCAATTCGGTACAGAGGTAAATCTCTACCCTTCTCGATATATATAGACTAACCTATTCTTGTTGTTAGACTATAACTAGGATTTCTCTTTTACTTAAACTTATAATTATCTAAGTTCCAGGAAGATAACTAATACATATTAAGTAAACATAGTAGAGTTGGACTTGCACTCCAACTTGTATTCCTCGAGTCTGGTAACATGCCTAAAGCCACAACCATACTCAGGAATTCGCCAACAAAGTGGATGAAAGCAACAAAGGTTTATAACTAAAATGTAAACAATAGAGAAAAAGATGTAAAGCATCTATGAGTTTGGTCTCCACCAATGCTGCTCAGAATCAAGTTTGTGCATCACCCTTTTGTTTGTTTCTCAGCAAAGTCTCTAATCATCTCCTTCAAATGTTGTCTACAAAGAAAATAGTTGTAATAAGCTTAGGATATGGAGTTACGTCTTAGAGAATAGATACATTACAGTACATTAAGTCCCTCTAAAGGAATGTTTTTGACAAAGCTCATTTTATAACATGAAAATGACTCATTTGACCATTGAAGTCAATACGGGAGTCTAGTGTTTAAAATAGAGTAGCAAATTTAACATTGGCATATCATGAAAATTTGTGATCGAGTGGTTAGATAGAAACCTGCAGTTCATGATGAAGAACAACAAATATCTTCTTTAGTCATCTTTTTTTTTTGCAACATCAAACAAATACACAATTAAGAGTAGACATAACAGAAATGTTAAAAAGTTAACAAGAAATCATGTAACCAACCAGGGACCTCAAACAACAATTTTCCAACCTTAAATGCATAGGTGGCGAAACAGGCGAGCTGGAAAAAGTAATGTGACAAAAGAAGTTAATTTTTTCAACCAGCCCTATTGGAAAACAAGTAATACCACCTGACAACAAAAAATCAGCAAAAAACGCAGATGGCCTAATGGAAAGATAAAAACACATAAAATCACAAACACGAGTTAACCTGCCTAAAAACTATACTCAAGCTCAGCTAAACCAACAACACCTTCTCATTCATCAAATACTCTACTAAAAATGCAACACCTGGGAAAACAAACAAGAAATGCTCCGGCATTGCAATGGGATCAAAAAACTCGTTAACACCAACGAAAAAAAGAACCACCCAGAAAAGCAAAACAACCAAAGATTGCTTCCATTACTGACCCGTACTACAAAAGTGACCCAATGACCCGTTTTAAACCAAACCCAACCTAACCTGACCCATTTAAACTGAACCCAACCTAACCTGACCCGTACTACAAAAGTAACCCATTTTAAACCAAACCCAATGTAACTTGATCTATTTAAACTGAACCCAACATACACTGACCCGTACTACAAAAGTAACCCGGTGACCCATTTTAAATCAAACCCAACCTAACCTGACCCATTTAAACTGAACCCAACCTGAACTGGCCCATTTAAACTGAACCTAACAGTACTAAAAAAGGAAATTCCAAGTTCCATGGATTTCTGTCATTCCTAGACTGCATCAGAAAAGGAAATTCGATTATTATTAAGTTAACAGCCGACCGCTCTACCACTGAGCTACTGAGGAACAACGGACTTAGATTATTATTAAGATATCAAAAAATATAATCATCATATAACCCACTAACTTTTTCATCAAACAATATGTACGGGTGCAATGATAAAGATATAGGTCTAAGGCTCATCAAATGTTGCTATAAGATAATTATCATGGATCATCTAGCATAGGACAAGAACATAAGCTTATAAAGTAGCCAGAAATGAAAAACAACCTCCTAAAAACAAAGCTTGAAGTAGTCAAATACCTCCTGAAATTATCGCCATAACCACAACAAAACATGAACAGGGAAACAAAAAAAGTTATAATTGATTCGTCAAAAATGTAGAACTTTGCATGAGATGGATATTCCCTGAATATTGTATGTCGAGAATTTTGATAAGGCATCTACACTACTCAAGGGAAATGCATTATAATCAGGAGCCTCTTTTTCTGAAAATTATATCAAATGAGGTTGTTAACTATTAATTTGTTAGAATTTAATAATCATGACTAGTTCATATATATTAATCAAGTAATCATATTACATATGCGGAAGCGTAGGATCGAATTTTAACATATAAAGAATTAACCGAAACATAAAGAGAACGTACCTTTTGATTCTAGCACAACAAGAATCAAACTTCAAATCTTCTTCTTTAATATCAAGAATGGATTAACGAGATACCTCTTACCGTTTTGTATCTCAATCCAAGATTATTAACTATAATGAGTTAATACCACAATCTTGTACACACGTACTATAACCGAATTAAAGATTATGCTAGTAATGTAAACACAAATAAACCAAATAATTTTGTTTATCAAAACACAAGCCAATCGACCCTATAAGGGTATATGATCGATTGGCCACAAACAAGAGAAGAAGAAAAGGGTTTTAAGGTTATAGCAAGTACACAAGAAGTGAAGAATGAATAAACCTAGCCTTGTATTTATAGAGTGAGTATCTTGGAGAACAAGTTGGCAATGGGTTGGCTACACCAAGCCTATGACCAATTGGCTATGGCAATCCCTAGGGATTCCGGAAGCTTCTTGTTCCTCAAATTTCATCTATAGTCCTTCTCTTATTCCCTAACGATCGTTAGTCAATTCTCGTTAACTACTTAATGTCCGTTAGTCGTTATTTTTGTGTTTCAATAATTAAATACATAACGGTTTATATATTAATTATTATACATTAATTCATCATACGTAATGTGTGCAATCCCGTGGTCCCGAGTTTGATTATAGACATACATATTTAATATTTTATCCATAAACTTAACAGCTCCCACTTGGACATCTATTAATAGTGTAATGACATTGGTTAGCATCTAGCAACACGACAATTCCCCTAGTACAACTCGGGTGGTGGTCTCCTGGAAAAACCATTCGATGATTCATCATCATACTTATCCTTTTGTTTCTAATACTACGTTAATAAAGATATGGATTTTAGTCATTCTTTATTAACCATTCTGTTTCTCGTTGTTTCTGATTGAGCAAGATTACCAAATCGTTTGAACGTATTCCAGATAGATCTTGGGCGTGGCCACGAAAATATCTTGTCAACCTTACGAGGGGCCCATCACTATTAAACTTCAAAACAAATTTGAAGGAACAAATTCTCTCTTGACTACGAGCATAACCCATGAACTTTGCTACACTCCTGAAAACAATCCTTATAGCTACCAGTAACGTATAGCGGTAAATTGCTTTACAGAAATGCAATACATCCATGACAGTTATCTGGTATCTCAAGTCTGAGGATAACTATATATACATGATTTACTTGATGACAAGATCCATAAAGTAAACTCATGAAGTTGGGATAAGTCCTATATTCAATTCATTGAATATCATGTGAAATTGTCATGTCAACACATCAATAATATACTTTCAAGTATATTTTACCAATACTCAGATTTGTCTTAATTTAATGATATTCCCATATCATTAAGTGACAACAGACAATTTAGAATAATCAATGTATTCAAGGATTAAACATGCAAATACATGATATATTATTAAGAAAAGGATAATCAAACATAATAAGTATTTTATTTCATTAAAATAATAATTGTTCATAACATCCCATTATCCAAACACTAATCACAGATGGGCATGAAACTACTAGCTAAACGAAGTCCTATACCTTCAGCATGTCGATTAAGCATTCCACCAGGTAAAGCCTTCGTTAAAGGATCAGCTAGGTTATTATCTGTGTGAACTTTGAGTAACTCGATTTCACCTATCTCCACTTGTTCTCGAACATAGTGATATTTAATAGGGAAATGTCTGGTGCCTTTCCAGATTCAAGGTTCATTGGCAAATGTAATTACGGCTGAATTGTCACAATACATCTTTATAGGTTTTTCGATTGAGGGCATAACTCCAAGCCCTGAAACAAACTTCCTAATCCAGACAACTTCCATTGCAGCTTCTGAAGCAGCAATATACTCACTTTCTGTTGCAGACATCGCTATGGTACTCTGTTTCTTGCTCTTCCAATCCACAACGCCAAGAGGCGATAGCGGATCTGTCTGAGGGCATCTGGAATTGTCTATTTCGGTATTCACTCTTGTAAACGGTCGCAAACGCTCATCTGTCCATGAATAAGGTTCCCTTCTTTTATTCAAGATAGCTTTTATTCAATTAGGGCGAATACCTCCATTAATGACAAAGACATAACCCTTCTGAGACTTCGTATCATCTTTATCACATTTCCAGGAAGCATCGCAGTAACCTGTAACACCAAGTTCTACTTTGGGATTTCCCCCATATACTAAAAACATATCTCTTGTAGCTCTCAAGTACTTGAGAATATGTTTAACAGCAGTTCAGTGGAGTTCACCTGGATTCTGTTGATATCGACTGGTTATATTTTGAGCAAACGCCATATCAGGCCTTGTGCATCTCACCGCATACATAATAGATCCCACAGCCGAAGCATAAGGGATTCTCTTCATGCATGTCACCTCTTTAGGTGTTGAAGCACATGCTTTGCTACTTAAGCCATGATTCTCTTGCATCGGCAAATATCCCTTCTTGGAATTTTTCATATTGAATCTCTTCAATATTTTATCAATGTAAGCACTTTGGCTTAATCCAATCAACCGCTTTGATCTATCTCTATAAATCTTGATTCCCAGAATGTATGCCGCTTCTCCTAAATCCTTCATGGAAAAACATTTCCCAAGATAGGCGTTAACCTCTTTCAATCTTGGAATATTTTTACTAATGATTAATATGTCATCAACATATAGGACTAGGAAAATAACATCACTCCCACTAGCTTTGTGATATACACATGGCTCATCCAGATTCTGAGTAAACCAAAACTTTTTGATTTCTTCATCAAATCGCTTATTCCATTGTCGTGATGCTTGCTTCAATCCATAAATGGATCTTTGAAGTTTGCATACATGGTTTGAAAATTCTGGATTCACAAACCCCTCAAGCTTCGCCAAATAGATGTCTTCATCTAGGCGATCATTTAAGAAGGCGGTTTTGACATCTATTTGCCAAATCTGATAATCATAGTACGCTGCTATGGCTATGAGAATCCTAATAGCCCTTATGTCAGCTACAGGAGAAAAGGTCTCCTTGTAGTCAACACCATATATTTTGGTAAAGCCTTTAGCTACCAAACGGGCCTTATAGGTGTGTACATTGCCATCCATGTCAGTTTTCTTCTTGAAGAGCCACTTACTTCCAACTACCTTGGCATTGGGAGGAAGGTCTACTTCAATCCAGACTTTATTATCTCTCATGGATTTCATTTCCCCATTCATAGCAATCTGCCATTTATCCTTTTCAGAATCATTCATGGCAGCTCTATAATTAGCAGGTTCTCCAAGATCCCCTAATATAGTCTCCTCAACATCTACGTTAAGATATAGACGTTCAGGTGCTTTCACAGTCCTTGCAGACCTACGAATGGGAAAAATTCAAGTGGCGGACCCAGACTTTCAGGTTCCACAGAAAGTTCGCTAGTGTTTTCAGAAGGTAATCTATCATCTTGATCATCTTCCAGATCATAGATCCTCCCACTGAATTCTTGAGATATGAGATCTTTTTCAAGAAAATCTCCATACCTAGCAACAATTACTTTATTTTCAGGTGGGTAGTAAAAGTAGTAACCCATCGTTTCGTTTGGGTATCCTACAAAGATACACTTTACAGATCTCTGTTGGAGTTTATCTGCTGAGTCACATTTAACAAATGCCTCACAACCCTAGACCTTTAAATAAGACAAGTTAGAAGTTTTTTCAAACCATAACTCATAAGGTGTCTTATCAACCTTCTTGGTCAGAACCATATCCAAAATGCGAAAAGCAGATTCTAAGGCATAATCCCAAAAGGATAAAGGGAGAGTTGTAAGATTAAACATTGATCGCACCATGTCCAACAATGTTCGAGTCCTTCTCTCAGATACACCATTTTGTTGTGGAGTATATGGAGATGTGAGATGCTGTAACACCCCCTAAATTATAAGTTAACAGCGGAAGACTAATCGGGGTATTACGGGGAGGATCTTTGTCACAATCATAGAAAATGCCTCAAAAGAGGCGTTTTGAAAGTATTTGTCATTCAAATAATAGTTGAGGTACAAAAGTGAAAATATCAGAGTTGAAACATCCCATAAAAGGGTGTAGTAGTTTGAAAATGAATGACATAATTTATTTTACACCACATAAAAACCTTTGGTTTAATGCTCACTCCGTGCCTTGTCTGCTCCGCTAATTACCTAAGATAAACATGCTAAAAGTCAATAAAATTGTTGAGTGAAATCATAGAGTTTGTAATAATAATGAGTTTGGAACACAAGTTGTGATTGCCTGTGTATTACAATCATGTTTGAAATGTTGATATTGCGGTTGTGTATATTGCCCTAAGTCTCATGACACGCAAACGTTAACAGTGTAGTAACCGGTGTGGGGCCCTCGTGTAATAGGTGTTTTGCCATTGCCTATTTCCTTCAAATATAGTGCATTGCGACTAATCCGACTAGCAACTAAGGCTATCCATCAGGCATTAGTGGAATAGGCGGTCAACCTCCAATAGATCTATTCACTATATTCGCGTTCACTCGCAAGTGATTAAGGGTTCATGATGTGAGGGGCTTTTGGAAATAGAGTAACTTAGGCAATATCAATCTGGTGAAGCATACAAAAATACTTGAAAATACTTGCGTTCTAGTTTGTAGCATGTATCTCCCCAATAGAGTGTAAACTTGTTAAATAAGTAAAAGTTGGGCTATGACTCACCTTGTGTGTAACTGGCAAGGTGAAATGTGAAATCAGGTGAATTACGGGAACGGCTCCAACACACGACCTGAATAATAGTGAAGTCTGAGATTTTGACTTAATATGAATAGTAATTGTGAAAATGGGTAATGGATAACGATTTGGTGTGTGATGTGAGTGGGTGATATGCTTAAAATGCTTAAAATTCAAAAATAATATTATATATAATATTATCATGTTTTTATGTTATTGAATTCATGATTATCGTTTCCTCAAAAGTGGTTGAACGAAAACATTAAGTTATTCTTAAAAAATCCGTTATATATAAATATAAACGTTACGTGATTAAACATATTGAACGAAATGTAAAAATGCACGTGAGTGAGTGAGAAAGTGAGAAATATGAAAATGTAATATGCATGAGTTAAAGTTACAGTTTGGTCCTTGTACTTATACAATTTTACATTTTCTACCCTAACGTTGTTAGTTTTGCACCGTTAGTCCTCGGTTAAATATATGTTGAAAACTTATTTTAGACTATCTAACTAACAATAAGTTTTGTGATCGTTTACGGGCTCAAGATTGCTCAGCCTTTATCTAGGATTAACTATGACAAGTATGATGATAATATTGACAGAATATTCAATGAAAGAAACAATACTATCACAACAAGGTTTTGCCAAACTTTCTCTTTGTTATTAAACTCAGCCCCAATGCTATGTGATCAAATATAGCACGGTTACTCTACAACAATAACAGGGATCAAGGAAAACCTTGATTACCTTAAGGCTTAACAAAACTAAACAACATCAGACCCCTTGTCTGATGTTCCCACACACACTCACTATTTGATGTTTTACATTTGACACCCTTTGGTGTTTAAATTCTAAGCATACTAAACACTTGTAAAACATGTTTTTATCTAAGGGGTAAGATCTCATTTTATAGTCCAAGGAGACCTTTTACAATATGATAAGACTTTTTCTACTACTTGCTTGTTATGTGTCAGTCATTAAGATACAACATGTATCTTGTTTTACAACTTTGTTGACTGAACAAATATCTAGATATTATCTATAGATAATATCTTCTTCATCCTTATCCATCCAGCAGTAGTATGACTCATAGCAGCACCTGATACACTACAAGACTTAACGGTGTAATCATCAGACTTTACACTAGAAGACTTAACTGTGTAACACTACCAGACTTAACTGATTAACACTACCAGACTTAACTGTGACAAGACTTAACTGGGAGAATACTTAACCACCAGACTTAACTGTGACAAGACTTAACCACCAGATTTAACTTTGAGAAGACTTAACCACCAGACTTAACTGGGAGAAGACTTAACAACTCCTTGTTCTATAACGTATTTTGCTTATCATTTCAGTATTCTTCATGTTTCATTCTTCTTGTTCTGTGATCATCAAATCTATGAAAATATAATTCCTAACAATCTTCCCCTATTTGATGATTACAAAACAAACACGTTCTTATACGAATTTCCCTAGAAGAAGTAGAGAAATTGAGATAACTAAATCTCACCATGAATGAAACTATACTGTCTTCCCCTTAATCTATACTATCCACCACATCTCTTCCCATTTTTGTTATCAACAAATAGAGAATATTACAAATATGATCTTTACAATTACAAACTAATACTACACATCCAATCTATCCTTCTAATATCTCAAATTACCCTCCATTAAGCTTTCCGCACTAAAAATGAACTTGAGACAGTAAAATTTTAAACCATCAGTAGCAATACTAATCAAAAATAATAAGAATCAATAACTTTCCCTTGTGGTGATGGCTAAGTATAATAAATGGTTAAACACTTGAACATGTAAGCTTCCTCTGAAACCCATATGTTAACTATTTCTTGATTTTTCAAACCTGTAGGCTTTTATGATTGATGAAGAAAAACCAACCATTACTGACTTGATGCTGAAACAGAATAAACCAATCTTGTGTCCTATATCTTGTACTAAAACTGACTTTGAACATATACCCATTCTGATGTATAGGGAGACCTTAGTCTCATGACAATAAACTCATCTCTTATGAGACACTGAATACTACAATGTATCTCCTTTACGTGTATGTCATTTCGTAGTCACTTGAATGAACGAACAAGTTACCTTCAAGGAAAAGGTATGATAAAACACAATTTTGAAAAATTCCACCTCATCTTCAAATAAGCAACAAATAATTTTCTTCTCCAAATAAATAAAAACCAGCCTGTTATCTTTTAAGAACCAACTCTCTTTTGTGTTTGTTTCTTCCCCTTTGTGTGTGTAAACTAAGAAAGAAAACAAAAAATTCATACCTTAACTATTTCTGCAACAGTTTTGAAAAATTTAAGCAAAACGAATTTGTCTTCTTTCTTTAGCTAAAACCTTTTATTTTTCTAGATCCAGAGCCCCCCGCTCTGATACCATTTATTAGGATTCGATACACTGTTAAGGTGGTTAAACCTTTTGTACTTTGTGTATATGATATATTGAGTGAATATGATTAAGTATGCGGAATCTACTTAATCACACTTAAAAGGTTATTATGGTTATGGAAATGGAACAGTTTTGTTTGTTATATGACAATGAACAATGAAAGCTTATCACCAAATGATTCAATATTATTAAGATAATAATACGAGTGATCTTGAGTTATCACTAGGGTTACAACCTTGAATCTTATGTTTCTATATCTTGTGATATTGTTTTTGTTCTATGTTCTTGAGAGATATATTTTGCACTATGAGTTTAACACACTTATTCTCTAGTCTAAGATCTTTCTTTTATAACATAAGAAAGATCTTTACAATAATGTTAATTCTTGTCAAACAACTTGCTAGCTTATCTTATGTGTGTCAGTAACTAAGATACAACATGTATCTATGTTTACAACTTGTTCTGTGAGAATAAGATAAAGACTGAGCACATAGGGTAAGATCTTATCTACCGTGTATTATTGACTTTTAGTCAACCAGACTTAATATCTTCATCAAGCAGACTTAACTCTGATAGTCACCAGAATTAACACTTGACTTAACCACCAGACTTAACTTCAACGACCAGACTTAACCAGCAGATAACCAGCAGACTTAACTTTGGAACTCACCAGACTTAACTCTACTGCTACCAGATTTAATCACTTGAGAGATTTTCCTAATACTTAAACTTCAGAATATTTAATTCCCAACAATCCTCCCCTAAACATGTGAATCCATTTCAACATGTTTCTGAATTAAATTATGGATTGTGAAGATCTTTCAAACACTTCATAGTCAGACCCTTGGACTGAACTTTCTTCTATTCTGAAAGATTAAAATCTATCTCAGTAACTCATCTGCTTTCTGATCTTTGACTTCAACTGTAAAACCCTAAAATCCGAAACATGCAAAATGACCAAAATGCCCTTGCAATTTTAAAATTTGATTTAAAAGCTTATAAAGTGCCAAATTAAATCCCAAACTTCTGGAGACGAACAAGATATGAAGTAAATTAATTTTTACTATTACATATTAATATTTTGTAAAGTACAAGAATTATGAAACACACAAATATTACATGGAGGCCAAGTATTTCATTTAAATTACTTAAATTATAATTATTATTATTTAAAACATAAATAACTTACAAATAATTAGGGAATTAATGCAAAATTGAAACCCATTGATTTTGGGTCAAAGATGGACCAAAATTTCTGCCATTTCTCCCCCCTAGCTCGGCCCTTTCCTCCCTTATTAAGTTACCATATTATTTCTTTCCAAAAAACCTAACCGAAATAATTAAAACACACACAATAATGCACCCACAAGCCATACGATTTTCTAGAGGAGGTTTAGCATTTTTATGGGGTTCTTCATCATTAAGAGTAGCTGGGAAAAATAGGTTTTAGTTTGTTGGAGGCTTGGTTCGATCGGGGTGATTTTATTTGGTCGATTCTTCATCCGATAGGTATAAATTTCATACGCTTGATCTGCACGTTATAAAATTGATTTGGTATTTTTCTCACGTCTATTTAATCATATAAGACTTATAAAAATTATATAAATCGAATCATGCAAGGTTTTATTGATCGTTTGAATTTGGAAGTGTTAAAATGGGTATAAAATACAAAACATGCTATACGATTTTTCTGGGCTGTTTTATTAATTTTTATAGGTTCTATGATCATCACATAAGCTGGGAAAAATGGTGTTTCGAATTTTAGAAGCCTAAGTTAGTCGTTGTGAATTTAAAGTATTAAAAAGTGTGTAAATTCTAATATATGATAAACGAATTTTCTGGGTGTGAACCATATTTTATTTGGACTCTTTATGATATATATGATCTGGGAAAAATGATCATTCAAATTGTTAGACCCTAAAATGGCCTTTTCAAATTATTTGTTTCAATCGGGTTTTTGTATAGAAAGCGTATAAATGGTTTAAAACCCTAACGAGCGATCTAGGGTTTGTGTTTATGGGTTAGATCTGGATAAAATAATGTTATAATGATGGAATAATGATGGGAGAATGATTTGGGAAATTAGGGTTAGGGTTTGGTAAATTATTTGTGTTACCGATTGATTTTTAAAAAGAAAAGGGGGTGTTTTGTCATTTTTAAAACTCGTGGGTTATTTTTATAATGTTAATTAGATCAGTACCAAAGTGTAAAAATTATAATATGGGGACCTTGTGTGTAAAATATGCAAGATTTGGAATTAAGTGTAATTATAGGGTTAATTTTGCAAATTAATTAACATGAGGGACTAAAAATGTAATTATGCGAAACTTGGGGGTTTGAATTTGTACCACCCTTATATTTGAGGGTATATTCTATAATTTAGTAATGGAAAGGTTTGTTGTGTAATTATGGATATAGAAAGGGTTAAAATGTAACTTATATAACTATAAGGGCTATTTTGTAAATTAAATAACTTAAGGGTATAAATGGTAAATTGTGAAACATAAAGGACTAAGAGTGTGATTCTGAATATTTATGTATTTAACATAAGTAATTTGAGATATTCTCATTTAAAACCCTTAACTTTGGAATATTTTCGATTAAAACTCTAACTTATGGAAACTTGCTAATTTTGGAAAACCTGCTATAAATGGAAAGTTACTAAAAATGGAAAGCCGGCTAAAATGAGAAATCTGAATTGAATAAGTTATTAATAATAAGCCGATCATTAATTCGTGTAGATTCGCTGAAGAAGGAGTTTATTCCGATCCTTATGTTTCTAGTGTGTGTTTTCCTGGCGGTTTAAGGTACAGATATTCTGAACCTTCTCATAGGTTTCTCATGATCTCTTTTACTTTATGATCTGTCGGTCTCTGTAGTAATGCCACTGCTATGATCCCCTTTACTTGAACCTTCTTGACATGATGCTTGATTTCTGAGTTCCTTTGATAAACTGAACCCTATTTTAATTCCTTTGATACCTGACATGATCCGATCTTCTTCTTATGACCTGAATCATGAAAACCCCTGAATACCCTAAAGATTCATTTTGACATTAAAACTGGAATTGGAACTTTCCTTGATGATATGAAAATGTTTTTGAGAAAAGCTTTTGAATACAATGTCATACCAATTTTAAATTGAAACTGCACTAAAGATTTTATGAAAATATCTTTTAAGGACTATCTTTATAAAAAGGGTTTTACTAAACATCATTTATGAAAGTCACTGAAAGATTATTTTTAAATATAAGCTTAATATGAAACCTTTGAATTAAGATCTTTTCTATGAATCTAAACTTTCTGATATTGACCTTTCTGATATTGAATCTTCTGGTACTAAACCTACTGTTACTGAACCTACTGATACTGAACCTACTGTTACTGAACCTACTAATACTGAACCTTTCTTATATTGAACCTACTGATATTGACCCTTCTGTTACTGAACCATCTGATATGAACTTTCTGATATACTGAAATGGATATTGACCTATGAAACTAAGCTGAATACTGAATACTGATACTTGACCACTGACCCACAGTTTGATACTACGAGCCATAACTAGTCGTGAGGGTTTCATGACCATGTCATTGATGCACCGATGGCATGACTCTAGGGCAGGAGAGTGATGACCTGTTCCGTCCCTTTACTGTATTTTATTTGGCGTGTTGGGAGGTTTATGGCCACCAGGGGCGTATGGATGCATCCTAGAACTGTTACTGTTACTGTTACTGTTACTGATTACTGATTACTGTATTACTGGTGACTGATGGTGTGTGCGATACACGTCTTTCATACTCTGGGAGCTAGCTACTCCACTTACTGATTGAGGACTCCCCTCATATTTACTGATTACTGAGAGGTCTCCCCTCTACATGATTATACTGATTACTGTTACTGATTACTGATACTGGGCTCGTAGAGGATTACTATTTCCTTCACCTTATACCCTTGTACTTCTCATTACTGTTACCTTTTCTTATGCCATAACCCTGATTGATTCGTATTTCCATTACTGTTCACTATTCTTTATTACTGCTTCGTTACCGTTATATCTGTTCACTGAGCTCTCGTAGCTCAGCCGCATTTCTTTTCCTGCGGCAGGTTTTAGTAGGAAGCTGGGTATGAGCGGAGAGTACCATTGGACTTAGAAGACTACACTGTGATAGTTATTTTGTTATAGAGATGATTAGAAGAATTTAGATTTTTGGAATTAGTATTTATTCCTTTGTAAATTTTGTATTTCCCTGTAATTTCTTGTAACCTTTGTATTCCTTTGTATTATTGAAGATGTATGCTTGTGTATGTTTCTGATATGTCACCATTTTTGTGACATCTCTACCCTTGTCGGGTCGGGGTGTTACAATTTATGGTATCAGAGAGACAGGTTGCGACTCGTAATACATTTACCCTTGACCTGTGAGTTCTGGACCATTAGGCTTCCACTGTAAGAACATAGGAGAACACCCTGAGAACTTGCTTTAGGATTTCTGGATATGAACTTAAGTTTTGACCAGTGAGGAATGGGTAGACTATAAGGCGTTTGTTTAAGTATTTTGCTTCCGCATCACTCTGATTCGTGCCTTGCTTTTGATTAAAGTCTGTTAAGATCACTTTTGGAAATTGAAAGCTTATGCTCTGCACTACCTAAAATCTGAACCTGAATAAATCTGGAAGGCATTGAGAACTGCATAATATGGTCTGACACTATGTGATCCTTGTCTGCAGAGTCCGACTCTGACCTCTGATCCTTCTGTAATCATTTTGATGCCTCTTCGGGTATTCTGAAAATCTCCTTGGAGATGACGTATTTGACACCTTCTGTTATTTGTCTTCTACTTTTGATAAGCATTTGATACCTTCTGTTAATTGTCTCTTGTCATTGGATAAGCATCTATAAATTTTTTTGACACCATTTGATTTCGTCTTAACCATCTCTATCCCTATGAGCAAATCTTGTGGCGTTTAACCACGAGTGTAAGAATGTTTCCCTCTCATTTTGGACGATAAGATTTGCCTTGTTGATTTGTCTTTCTTTGGACTGTTAACTCTAATGTTATTCTGATAAAGGATTAGTTGTTTGACAACTATCCTCCTATGTCTCACCTTTGACGTTTGAAGCAATTTTGAACTCCCTACCATGATTACCGATTGTTAAACTCTGGACTATCATTATTACTCTGAAGACTCGTGTGTTATGTTCGCAATTATGAAGTTTTCCTTGAACCCATTTCGTACAACAATGAATGAACCTTATCTTGAGAAATACTTGGCACCCTGAATTTTCTGAACACGATTTCTGATTGAACTACCAAATTTTCTACCGGAGTGAGAAGTAAGTTTGCTTAAGTGTATTTTCTTGGAGTGTTTCAGTTTTGTTCGCGATAAAGAAGAATGATGACAGGAGACATGTATTGATTCTGGAAGCTGAACCGTATTGCTATTTGGAACCCTTATTTCTCCACCCTGAAACGACTTTGTATCTATTCAATTTCAGAGCGCGAAGTTTCCTTCAGATGGAAATATGAATTGAGGTTATTCTTGAGATCTCTGTCCACATTTGTAACGACTGATATAAAGATTTGTGACGCTAATAGTATTAGCTAAAGCTCTGACTATTCTGTAAATTTCATGAATGAATGTGTTCTCGTGAGTACTTGGGCAAATGGTCATTGTATGACTTAATAGTACATTCGGAGACGAAGAAGAACATGAAAATCATTTTTGCACTTTGTAAGAAATTGACGATCACTTGTGCATTTTGAGAGATTGATGTCTGTTGAGACAACGGTTTTTCTTGATTGAGAATATCCCTTTTAAATCCCGCAAATTTTGAAACTATCACCGAATGGTCAAGCCCGATAACAAAATGGTAAACTGAAATCTTTTGAACCTTGCATCAGAATTCTGAAAACGTTTACAACTTGCGTTACCCTTGATAAATTTCGTGACCAGAAAGAAACAACCTAGTCCGATTGAGAACGGAGTTTTTGGAAAGCTGAAATAGAAATTTGTTTCCATACCCTCAGACGGAATAAATTTTGAGACATTTCAGAAAGAGACCCGGTTATCCTCCCTTGCAACACAGAAGGTTTTGCGTATGCATCAGGACAACTAGAAACGCATCAGAAAAATTACTTCGCTACCTGACCTGGAGTTGACAACAACGGTGACTACCCTGAAGAGTGAAGACATTCCTTACAAGACAGAAGTGTTGGCGATGCAGAAGAAAGACGGCGAACCTGGAGCTGATGAAGACGTACAGTCTCACTTCCCTATTCATTTTGGTTGTACTAAGATGAATTGAGAGCGGAAGCAGACTGGGTGATGAAGAAACTTAAAGATCGTGCCAAAAATTCACATATACTCCATCACGTTCCAAGAAGAACTGCAGGAGGCTCGACGAACCAGACACAAGTTCCCGATCTTGGTTTCACTTTCCGACTGATGGACAGACGAAGACAGATTAACCGGACTTGGAGAGATTGGAGATTTTGAATGAACGGATTTCTGAATCAGACCTTTTATGTTTGGAAGAATTGATTCTGCGAAGACCAAAGTTATTGACGATTAGTTTTCATTTTTGTTGACTCCCTTAAGCTTCTTTATATCATGATAAGACCCGCTAAGGATTTAAATTCCCTAGAAGCATTTCAGTCCCGTACTTATTTTCGTATGTTCGATGATGGCTTTGTTCTGAGAAATTTTGGCGAACTGTGGAAAATCTGATGCTGGTGACGGCTTACCTTACTCTGCTTGGCAATCTGGGATTTATATACTCTTGCGAATAGTCTTTTTCTCTCTTGATTATGACTTTGATCTGGTTGAATCTGAGATTGTAGAAGCACTAGGTGGATTAAGATAGGTTGTTATACTCACGACTCGAGATAAAGTATGATCATCATGAAGGCATAATTATGTGGTGCTAGTATTATGACGCCTGATCAACGTGATAATACTTACACCATATAAAGTGCACTCATTTTGGCCATAGGATGTCTTGGGGGACTACCTAAGAAGTTTAGAATCTGATCTCTGTTGGTTCATCCATGATTAGTGAGACTTTAGGTTCATCCTACCTACACGTATACTCTGTTTTCGTTCATTAGGTATCTGGATGAGTTTGGACTCTCACTTTACATTCTGTTGACCTCAATTATAAATCTTGAACTCTTTGTAGAGCTCTCTACTGATGATACAGTTAATCTGATTTAAAGTTCTGTTGTATTCCATATGAGCATTTCAGAAGGTGCACCTATCATCCATTTCATATTGTATGGTGCTTTTGATCTGAATCAACCTATTTGTCTCCTTTTGAAGAATCTGAACTCACCTTGTTTTGATCGAGTCATGAGAAACCATTTGTTTTGAAGAGCCTTTTTGGAAGAACCTTCCCGGGCGTGAGGATTGTTCGTGACGATTTTTTTTCGATTTACTACGACTTTGCTTAGCCTTGCGACTTCAAATTTCGAGGACGAAATTTTTCTATTAGAGGGGAAGAGTTGTAAAACCCTAAAATCCGAAACATGCAAAATGACCAAAATGCCCTTGCAATTTTAAAATTTGATTTAAAAGCTTATAAAGTGCCAAATTAAATCCCAAACTTCTGGAGACGAACAAGATATGAAGTAAATTAATTTTTACTATTACATATTAATATTTTGTAAAGTACAAGAATTATGAAACACACAAATATTACATGGAGGCCAAGTATTTCATTTAAATTACTTAAATTATAATTATTATTATTTAAAACATAAATAACTTACAAATAATTAGGGAATTAATGCAAAATTGAAACCCATTGATTTTGGGTCAAAGATGGACCAAAATTTCTGCCATTTCTCCCCCCTAGCTCGGCCCTTTCCTCCCTTATTAAGTTACCATATTATTTCTTTCCAAAAAACCTAACCGAAATAATTAAAACACACACAATAATGCACCCACAAGCCATACGATTTTCTAGAGGAGGTTTAGCATTTTTATGGGGTTCTTCATCATCAAGAGTAGCTAGGAAAAATAGGTTTTAGTTTGTTGGAGGCTTGGTTCGATCGGGGTGATTTTCTTTGGTCGATTCTTCATCCGATAGTATAAAATTCATACGCTTGATCTACACGTTATAAAATTGATTTGGTATTTTTCTCACGTCTATTTAATCATATAAGACTTATAAAAATTATATAAATCGAATCATGCAAGGTTTTATTGATCGTTTGAATTTGGAAGTGTTAAAATGGGTATAAAATACAAAACATGCTATACGATTTTTCTGGGCTGTTTTATTAATTTTTATAGGTTCTATGATCATCACATAAGCTGTTAAAAATGGTGTTTCGAATTTTAGAAGCCTAAGTTAGTCGTTGTGAATTTAAAGTATTAAAAAGTGTGTAAATTCTAATATATGATAAACGAATTTTCTGGGTGTGAACCATATTTTATTTGGACTCTTTATGATATATATGATCTGGGAAAAATGATCATTCAAATTGTTAGACCCTAAAATGGCCTTTTCAAATTATTTGTTTCAATCGGGTTTTTGTATAGAAAGCGTTATAAATGGTTAAAACCCTAACGAGCGATCTAGGGTTTGTGTTTATGGGTTAGATCTGGATAAAATAATGTTATAATGATGGAATAATGATGGGAGAATGATTTGGGAAATTAGGGTTAGGGTTTGGTAAATTATTTGTGTTACCGATTGATTTTTAAAAAGAAAAGGGGGTGTTTTGTCATTTTTAAAACTCGTGGGTTATTTTTATAATGTTAATTAGATCAGTACCAAAGTGTAAAAATTATAATATGGGGACCTTGTGTGTAAAATATGCAAGATTTGGAATTAAGTGTAATTATAGGGTTATTTTTGCAAATTAATTAACAGGAGGGACTAAAAATGTAATTATGCGAAACTTGGGGGTTTGAATTTGTACCACCCTTATATTTGAGGGTATATTCTATAATTTAGTAATGGAAAGGTTTGTTGTGTAATTATGGATATAGAAAGGGTTAAAATGTAACGTATATAACTATAAGGGCTATTTTGTAAATTAAATAACTTAAGGGTATAAATGGTAAATGGTGAAACATAAAGGACTAAGAGTGTGATTCTGAATATTTATGTATTTAACATAAGTAATTTGAGATATTCTCATTTAAAACCCTTAACTTTGGAATATTTTCGATTAAAACTCTAACTTATGGAAACTTGCTAATTTTGGAAAACCTGCTATAAATGGAAAGTTACTAAAAATGGAAAGCCGGATAAAATGAGAAATCTGAATTGAATAAGTTATTAATAATAAGCCGATCATTAATTCGTGTAGATTCGCTGAAGAAGGAGTTTATTCCGATCCTTATGTTTCTAGTGTGTGTTTTCCTGGCGGTTTAAGGTACAGATATTCTGAACCTTCTCACAGGTTTCTCATGATCTCTTTTACTTCCACTGCTCTGATCTGTCGGTCCCTTTACTTGAACCTTCTTGACATGATGCTTGATTTCTGAGTTCCTTTGATAAACTGAACCCTATTTTAATTCCTTTGATACCTGACATGACCCGATCTTCTTCTTATGACCTGAATCATGCAAACCCCTGAATACCCTGAAGATTCATTTTGACATTAAAACTGGAATTGGAACTTTCCTTGATGATATGAAAATGTTTTTGAGAAAAGCTTTTGAATACAATGTCATACCAATTTTAAATTGAAACTGCACTAAAGATTTTATGAAAATATCTTTTAAGGACTATCTTTATAAAAAGGGTTTTACTAAACATCATTTATGAAAGTCACTGAAAGATTATTTTTAAATATAAGCTTAATATGAAACCTTTGAATTAAGATCTTTTCTATGAATCTAAACTTTCTGATATTGACCTTTCTGATATTGAATCTTCTGGTACTAAACCTACTGTTACTAAACCTACTGATACTGAACCTACTGTTACTGAACCTACTGATACTGAACCTACTGATACTGAACCTTTCTTATATTGAACCTACTGATATTGACCCTTCTGTTACTGAACCATCTGATATGAACTTTCTGATATACTGAAATGGATATTGACCTATGAAACTAAGCTGAATACTGAATACTGATACTTGACCACTGACCCACAGTTTGATACTACGAGCCATAACTAGTCATGAGGGTTTCATGACCATGTCATTGATGCACCGATGGCATGACTCTAGGGCAGGAGAGTGATGACCTGTTTCGTCCCTTTACTGTATTTTATTTGGCGTGTTGGGAGGTTTATGGCCACCAGGGGCGTATGGATGCATCCTAGAACTGTTACTGTTACTGTTACTGTTACTGATTACTGATTACTGTATTACTGGTGACTGATGGTGTGTGCGATACACGTCTTTCACACTCTGGGAGCTAGCTACTCCACTTACTGATTGAGGACTCCCCTCATATTTACTGATTACTGAGAGGTCTCCCCTCTACATGATTATACTGATTACTGTTACTGATTACTGATACTGGGCTCGTAGAGGATTACTATTTCCTTCACCTTATACCCTTGTACTTTCATTACTGTTACCTTTTCTTATGCCATAACCCTGATTGATTCGTATTTCCATTACTGTTCACTATTCTTTATTACTGCTTCGTTACCGTTATATCTGTTCACTGAGCTCTCGTAGCTCAGCCGCATTTCTTTTCCTGCGGCAGGTTTTAGTAGGAAGCTGGGTATGAGCGGAGAGTACCATTGGACTTAGAAGACTACACTGTGATAGTTATTTTGTTATAGAGATGATTAGAAGAATTTAGATTTTCGGAATTAGTATTTATTCCTTTGTAAATTTTGTATTTCCCTGTAATTTCTTGTAACCTTTGTATTCCTTTGTATTATTGAAGATGTATGCTTGTGTATGTTTCTGATATGTCACCATTTTTGTGACATCTCTACCCTTGTCGGGTCGGGGTGTTACATCAACAATATCAATACACATATCTTTAGGCTTCAAACATTGACCTAAAAGATGGTGCAATTTCCTTGGATGGAGGAATTATAAGAGGCAATGTTGCTGTGTATCTTGGATGCTTGTTTCAATAAGTGAAATCATCTATCAGCATGCCTTTGCAAGTAATGAACAAACGTAGTGAACTGAAATTGAAACTGAAAGCTTTCTTCGTTTGACCTAGATAGAACTTTCTCCTTTGGAATGCTTCATCCCTTCTGAATATATATAATACTCCAGAATCAGCTCTATTCTTGTCATTTTCAACTTCCTCATCATCTTGTATGCTCTTGTCTTTTCCTCCCTTTCATTGGTTAAACTTCCTTGGGCTTTATTTCCTCTCTTGGATGATTGTTTCCTCCCCTGAGATGCAAATAACATTTCCTTCCCTGTTTGGAAGATCTCTCACAATGTATCTCTCCCCATCATCCGAGCTATCAATTAGAACTTGTTATCAGACAATGTTGTACATGTAGCCATCAATTCCTTAAGAGTTTAATTTGCTGCCCTCATCACTTCTAGGTGTGTTAACTCCTATGAGAGGTGATTCATGGGACAATAACTCATAATCCATCATTTGATGGTTTTCTGAGTCATTTTTTTATTTCAAAACAACCTTTTAAGAAAAATTTTGACTTTTAGCAGTATGCATATGATTTTATTAAGAAAAATCATACTGCTTTCAACCATTTTGAAGGGATTAAGTGTATAACAGACACTTAATCAGGATTTCGGTTTAATACAACCTCTGGTTGTGTGAGAACCAATGTTTTCAGTTATAAATAACTGCCTATGTAAAGATAAACCTATTCAAAAGGCTTTCTTGACAAGGTTTCCAGCTCATAGCAATTGTTGCCTCTAACACAAGTGTTAGATTCACTTTTACTAGCTGTTCTTTCTATCAGATGTCCTTAGACTTGCTCATTATACTTAAAAGTATAAAATGATAGAAAGTGAGTTGCATCAGTTACTATCTGATCAACTAAGTAATCAATTCAATGTGAAATATGATAACCAGGTTTCAAGAAAGTAGTTTTAAAGAATTAATAAACTTAGGTATAAACCTATGTTAAGAATTCCCAAACTCAGTCCATCATAAACCTGTTATGTAAGAAACTGATATAACATTCTGCTGCTTCCATTTCACTTGAAAACTTCCTTTTGTGCTCAAATGTTCATACCTGAAATTGTTAGTCTAAAACCAAAAGAACAATGTACAAAGTACATGTCTTATATTAGAATAAACATATGACTAACTGTATGAAATAACACAATTTTAAAGTAATAGCTAGTACAAATTTACAAAGACAACAGCACAAACAAAAATTTAACTACCAGACTTAATTGAGTAACCACCAGAATTAACTGAGTAATCACCAGAATTAACCACACTGGTATATAAAAACACATAGATTGAAAAATTTAAGTATTTAGCATTCCAATACTTGCTACCAAGTACTGAAACCTTCCAACATCAAAAGCTTTTGTTAGCAGATCTGCAAAATTACGTTCTGAAGCAATTTTCATTACTTGAATTAACTTTTTCTCATTGCAATCTCTAATAAAATGATGTCTAATTTCAATGTGTTTTGTTTTAGAGTGTTGTACCGGATTTTTAATAATGCAAATTGTACTACTATTATCAATATGAATAACAGTGTTCATAAAATTGTACCCATAGTCAAGAAGTTGGTTTTGAAGCCACAAGACTTGAGCACAACAACTTGCAGTAGCTACATATTCAGCTTTAGTTGTTGAAGTAGCCACAGTTGTTTGCTTCTTACACTGCCATGAGATAAGTCTACACCCAAGGAATTGACATCCTCTAGTTGTTGACTTTCTGTCCAAGCTAGCACCAGCATAATCACTATCCGAAAATGCTACCAAATCAAAAGGTGATTCCCTGGAATACCATAGACCCAACCTAGGTTGACCCTTGAGATATCTAAAAATCCTCTTGACTGCTGTTAAATGAGAAACCTTTGGAGTGACTTGAAATCTTGCACAAGCACAAACAGAGAACATGATGTCAGGTCTTGATGATGTGAGATACATCAAAGATCCTATCATAGATCTGTATGTGTGTACATCCACATTTTCTCCATCTAAATCTTTTGGAAGTTGTTTCTCAGAATCCATTGGTGTGCTTTCCATTTTTGAATCAACAAAGTTGAACTTTCTAAGAATTTCAGCAACATATTTATCTTGATTAATAAATATGCCTTCATATGACTGTTTAACTTGCAAACCCAAAAAGAATGTAAGTTCCCCCATGGAACTCATCTGAAACTTATCATGCATAAGTTTCTCAAACTCCAAACACATCTCCTTCCTTTTAGATCCAAAGATAATGTCATCCACATACACCTGCACTAACAGAAGATCCTTCTTGTGCTGTTTGATGAAAAGTGTCTGATCAATCTTTCCTCTTTGAAATCCATTCTCTTTTAAATAGGAAGCCAGTGTTTCATACCAAGCTCTAGGTGCCTGATGAAGGCCATAAAGAGCTTTTACAACTCTGTACACTTTGTCTGGATGGTCAGGATCAATGAACCCTGGAGGTTGTGAGACATACACCTCTTCTTCAATTGTGCCATATAGAAATGCACTCTTGACATCCATTTGGTAAACTGTGAAGCCTAAAAGTGAAGCATAAGCTAAGAAAAGCCTAATTGCCTCAAGTCTTGCTACTGGAGCAAAAACTTCATCATAGTCTATACCTTCTTGTTGTGTGTACCATTGGGCTACTAATCTAGCCTTATTCCTAATCACTATTCCCCTTTCATCCCTTTTATTCTTGAAAACCCATCTAGTGCCAATTACCTTTGCATCCTTAGGTAAATCAACTAGCACCCAAACTTTCTGAATCTTGAACTGAAGAAGCTCCTCTTGCATAGCTTCTACCCAGCTTGAATCATCTAAGGCTTTCAGAATGTTCTTTGGTTCAGCTTGTGAGAGAAAACATACAAACAAGCAAGAGTTTGAAAACTCATGCTGTTTTGAAGCTTAAAGGGCATCAAGAAGCCCTTGTTGGTCTGAAGACATCAGTTGTTATCTTGTCTTCACCCCTGATTGTACATCTCCTATCACATTTTCTAGGGAGTGGACCTTGTGAATTCTGGTTTGTGGTGTAAGTGGAACATGATAGTTTGGTGGGAGATTGCTCAAATCCACCTCATTGTTTGTTAATTCTGCTTCCTTTGTTAAGTCTGCTTCTTCAGTTGAGTCTATTTCAGCAGCATTATCAACAGCAGAACTATTTTCTTGTTCCTTTGTTTCATCTTCTTTGCTTTCATCTTCAACATCTTCTTTAGCTTTACCAGAAGAAGATTCACCAATTGTTGAAGTTGATTCCACACTTGTACTTGACCATATTGGCATCCAAACATGATCTTGGTTTGTCTCCTTTTCTAACCTTGCCTCATATGTTGCTTGTGAACCTGAAAAATCATTAGTTTTTGCAACAACAGGCACATAATTCATTGATTTGGTTAGAGATTCAAGATCAAATAGCCATCTTGGTCCTTGACCTTCTACATTAGATTTATCTTCCAAAAACTCCACATGTAGATTTTCCTCTACAATCCCAGTTCTTGTGTTGTATACTCTAAATGCTTTGCTATTAAGAGAATATCCAACAAAGAAACCTTCATCTGCTTTACCATCGAATTTTCCTAAATGGTCTAAGGTATTGAGAATTGTCACATGACATCCAAAAGGTCTAAGAAATCCTATTGCAGGAGTTCTACCTCTAAAAAGTTCATATGATGTCTTATTGTGAGACTGTACAACTAAAACTCTATTTTGAACATAGCAAGCAGTGTTGACTGCTTCAACCCAAAAAGTTATAGGTAGCTTGGAGTCAGCTAACATAGCTCTAGCAGCTTCTATTAGTGTTCTATTCTTCCTCTCAACAACACCATTCTATTGTGGAGTTCTAGCAACACTAAATTCTCTCCTAATACCTTTTTGTTTGCAGAAATCATCCATAACTCAATTCTTAAACTCTGTCCCATTATCACATCTAATGACTTTCACTTTCTTGTCTACTTGGTTTTCTATCTGTGTAATGAATGTCTTAAGAATGCTAGAAGTTTCATCCTTAGAACCTAAAAAGAAAACCCATGTAAATCTGGTATAGTCATCAATTATAACAAGACAATATCTCTTATGCATTATACTACTTACTGAAACAGGTCCAAATAAGTCCATATGAAGCATAGACAACGATTGATTGATAGAGTTAAAAATCTTGGGCTTACAAGTGGCTTTGTGTTGTTTTCCTTTAAGACAAGCAATGCATGTTTGATCATTTTCAAATCTTTTGTGAGGTAAACCTCTTACCAAACCATTCTTAACAATCTGATTTATGGTTTTAAAATTAATATGACCAAGCCTCCTATTCCATTTCATTGATTCATCCAATGTGGCCTTTGCAACAAGACAAGTTAAATCCTTTTTAGGAACAATGTTCTTCATGTCAACACTGTACATATTGCCCTTTCTAGGAATTTTAAAAAGTACTTGACTTTCATCAGGCATCTTAAAATCAGGAGAAAGTACAAGACATTCAGTCTCACAGAAAAGAACTTTGTTCTTTTTGTCACACATTTGTGAGACACTAAAAAGATTATAATTTAGCTCTTGTACATAGTATACATCTTCAAAATCTAAATTTCCAGTTTTAATGGTACCTTTACCAGAAATTTTGCCACCAACACCTCCTCCAAAGGTAACATAGCCTCCATCCATTGATTGAAAATTTGAGAGATAAGACTTGTTGCCTGTCATGTGCCTTGAACATCCACTATCTGAGTATCCTTGATCCTCTTGTTGATCAATTGAATGTTCCTGCACATAAATGAGAAGTATTAGTTTCTTTTGGGGACCCAAGCCATTACTGACTTGGATCTGCCTCTTGCATCAATGTAATTTAATCTTTTTAGAACAGTTGATGCAACATTGGATTTAGTTGAATTCCAAACCCAACATGCTGAGGCCTTAACAGCATTTTCCCTCTTTCCCCAAGCAGCAGACTTAACTACTTGCCTACCAGAATTAACTGCTTGCCTAGCAGAATTAACTGCTGGCTTAGCAGAATTAACTACTGGCTTTGTAGTTGTCCCCTTTTGTTTCCAAACTTGTTTTTGGACCACTGCTTTTGTTTGAATGTGCCTTTGAACATACTTTGGTGCATGTTTGTAAGATGTTTTTGCACCCTTAGCTGTTGATTTTGGGTAAACAGTCATATATGGTCTAGCAGAATTAACTTTATTGAAGCCAGACTTAACAGAGACTGTTGTGGGTTTAGTTCTGTTAACCTTAGAACTAGAGTGAAAATGAGATTTAGGTGTTTGCCTTTTGTGGTTCACTCTATTGTTTTCATACTCAGATACCCAATGGTTGCAGAAAGCTGCAAGATGGTCAAAACTACCACATGTATAACAAGCTTTGTTGGAAAAAGCAAAGTCATCACCTAATTGGTTAGACTTGAGGTTATTCCAATTTCTTTGGTTACCTCTGGGTTTGCTAGTGGATCTGTATTGTTCACAATACCTAACTGGTTGCCTAACATGTTTAATGTTTGATTTAGGCCTATCAGTATCCTTTTTGACCACTTTAGGAACCTTAGTTCCTGCTTTCTTAACTTTTTCAGGTTTAGACATAACCTGTTCTTCTTCATCACTATCAGTTGTACTATCCTCAACAACTATAGCATCTCCTTTCTTAACAAAGGACACCTTGTCCTGATAAAATAAAGTTTTATCTAAACTTTCACATCCTTTTTCTATCTTAGGACTCTTAGTGACCTTAGAACCATATTCCATTATTGGTTCTTGAAACTCAGCAAAACCTGTGTGTGCTAGGTCAATACCTGGAGGTGAAGGAACACCTCTGTATGGTGGAGGAACAGATTTGTATCCTAAACCAGACTTATCTTTATTGATTACTTGAGCTTCCCAAATCTTATTCATTCCCTCTGAGGCATGAGCTAAAGCATCTATAGTTATCTTAACATTTTCAGTTTTATTATTGGCTTCAGCTAATTGTTTACTTTGATTAGCAAGTATTTCATCTCTAAATGCTATGCCTCTTTGTAGAGCATTTAAATCATCAGTAAACTTAGATTCATTACCTTGAAAGTGTGCAATTTGTTTTTCAAGAACACCTATAGCTCTTTTATGATTACTTAAATTGGCTAAGGCAATAATTAGTTCTTCTCGCCTATTATCAGCTTTTCTTTTAAGTTCTTCATTATCTTTAAGAGCAGAACATGATTCAGAACATTTGGTTATGGAACTTACCTCTGAATCAGAGAAGGCCATTAGAGCAGTCTCAGTGGCCACAAGAGCAGCATTTTTTGGTGCTTCCTCTTCATCAGCCATGAAGCTCCAGTCATAGTTAAACCCATCTATGGCTAGCATAACCCTTGGTTCTTCAACTGTGACTTCCTTCTTCTTCTCTTGCCTATACCATGTGCTTCTATTATCCTGCTTCCTTGGGTTTCTACATTCTTTAGCAAAGTGTCCTAACCTGTGACAGTTGAAACACTCTACTTTCTTCTTATCAAACCCAGCAGTTTCATTACCATCAATGGTAATCTGCTTACCAGTTCTCTGCCAGAACTTCTTAGCCCTCATGCTAAGCAAAGCAACCTGCCATTTGATGTCCATCTCTTCCAAATCATTATCATCCAACTGATCAAGATCTTCATGAATTATAGGAGAACCACTAGTTTGACTAGACATGAATACATAAAACGATGGATCTCCAAGTCCAGCAACATTCTTCTGTGAACTAGTAGAAGGACCACCATATGTAGCAATAGAAACACCTTCAACTTCATCTACCTCTTCTGACTTACTAATACTAGGAGATGACAAGAGTGCCACATTCCCAGAGCTAGTACTATAGATTCCAGACTTCTTTAGACTTTGTTCAACAATTTTGAAGTTATTGAACAAATCATTGAGTTTCATGGTTTCAATATCTGGCTTGTTCATCCAGACAACCACAAGAGTATGGAACTCATCAGGTAGACTTCTCAAAAAATTCATGTTGAGATCTTCCTTTGCTATCTCAACACTCAATACACTTAGCTGACTGACAAGCTTGTGTAATCTACAAAACAGCTTATCAAGAGATTCATTTCTATTTGAACTGAAATTTTCAAATTGTTGTTTCAGCAATGTCTTTTGTGTTTTCTTGGTAGTTTCATTACCACCAAACCATGCACAAATCTCTTCAAAAAGAGTTTTTGCATCTGGATACTTGCTAAAGGATAGCATCTGTTCACCAGGAATGGTCATAAGCAACAAGTTTCTTGCTTTTTGATCATTTCTCTTCTGTATCCTTTCTTCATATGAAACTGGTCCAGTATTCCTTTTTCTTACTGTTTTGCCGTCAATGATAACATCTGAATAGCCTAGTGAAAAAGAATCACCATATGTAATGATATCCCAGATAGCATAATCTTGAACCATAAAATATTGCTCAATTCTCAACCTCCATAGCTCAAACTCATTTTGTTTGATCATGGGCAACTTTGCAGCAACATTTGTAGCAGTATTCTGAACATCCATTTCTTAAGCTTCTTCTTCTAAATCAATAATATCAGCCTTGCTCTGATACCACTTGATTCTATTTGTTGAAAACTTATTTTAGACTATCTAACTAACAATAAGTTTTGTGATCGTTTATGGGCTCAAGTTTGTTAAGCCTTTATCTAGGATTAACTATGACAAGTATGATGATAATATTGACGGAATATTCTATGAAAGAAACAATACTATCACAACAAGGTTTTGCTAAACTTTCTCTTTGTTACTAAACTCAGCCCCAATGCTATGTGATCAAATATAGCACAGTTACTCTACAACAATAACAGGGATCAAGGAAAACCTTGATTACCTTGAGGCTTAACAAAACTAAACAACATCAGACCCCTTATCTGATGTTCCCACACACACTCACTATTTGATGTTTTACATCTGACACCCTTTGGTGTTTGAATTCTACGCATACTAAACACTTGTAAAACATATTTTTATCTAAGGGGTAAGATCTCCTTTTATAGTCCAAGGAGACCTTTTACCATATGATAAGACTTTTTCTACTACTTGCTTGTTATGTGTTAGTCATTAAGATACAACATGTATCTTGTTTTACAACTTTGTTGACTGAACAAATATCTAGATATTATCTATAGATAATATCTTCTTCATCCTTATCCATCCAGCAGTAGTATGACTCATAGCAGCACCTGATACACTACAAGACTTAACTGTGTAATCATCAGACTTTACACTAGAAGACTTAACTGTGTAACACTACCAGACTTAACTGATTAACACTACCAGACTTAACTGTGACAAGACTTAACTGGGAGAAGACTTAACCACCAGACTTAACTGTGACAAGACTTAACCACCAGATTTAACTTTGAGAAGACTTAACCACCAGACTTAACTAGGAGAAGACTTAACAACTCCTTGTTCTATAGCATATTTTGCTTATCATTTCAGTATTCTTCATGTTTCATTCTTCTTGTTCTGTGATCATCAAATCTATGAAAATATAATTCCCAACAATATACATTACATTTTTAGTCCAAAAAGTTCTAAAATGACATATTAAGCTTCCTGTTTACTGTTTGATCAATTTCTACCCTTAACTTACAGAAATGGCAGTTTTGAACATAAGTATGTGTGATTTACACTTTTAACCCGATTTGACATTTATTTTGCAAAACTAGTCCAAAAATCACAAAATAGTATGAAAAGTTTTCCGAGAGTTTTAACAACTTTATAAAGCTTATTTGAGTCAATATCAACTGCTTATTAGCCAAAGTGCTTATTTTTATGCTTATTGGGCTTTAACTATTTAAAAATAAAGCCTAATAAGATTTTATGATCCGATGAGAATAAGGACTTTTTGGGCTTTATCATTGGGCTCACTTAAGGGTTTTAAAAATCATACAAATGTGCTTATTACAACAGCTTATCGATATAGCTTAAAAATAGCTTATTGGGCCTTAAAGCCCAACCATATAACATAAAGGTTTTAGGACTGCTTCTGAGTAGCGATAGGTTTAGGGTAATTAAATGACTTTTAGTAGCTTATGACGAGAGCTTATAACCACAGCTTGTTTAATGATCTTAAAAAGAATTAGTCAAGGCCATTAAATCGATACGTTGTGTATATGAATTTGGTTATAAATGTCCATTTCTTATTCGATATACACATGGTTCAAAAATGTGAATATGACATATATAAGAGTTATGAATTATACGATTCATTACAAGATTAAAATGAGGCTCGATATGTAATGAAATGAACATATAAGTGTCGAATAAAGGTAATACACGTTTTACTAGCCATCCATAAAGGAGGTCATAAGTATATAACGTAAAAATAAATAACAAGAAAGCGTATAAATGGATAAAAATGAATATACGATCGAAAATAATATAGAATGATGCAGGAAATGATAAAAATCAT
This sequence comes from Artemisia tridentata subsp. tridentata, assembly GCA_021014915.2. Taxonomy (NCBI): domain Eukaryota; kingdom Viridiplantae; phylum Streptophyta; class Magnoliopsida; order Asterales; family Asteraceae; genus Artemisia; species Artemisia tridentata. The sequence goes on along the minus strand of CP139508.1, from coordinate 140,490,626 downwards.
AGGAAGGTATGGAAAATGAGTTGCAAAGACTTACAACACCTTTTGAGGTGGTGAGTACACGTTTGAATGATCTAGGAATCGAATATGGTGCACTTCACATGCTAGAACGATTACTAAAGGATCGAATGAGGCTTGAGCGATTAGGAAATGGTTCGAAATTGCTTTAGACTTGCTTCTAGTCCTTGAGAGTCTCGGCAAGGAGGATTATTAGAGAGAAATGTGAGATAAAACTTAAGGTGTGAATGGGATTTATGTGTGTGTGATTCATACGTATATATGCGTGTATTATGTATCGATATATTGTATTATACTCACCCAAGTTGTGTGATTTGATGTTTAACAGGGATAAGGGAGAATAACACTCAAGTTCTAAGAGTATTGTGCATATAGGAGGGGGGTTTGTGTATTGCTTTGGTTATAACACAACTTGTGTGTTATATATGCCTCGTACGACATATTCAATGGGTCCAAAATTGATTTTTAACGTGACCAAACGTGTGGGATGATGAGAAACATGTTTAGAAAGTTATACTCGATCATAGAAACGTAAAAGAGCTAGGTAGAATTTAGTTTAGATCGATTTGGGTTAAAAAGGATAAACATGGTGCGAATTGTACATGTCTCGAGTGTGATATACTTTGAGTCTCGTTTGGTGTTCAAATTTTTAAATGGGAGGGTGAGACTCGACATACTAATTCTTGGGTGTATAGAGAGTCGAGTGGTGCAAAAAGTTGCATATCTTGTGTGTCGAAATAAAAAAAACGAGGCCAAGTGAGTGAGAGTTAGTCGAGTGAAATATAAGAATTAAATAGAGTTGGGTTGGGTTGTGAATAGTAACAGGCCAAAACTTGGGCCAGGAATAGTAAAGGTGATCCGTTTGGTTTATAATGAGTGTGTTGGATTCGTTATGGTCCGTTTGTGAGCTCATTCCAATGTGTTTGTAATGTGATAACAAAATTTTAAATTTTGCCCATAAAAATGGTTAACTGAACTGTATTAGTAAATTAATACTTGATTAGAATGTACAAATTACGGGGGAATTTTATAGATGCTGGACAATTTCATTCTCAGCTAAATAATCTTTAAACTTGATGAGTGCCTATTTACTCATCATTTTATGCCCATATAATACATAAAAATAACTAAAAATAGCCAAATATGCCAATTTATATTGTAGATATCCTTGGATTGTGTTTTTATGTATTTCAGGTACAAAGGATTGAAAACAGAGCGAAAACGGACATTTTTAGATCGTCTCGACAATATTAGTGCATTTGATCAAGTGAAGACGAAGTCAAAGTCAACCCCGGGATTTAGCCTTGGAATGAGCATGGAGAAACAAACCCGAAACCAATTTTGATGGGCCAACCCGACCCAATTAAATGGGCCAAGTCAGCCCATATTATGCCTTTTATTAACAAATCCAAATCCAAAACTATTAAAACACTAATCCTAAAACCCAAACCAAGCCCAACATCAAAAACCCAATCCAATAACTAACCCAACCCATACCCCGTTTTATTAATAAAACCAGGTCAAAACAAAAGTCAACCCCCCTTCCCCTAAATTTTCCCGCTTTTCCCTGACCCCCAGCTTTTCCAAGCCTTTCCCTGTTCCAGCCACCCTACTTCCCCCCCCCATGCGCAACATCCTCACAAGTCAACCATGCCAAGCTGGCAATCCAGGTACAATTTGGCGCTAAAACCCATTCAAAGGCTGAGATGTTGCCAAGTCGAATCCAAGGGTCCAGATTAAGCAAGAGGAAGCACAAGATGGATACAAAGCTTATTCCCCTCACAGAAGAAACACAAGAGTAGAAAACCCTAGTTTTAGTCCTAGTATAAATAGGTTTCATTGTAAGCCTTTGGAGGCAGTTAGTTAATAGTCGAATTATAGCTTATTATAGCTTTTAGGGATTTTAGCTTAATTTAGTCTTTAGTTCTCATTGTATTTTCCTTTCAAAGTTCCGTAAACTTTTTTTTAGTATTAATAGAGTTGAATTCCCATTATAATCCGAGTTCCATTTACTTATAAGCTTTTTAAATAATGTCACAATTGGTTAATAAGCTCTTACTTCTGTCTCATTAAGCTCATTTTAGCTCATCATAGCTATTTGTGAGCTTAATTTAGTTTAATTCAGTGTTAATTCCAAAAATCTCAAAAAGTCAACAAAAGTCAACATAATGGTCAAATAAGCTATTTTGGACGATAAGCTAGCAAGGGAAGAGCTTATTGCTGTTACTAGCTTGTCATTTGATAAGCTAGAGCTTGTAGAGTAGCTCCTCGAGCATTAATGCCCTGTTTTGAGCAAGGGCTTTTGTAAGTTCTCATTTAAATTCCATTTCTTAGTTAAACTGCTTATTGTTTTATTTAAGTGCTTATTTGCTTTTTATTTACTTGTTCTTGCTTATAATTAGTTATTATTGCTTTTTGTAGCTTAGGTGTAGTATAAATTTTACTTGTTTAAGTTTTTGTCTAAAAAATATAAAAAAAAAACCAAAAATAGCTTATTACTGTTTGCTTATCTAAAGTGCTTATAATTTGTTGAATATTGCTCATTAGTCTCTCATGTAGTTAGCTTAACATCTGTTTTTCAAAGTTCTAGCTTAAAATGGTCTTAATCATTATAAAATATGCAAAACAGTCCCATTAAGGGGTGTTTGGAATAAGCATTTGGTTTGACTTTTAGGTGGAATTTCTGAGTTTGACCTTTTGGTTTGTTTTGAGATAGTTTAATTTGACCCATTCAAGCTGTTAGTTGGGTGGTTTGAGCTTATCTCAGTAGTTTTGCCATCTTAAGTTGGTAGCTCTAGTTTTAAAATTAACAGAAGCTTTATTGGCTTTTTATTGAGAAACTAGTAATTAGGTCTTGCTATTGAAGTTTTTATGTTCAAACCAGTGTTCAAAATGGATTGTAGTAATTTGGTGCCATTTCCTTAAGTTTTGATTAGATTTTGTGCTATTTCATTCATCATCCTATATCAGAATACTCATTTTGTGTCAGTTCAGATAAGCAGTTTTCTAGGTTTGATTTTAGTACTTATTGTAGGTTGTTTGAGCCTGATCTTCATGATCTGAATAGATTGCTAGTTGTAGTGTTCTAATTCACAAAGTTCTTCCTTGTTCTGAGTTTATAATAGCTTATAAAGCAGCTCAAAAGTGGCATGTTAAGCTAAATGTACCTGAGAATTCAGTATACCTTTGACTCAAATAGCCCACTTCTTAGCTTATTTATAAGCTCATTTTAAGCTCTAACAGGACCAAATCTTGTCCTGATTGCTTATTAGTATCTGCACTTCATTTAGTTACTAATCATGTGTTAATTGCTTATCATCTCATAGCCTTTTAATAGGCTTAAAACTGCCTCAATAGGTTATTTTAGGTCTGCTAACAGTACCTTATTTGCTTAATGATTCTTAGTGCTTTTCTGCTTGTGTTTATAGCTTATTCTGAGTTCCTTGGATAAATTAGATTACTTTTAGTTTGATTTAGCTTATTTGAGTCTGCTTATTAGTTCTAATCAGCTTAATAGCTTATTTGGTCATTACTTTAGCTTGTTTTCCTTATTACTTTCATAATCAGCTTTAGGTTGCTTAATTTTGGCTTATTAGTAGCTGATGAAGCAAAAAGTGTACCGCTTTTAGGGGGTCATTTAAGCCCTAAATCGTATTTATTTGATTAAATATTTCCCTAAATCGTTCCTTTTTTCATTTTAGGTACTTTAGAGAAGAAATCTGGAAAAGGAAGCATTTTAGACGTTTTTGGAGCATAAAAGTGAAGAAAACGAAAAAGTCTCCAAAGCTGCTGGAAAAGTACACGTGACGGCGACAAGGATTGCTCCTGACGGCGTCACGACTTGGCAAAAGAGGTGGATATGACAAAATACACGTGACGTGCCTGAAAGTTTTACAATGGAAAGTCTGACGGCGTCACCCTTTAAGGTGATCAAGGCCATCACGGTTTAAGTTAAAGAGAGACGGCGTCAAGCACATTTCTGACGGCGTCAACCCTTGATAGGCCAGAGCGGATTTTTGGAGGATTAAAAAGGGACGGCGTCAGGAAGACCATCCGGGAACCCTAGCCACGGCGAGGTGACGGCGTCACCTCCTACAACGTGACGCCGTTAGCCACTAAACTCTATATATAGTTTTGCATTTTTATTCATAGTGTGCAACTTTGTGAGGAGAAACCCTAAGACGAATTTTCTGCCATTTTTAAGGGTTTTATACCCTTGGATCTCCCATGTTTAATTGAAGATAAGTAATCATTTAATCATTCAATATGTCTATGTGTTGTTTGATTATATCTTGTTCTTGTCTTTTAATTAACATGCTAGGCTAGATTTATCTTGTGTTTGCTTAGATCTAATGAAACCTAACTATTGATTATTGGTTATTAGTATGTTATTAATTGTATTGGATGATTGTTTATCGATGTTAGGCTTAAAAAACTGGCTAACCTCCTATACGGTAACTTGCTTGAACGTCTTAAGAAACATGAAGCAATGCGTACTAAGGTTTTTATGGTTGTATTTAATGCATGAGCGAATTCTAGTGATCCCATGTTAGGAGCTTCTTAGCCGGCTCGACATAGGAGTGAAGTAGGAGCTTGTAGAGTTGGGGAAGTACGTACGCCACCCCACGATTGGTATTAAGGAATACACCCGTCATCCACGCAATTAATACACACTAATCAACCGGTAAAAGATAGTTAGGGAGTAAGGAAATCTAAGTAAACACATTTCTCTCCATATAAGTTTCACAACCTTTTCATTTTCAGTTATTTTATTTTATTTGCATTTGTAGTCATTTGGGTTAGTTGACTAGCAACTAATTCCGCCCACTCTTTCAAACCCGAGATTTTACTTGCTTTTATAAAAAAATATAAAAATACAAAAAGAATCTTCCCTCACCCTTAGACCTATTAGAGTAGTTTTTCAATCCTAACGACACTATTCCCCTAGAGAACGATCAATCCCCCGGTACTTGCCACTTCACTATACTACATCGGTCAGGTACACTGCCTGGTGGGGATTGCAAGCCTCTTGAGATCCCTCGAGTGGTAAAACCTGTTGTAAGGTCGCAAAACCACGCATCAAGTTTTTGGCGCCGCTGCCGGGGAATAGTTATTGTTTAGGTTGAATTTTTATTTTATTAGGTTTACTCACTAGATTCCTTTCTAGTGAGATTTTTATTTTATTTTTCTAGGTTTTCTTTAGTCTATCTTTTTTCTTCGTTTCTTTGTTCGTAACCATTACCATCCGACATCATAGAAGGTGGTAATATCCTTGATCCCAACAACCCACCACCACAACAACACCCACCTCCTAGAGCCCGTACCTTAGGAGACTACTCCCGTCCTAGCCACCATGGCTATCGAAACACCATTGAGCTTACTCAAGGAGCCAATGTCACTCCCTTGCGATCCGACACCATCCGGTTGGTGCAAAGCGGATGCGCATTCCATGGACTTCGTTCCGAAGATCCTAATCAACATCTCAAGGACTTTCTCAAAATCGTTGATTCCATAGACCTTGATGTTGCCACTCGAGAGACGACCCGACTGCGTCTCTTTCAATTCTCTCTGCGGGACCAAGCTAGTCAATGGCTAGAGCGTCTACCCGCAGGATCCATCACCTCTTGGGATGATCTCACCACTCATTTCCTTGCTTAGTTTTTCCCACCAGGAAGAACTACCAAGTTAAGGAAGGATATCTTGATGTTCGAACAACGTCGAGGCGAAACCCTGTATGGGGCATGGATTCGATTCAAGGACTTACTCCAAAAAGTCCCTCATCATAGCATAGATCTCTGGCTTCAAATCCAAATCTTCTATGACCATGTTGATTACCAAACCAAGCATGCCATCGATCGAGCCGCCGGAGGCAGATTGCGTGATAGAAGCGCCGAGGAATCATGGGAAATCATTGATGAGCTTGCATCCGACGATGATGAATTGTGGCAAGTTTCCCACGACGTACGCTCGGCGGTCAAGACATATTCATCGCCCGATAAAGCCAATCAAATCACCGAGGAAAGCGTTAGTGAACTTGAGAAGAGGGTTGCATATCTTATGGAAAAGCAAAAGAGACCTTAAGTCCACAAAAAGCAAAAGTTAACTCGGTCTCAAGCATTAAGCAAATACCATTGTCCGAATCACCCCGGAGGGAAAATACTAAATCCTTCCATAAGTCACGCTCAACCCAACTCACCACCTCAGGAACTTAGTCCAACATTCGAAGCTCGAATGAGAGAATACATGTCAAAACACTCCGAACGGTTGGCAAAATTTGAGGAAGCTATCTACAAACAAAAGGAGGAGATGGAAGAGAAGATGGCTGAGATGATGGGCCTTTTGAAAGAATACACAAAAACAAAAGCTCCTGAAAATGTGTTAGTGCGAAAAGACGTTGAAGTTCCCAACACTAAATGTGTTAATGCCATCTCCGTCGTCCAAGAGGGCGAAAATGATGGAAGAGGGAAGTTGATAACTATGGAAGTTAACAAAATTGACCTCGTCCCACTTAATGACGGAAGCACCAATGCCTACAAATGCGATTCCGACAAGGGAAAGGAGGCGCCCTCTGAGGAGCGCCAATTGGTAGAACCGCCAAAGTCACAACAAGTGAGGCATTACTTGAAGCACGAAATAAACAAGGAGACCATAAACGATTGGGTGAGAAACTATCGACGTACTCATCTACCCAACAAGGAGTCCAAGAGGATGGAACCGGATGATGAATCTGACACATTACCCGGAGGGCAATTGTATGAGAGCCTCATAAGACAAAAGTTAGTGGAAAAGCAGGAATTCTACGGGGTCTTCGAAATACCATGCAGCATTGGAAAACTCAAGTATCTGGATGCGGTAGCTGACCAAGGTTCCGACGTAAATTTGATGCCTTTATCCGTTTATGTCCAGTTAACCGACGAACTGCCATCCATCACCCGTACTAAACTCTCCTTTGCAAAACATTCTTATGAGTACCCGTTAGGAATTGCAGAAGATGTGTTGGTCAACGTTGCCGGATTCCTGTATCCGGTCGACTTCATGATTATTGAAAGAAATGATATGAATATGCCAATAATCCTTGGGGCACCCTTTCTCGTTACCACTAGGGCACAAATCGATTACGAAAATAGTACCATCCAAATGAAGAAGGGGAAGAAAACAATAAACTTCCCAACGATCCCAAGACATATACGAGATGTTGCTCTACAAAACAAGATGGAGGCGAACCCCAATATAATCCGTGGTATGTTCGAGAGAAAATCCTTGCATGGGAGGCAAGGATTAAGAATTACAATGAAAATGAGATTAGAGAATGAAAGGGTGGAAATAACGAGTATATTGAGGCTGATGAGCAGACCAATAACCCCGTTGAATTTACAAAAGGGGACTCAGTGCTCCTAAGGCATTCAGAAACAAAAGCACCTACCGATGAACCAAGTCCCTGGTGGTACGGACCATTCACAATTAAAAGTATACACCAAGATGGGGTAGTAAGCTTGACCAGCAAGGGAGGAGGTGAAGTGACTGCGAATGTCGAGCGATTGAGACACCACCACCCTAATAACAAGGATTATATCTATCAGGGATACGTCATTATGAATGATGGAATCACGTAATGTACGTTGACGTTGAGTCTAGCTACAAGACTCGTTAATAAAGAAAAGCGCTTCTTGGGAGGCAACCCAAGCTTTATTTGCTTTGTGTGTTTATTTATTTGTTTGTTTGATTTTATTTGCTTCCGTATGTATGTTTAATTTTTATTATTATTAATTCATGTTCAAAACTAAATTGTGAAAATGCTTTATCTTGTTTTTAACTTCGTCTTAACTACATATTAAGGTATTTTGCAAAAGATAAGTGTAAGGGAAATCCAAATCGGTTTATTAGAACAAATGAACATGAATCATAACAATATTAAATTAACATACATATTAGTAATTGTTTGAGTCAAATGCTTGTATCGAGTCATAATGATATTTTGCAGGAATTCCAGGAAGTAAGGTATAGGTTTTTCTAGAAATTTTCCGGAAACTTAACATGAGAATTCTGTCAGATCATTTCTGACGGCGTCAGCATTACAACCTGACGGCGTCAGTTTTAATTTTCTGAAATTTTTGAAAGTTTTGTTTTTCTACCGGAATCATAAAAAGTTTTTATTAAATCTCTAACTTATAAACTCCAGGAATCTGCAAAATAATCATTCCACAAGCATTATATCCTTATATAGATTTATCCCGCCGTTGTTATGCAGGTTTTCGTGTTTGTTTTCTCAGGTTTAACAGGTTATATTGGACAAGAAGATGATTTATATTTCGGAAGGGAAGCTTTCAACGTTCATTTTCTTGGAGGAGGATTTAACCATGTTACCGGATTATCCACGTCGAACGAATCAGGGGAGTATTTGATTTCATTCTTTTACCTTGTTTACTTTTACATCTTGTTATTTGAACATTGGGGACAATGTTCATCTTAAGTGTAAGGGGGGTAAAGTACGATACTTTAGAGAATACAATTGCACTTGATTTTTGTTTGTTTAATGGTAGATGTGTAATAAAACTGAGAGAAATACCTGTTAGGGCAATTTTAGTGCCAAATTTAAAATTTTTTACAACATTTAGGAGTGAAACTTTGGTCTTAATGAGCGTCTCACGGATAGGAGTTATATGACTAGCACAAAACCGTACCACTAAAAAATTTTCCACCCCCAAATATGTGAGGCTCGCCCCTAGAATTGGTAGAAAAAGCATTTATGCTATGATGTGTGTACCGGTAGCACTTAGATTCTAGAACTTGCGTTAGGACCATTCCGAGGCCACAAGTGAGACTACATTCGTGTAGTTAGATTTACTACATGATAAGAGGCATTAGGATTAACCCATTGTTTTACACCTGTGTTTTTGTTATAATTACATTGGCTACATTGGTCAAGTAATTCTCCCACACCCTTTGCGTTCTACTCATTTTTAGTACACGATACCCCTAGTACACCCCTCAGAGCCTATCTTTTCGTTTCTAACTTTAAGCATTTTACTTAAAGTAAGAATTTATTTACACCCCACTTAAATGTACACCCAAATCGCCTTAGCCTACCTTGTATGCACACATTTTTAGTGCATTATTGTGACAACATTTGTTTAAACCCCAAGTTAATTATTTAATTGATTACATGGTTGCTAAGTCGAGTCTTATCCTTGTACATATTGTTTTGGGACGATTGGGACTCATGGGTAAAGTACTAGTGTAATGGAGTAATGGGGAAGAACAACATTATTACCCCCATATGTGCTAAATATTTTAAAAAGTACTCCAAGTGTTTCGATTATCTTAATTCGAGTCATTAGAATAGTTATTTGTAAAGTTATGTAAAAGTTCAAGTGTAAGGGGAATGCAACGCCCCTATGATGTATTATTTTGGATGGTAGGGCAAGAGTGTATGGAAAAAATAATAAAAAAAATAAAAAAAAAAACAAAAAAATCGAAAAAATCAAGAAAAATACAAAAAAATGAGAAAAAGAAAAGTAGAAAAAACATACGGACTACCATCCCGTTTCATTTTATGTTTATTTTATGTTTTTGTTATTTTGGTTTTAGCTTAAGTCGAGTCTAGTCTTGGCTTAGCAACGCCATATTGTACATGTAATTAATCAAGATCTTTAACTCGCCACCAGTAAAATATCCCTTATCCAACAAAACCGTGTTTATCATATCCCTACACCTAACGTTATAACCCGTTTAAAAGCCCTCTTTGATAGTTTATCTTAGGTGCTTACGCCTAGTGGAGGAGGTTTTCGATCCTTTCCCAAGCCTATGGTAATCTATTTGCTATGACAGGTAGTGAGAGATATTATCCGTTTTCATTTATGAGATATACTTTTATGACACCTGAGAGATGTGAGTATCTAAACACTACTTGTGAGGTGCTAGTTTGTAATCTCCGTGCTTATTATGATTAAAATGGAACGACGATTTATTGTAATTACTTTTATATTAGCGTTAAATGACCCCTAACTTGTATTTTGATTAGAATAAAAGCGCATTTGCTTGAGGACAAGCAAATCTTAAGTGTAAGGGTATTTGATGAAGCGAAAAGTATACCGCTTTTAGGGGGTTATTTAAGCCCTAAATCGTATTTATTTGATCAAATATTGCCCTAAATCGTTCCTTTTGTCATTTTAGGTACTTTGGAGAAGAAATCTGGAAAAGGAAGCATTTTAGACGTTTTTGGAGCATAAAAGTGAAGAAAACGACAAAGTCTCCAAAGCTGCTGGAAAAGTACACGTGACGGCGTCAAGGATTGCTCCTGACGGCGTCACGGCTTGGCAAAAGAGGTGGATATGACAAAATACACGTGACGCGCCAGAAAGTTTTACAATGGAAAGTCTGACGGCGTCACCCTTTAAGGTGATCAAGGCCATCACGGTTTAAGTTAAAGAGAGACGGCGTCAAGCACATTTCTGACGGCGTCAACCCTTGATAGGCCAGAGCGGATTTTTGGAGGATTAAAAAGGGACGGCGTCAGGAAGACCATCCGGGAACCCTAGCCACGGCGAGGTGACGGCGTCACCTCCTATAACGTGACGCCGTCAGCCACTAAACTCTATATATAGTTTTGCAATTTTTATTCATAGTGAGCAACTTTGTGAGGAGAAACCCTAAGACGAATTTTCTGCCATTTTTAAGGGTTTTATACCCTTGGATCTCCCATGTTTAATTGAAGATAAGTAATCATTTAATCATTCAATATGTCTATGTGTTGTTTGATTATATCTTGTTCTTGTCTTTTAATTAACATGCTAGGCTAGATTTATCTTGTGTTTGCTTAGATCTAATGAAACCTAACTATTGATTATTGGTTATTAGTGTGTTATTAATTGTATTGGATGATTGTTTATCGATGTTAGGCTTAATAAAACTGGCTAACCTCCTATACGGTAACTTGCTTGAACGTCTTAAGAAACATGAACCAATGCGTACTAAGGTTTTTATGGTTGTATTTAATGCATGAGCGAATTCTAGTGATCCCATGTTAGGAGTTTCTTAGCCGGCTCGACATAGGAGTGAAGTAGGAGCTTGTAGAGTTGGGGAAGTACGTACGCCACCCCACGATTGGTATTAAGGAATACACCCGTCATCCACGCAATTAATACACACTAATCAACCGGTAAAAGATAGTTAGGGAGTAAGGAAATCTAAGTAAACACATTTCTCTCCATATAAGTTTCACAACCTTTTCATTTTTAGTTATTTTATTTTATTTGCATTTGTAGTCATTTAGGTTAGTTGACTAGCAACTAATTCCGCCCACTCTTTCAAACCCGAGATTTTACTTGCTTTTATAAAAAAATAAAAAAATACAAAAAGAATCTTCCCTCACCCTTAGACCTATTAGAGTAGTTTTTCAATCCTAACGACACTATTCCCCTAGAGAAAGATCAATCCCCCGGTACTTGCCACTTCACTATACTACATCGGTCAGGTACACTGCCTGATGGGGATTGAAAGCCTCTTGAGATCCCTCGAGAGGTAAAACCTGTTGTAAGGTCACAAAACCACGCATCAGTAGCTTTTAAAAATAAATTTGTTTCTTAAAAAGTGCTTATTTCAACCTTCTTTTCAAGTTTCAAAAATAAAAGTTCAAAAAAATAAAAAAAAATAAAAAAAAAAAAAAGCAAGTCCAGGGATTCGAACCCTGGACATCCTGCACACGAAACCTCACACACACAACATCACACCACCAGCGCCCTTGGGACTTCTCTGTAATTCCTTTCCCATTTAATCCTTTTAACCCTTCTTTTTCTATTTTGCTTATTTACTCCTTTTAGCTTAATAACTGCTTATCTGAATAAGCAGTTTCCTCCATTTTATTTTTCCTAGACTCTTATTATCTTTTAGCACTTTTCTGAAAATTTTCAGATTTTACCATTTTCATTTAGTATTTTTAATATATTTTTCTTTAAATTTAGTTTTAAATTCATAATAATTAAAATAAAAGTCAAAAAAAATAAAATTCTTTTTTCTAAAATTTTCTTTTATCATTTAGGACTTAGGAAAAATAGATTTGCACCCGTAGAGTTAATATTTCATCATTTCACTTTTCTAGGGCTCGGGATTTCCCGGTTTAAGCTCGTTTTTTATTTTCTTTACGTTTTTGCTCAATTATGCTTTGTAGACTTATTTCTTATGCTTGTTAAGTTGTATTTAGCTTATGTATGCTTTCCATAGTTGTAAAATGCATAATTTCCATTTTCATTTTGAATTCCTGGTTAACGTTTTTAGTTTAATTTCGTTCGTGCTTTATTTTGCTTTGTTTCTAACTTTTCATATCTCAATAAGAATTATAAAAACGCAAAAATCCAAAATCCACACTTCAAGCACTTTAATTCCAAACCGTACACGAAATCCTCGATTCACACCTCGTCGGGAAATGACACGGGTAACACTTGCCCGGTATCTCATATCGTATTCACGGGTTTTGCTTGTTAACCTTTGTCCTAAAGGGTTGGCTTGTCAGTTCCCGCATATCACGCGTATCTGATATTTTCATATGTATACTCCCACACGGATCAATTTTAGGCGCCGCTGCCGGGGAGGTTGTGTTGCGACAATATCGTTAAGGTTTAAACGATTAGTGACTTGAAGATCCTTCATCGTGAAGTTATCGCTTTCATAAAAATATAAAAAACAAAAATATTTTTTTTTCTTTATATATATATATATATATATACTAGACGTCAAAGCCCGCCCAATGGGCGGGCATGACTTATAATAATAGTTTGGGTTGTTTTGTCGTATTTAAACTATGTTTCAATTTTGTTACATGAAACACAATAAAATGTAGTGACGTATATGTAAAAACAATAAAATATAGCCACCCATATTTGTTGTTTGGTTGTTTTTTGATGTGAATATTTCGTCCTTTATTATTTGTACTAATACGAAGCATTTTATTTTCTTTCACGCCGGAGGCATATAAGTGTATCTAGCCTAAACTTGAATAGCTTATATTTGAAAATGAATAAAGAATTCATGCACTATCCGTTTTACAACAATAACTAAGTTTTAAATTTATGTTAGACTTCAAAGCCCGGCCGTTGGGCGGGCATGACTTGTAATTATAATTTGGATGGTTTTAGTTAACTTAAAATTATGTTTTAAGTTTGTTATATTAAATACCATAAAATAGAGTCAATTATATATGGTTAAAAAATTGTAGCCCGCCCGATAGGCGGGCATAACTTGTAATTATAATTTGGATAGTTTTAGTTATTCTAAAATTATTTTTAAGGACGTTTGTTTTATTTGGCTTGATGGTTTTAGTTAACTTAAAATTATGATTTAAGTTTGTTATATTAAATAAAATAAAATAGAGCCAATTATATATGATTAAAAATTCAAAGCCCGCCCTACAGGAACCATTTTACTGAACATAAATAGTCCAAAAATCCTTTCACAAATTCATCAATGGGCGGACATGACTTGTAATTATCGTTTATATTTTTTTTTTGTTTAGTTAAATATTGTTGTTAAAAATTTGTTTATTATACACATATTTTTAAAAGAATACTACAACTGTTTGTCAAATTGTTTGTGTTTGTTAAACTGTTCTTTGCAACGCCATAGTATATGATTTAAACTCAAATGCGGAATAACGCTTCTTTATAAACAACATTTGTAGTAGCATAGCCCGTCCGATGGGTGGGCGAGCTTTATGAATATCGTTGGAAAAATTAAGTTAATGAAAATAAATTATAAACATACCAAAGTATTAAATGAATGCATTAAGAATGAAAAGAAAACAATGTTTATCGAACATAATTATTTAAAAAAAAAAAAAAAAAAAAAAAAAAAAGTTACAAAGTGACATGGACTGGCATATGCCAAATAACATGCAGTGACACTCCAAGATCAATCTTGAAACCGTTTGAGTTCAACCGCAGAGAACTATTTCCGACTTCTTGATGAAGTGCATAATTGTTGATGTACCCGTGAGACTTGATAGCACCAATACATCCATTAAATGCTGCTGCAGCCATTCTGAAAATTAAATAATTGGGCGTATAAATTTTGTGGTTGTCAAGTTAAAATGTTCACTATACCTGATTCTGTCGACAAAATTACACCATTAATATTCATTAAAAGCTTCATTTCCTTATCATTTTCTACATGAATTTCAATTCTGTTTCGATCAATTGATTCACCTAATCATTGTGCACATATATATACCAGTAATAAGTAAAAGAAAGAAAGTATCTCACAATATATTATGACCCGTGTTTGTTGAGTGGGATGAACCGTCTGACCCGTGTTTGTTGAGTGGAATGACCCGTCTGACTCGTGTCTTTAACTTGACCAATTTTCTGTGTTACATTTTTGTCTAAAGATGCTGAAATTTAGTCAAAAAAGCCTTTATTCAAAACAAAGAAAAATCACCTTGACGACATAAATCAATATAAAAAATAGTATGAAGTGAATTCTTAAAGAAAAGGGAAATAGTATGAAGTGAATTCTTAAAGCAAAAGCATTGAGCTTGTTCATTGAAATCTACGCTTTACCTATTTTTAATATTACATTCCGTTCGATCGAGGCTCGGGGTATCAACAGTAAGTACAATAATGTGACAAAATTACACCATTAATACTCATTAAAAGCTTCATTTCCTTATCATTTTCTACACGAATTTCAATTTTGTTTCGATCAATTGATTCAGCTAATCGTTGTGCACATATATATACCGGTAATAAGTAAAAGAAAAAAAGTATTTCACAATATATTATGACCCGTGTTTGTTGAGTGGGATGACCCGTCTAACCCGTGTCTTTAACTTGACCAATTTTCTGTGTTACATTTTCATCTAAAGACGCTGAAATTCAGTCAAAAAAGGCTTTATTCAAAACAAAGAAAAATTACCTTGACGACATGAATCAATACAAAAAATAGTATGAACTGAATTCTTAAAGAAAGGGAAATAATGATCCCCATCTTTATGATGAACATATTATTTAGAGAAGTCGTCAAATCCTTTGATGCTATACAGAAAGCTCCACTAAATTGAGGAAAAACTGCTTTTCCCTTTAACCCTTTGTACACAATTTAATTTCAATAAATTTTATTAAAGTTGATTCCTTTCCAAGATCTAATTCAACAAATTTCTTCAAAGTAAGATTTGGTGGCAGAAACAATCTGTAAAAATACAAATTTAAGCACTCCAAAAACTTACAACAAAAGCGTTGAGCTTGTTCGTTGAAATCTACGCTTTTCCTGTTTTTAATATCAGATTCCGTTTGATCGAGGCTCCTCCAAGTTTGCATTCCTAATCTTTATCTTTTCCATGTTCACCCAAAACCATCCGATACCTCCTGCAAGATTTATAAATATATCCAGGCAACTTCAATTTCTATCTGAATTAAACTAATCACAATTAACGAAACCACTTTGATTAAAATCAAAAGATCATGTAATATACCTTTCTAAATCAACATATGGAGACGTACCTTTTTTTTTTCCTGCATAAAACATCATAACAACTAATGATGTTAACGAATCATATAAATATAATAACTTCTTCAGCCAAGAAGATATATATAAACATATATCAGCAAATATAACTAATATGTAAGTTGCATAATTATATTACATACCAACTAATAACCTATTGATGTTTTCTTTTTTTGGTCAAGCAATGAAGTAGAGAGGGGGCGGCAAAGATGAAAACGTTTATATCATCCACCATAATCACAAGAATATGTAAATTGTGTGTAATACTATTAGCATCACAATATGCTCCAAATGTGAGTAAAATCAACAAAACTAACTTGCACCCTTACTGTTGGGTTTTAGTCCAAACAGTGGGTCAGAAAATCACACCCACCACAAACCAATTCTAACCAATCTTTATATTAAGTCCAATGGTTTTGAGCATTTGAATCTTGTGTTTGAGCACTGTTTTAGATAATCCAAACATGATATAAAATCCTGTGGCAGTTAACAGCTATTATCTACTTTGACATCTTATGAATTAATCTCGAAGTTCAAGTTGTAAATAATGACTTAAATTCTTCTCTATACAAAAGCGTGTCACTAATGTAAAACATATGAAAGTAGTTTCATAATTTTTGCAATAGACTGAGTAAAAAAAATATAAGAAAATAAATAGTAATAAATATATACCTTTTCGAGTTTCCTCTTTTTTACTATATGCGACTGTTGTGTGGCCAAGAAGTTCTAATTCCCCTCTGGAAACACAGCATATCTTCAAACGTAAACTTCTCACAGCATGTGGAAGTATGACTTACAATGATAATAAGCATGCGAACAAAGACAACAACGAAGTCAGTAAAAAGTGAGACTGCATTATTGACGTAATCCAAATCTTCAAAGTGAGCCTTCTCGATGATATCCCGAGCGTCAACCACCACATGGCATATCTTATTATGTAGAACTGAAGCTTATTGGTCAAAGGATCAAATGGCATAGTAAAATTCACATTCTACTAATATTTATAGTAGCTTCTACTAAACAATCACATGTACTGCTTGAACACTTTCAACGACGGATAATAGAAAGTATTTGTTACTAACTTTACATACATTTCATAGAACACTTTCACTCGGTCACTAAAATAAAGTTATTAATAAAAATCCACCATATTGAACTTAATATAATTGAATACGTACCTCGACGTCTGCTATAATATCAAGCGTAATAATTTAAGATCAACAAATATTGAAACGGTAGTTGCATGTCTAGGTTGGGCTGCACTACTCTATCCGATTCATGAGCAGATGCACATAACAGCAACTGGTTTTCAGCAAGTACAATAACACCAGATACTCCGAAAATCGATTTCCAACTGAAAGATCAAGACAAATAGCACCTTTACTTTTGTCTTCATTGTTGCATTTCCTTTCACTTTCACTGATGCTGGTCCTAGTACATTACGGCTGCTGCAAAAGTAACCTGCTATGAAGGTTTACATTATCGAATTATCCTAATAGCTAACAGTAAAAAAAATCCCAAATAAATAAATAAAAACACTGATATATGTAAAATATATGTGTTGAAGGTATTAAATAAGACTGTCTCAATGTACATAAGATGCAGTAATAAAGTCAAGTATTTGCAAGAAGTTATCTACAGCGATAACTCTAGAGCATTTAGTGGTTGTATTTATTTAGAAATATGAATATCAAGCAAACCTTCGAGTCAGATAGAAAAAGGTTGAATCGTCTAATCAATAATACCTGTTTGGGTAAAGAAAGATAAGTTTGAGGATTTATATCAGTTCATAAGATATGTAACAGCACAGGTTAACGAATCTCATAGCATTTTAAAGGTGTATACCATACAAAGCAGAAGTTGACAAACACACAAGAGGTTGCGAAATCAGCACATCTTCAGTGAGGCCTTAATAGAACAAAGACCCAATGATGGCCAATTCGGCTCTCACTTAAACGACCAAGGTGACGAAGAACCTGCAAAATAAATGGACATTTCACAAGGCTGGCTTGGTTATTAAAGTCAAATGTAAATGAATACAAATACATAGTAATAGCAAAGCCAGAGTCATGTATCGAAATTTGAAAAGGCAGTATAAGCACACACAAAAACAGAGGTGACCAAAGCCCTTAAAATGATCGATTGACTATTCAGTCCTTCTGAACTTGAAACGACACCGTGACCTTTTTTGCGACTGGTCCTACACCTGCTTTTCAAATAGGTAATGATACCCGTGCGTCAGTAATGTAGGCGGCTGGCTGAATGCAAAGTACGAAGACATAAAAGTATACAAAAGCAGATAAAAATAAAACACTAAAAGCACCTTGATGATTTCTTGTAGATGCATCTGCGTTTGTATCAATGACAATAGGACGAACATATTGGCTGTAGTAATACCATGGACACCTATTATGACCCAGCCACCGAGTAAACTGGAATGGTAAACAGAACTATGCATCTGAAAGTTATAAAAACACACACTGATAAACATACGTACAGTGGCTAAGGTGTGTCATAGTGCTGGAAGGATTATTAGCGCGTACAGCAGTTTCACCTATCAGAATAGCACCCAGGAATACATTAGTATCAGAAAACATTAGCACTATGTATACCTGCGACAGGCTAGTGATCAGCTTACATAGACAACTACTTGTACCCGAATTCGCCTCCGGGTACGTGACAAGGCAATAAGAATCATAAACACTGAGAGTGGCTGCAAAAACATGACACAAAATTTTTATCAGCGTAATCGTCCCAAAACAGATCAGAGAACAGTAAAAAGACACATGTAACAGGTTATGAAAACTAAAACTATTACTAACTGATTGATAAACGTATAAGAACAAACCGTTGGGCAAAGGAATGGTCAAACGACTACTGGTTGAAACATCAATTTCAGCTGCAACATAAGAGCAAAACACAAAGAAACATGTTCAAGTGTTCAACCACAGGCAAGGTTTGCTTACAAACCACATACAAACGAAGTAAAACACAAAACAATAAAAAATGAATAAATAAATAAAATACCTGCGATATAATCAGAAGGGCATGAGTATACTACAGTGGTACCTTGGGTGGATATGTGTTATCTGCAACTATGAGACGTAACCTGTTACAGCTGTTTTTGTTTTTAATTTGTACTTTCGTGCAGCTCATAATTACTCGAAGGTGGTGGTGAGCTTTTTGTATACATTTGTCATCTCTATCCCTTTCAAAATCTGAATGCATCAGTTTAACTTTCTTATCATTCTTCATTTTAACGTCTGAAGTATTAGCAGCTAAGTGAGATTGAATGATACATTTGATTTACTCAATATTATAACAGGTTTTGCTTTGCATGGTGATCTGCTTAATTCAAATTCTTTCTTCCTGGTAACCCTTTGTAACTTCTATCTCATATATACAATGTTAAAAATTATCCATAATAAACTAAATATATTGTCAAACCAAAAATCATCACATTCAAGTAGTAAACCAATAATAAAAATCTGTGTATACCTCGTCGTGTAATATCACGTATGCACTTTCACCATCTTGATAGACAGCATATTTCGCTTTAAGCCACACCAACTTTCGTCATGGTGTCAAGAACAATATTAGAGTTTTCATCCCATTGCATCTCCAATTCCCTGGTAATTTATCCAGTAACACTTTCTTCCACAAAAACTCCTACATGATAGTAACTAACTTTATGATTCATGAACTCCATATCTCTTATATCAACTTAATTTAAAAGTATTCTAATAATGGCTAGACTATTTACCGTTGCCAAACCCACAGGGAGATCAACAATGAAGGTGTCAACCAACATATGCATATAGAGTATCCCTAATCAAAACATATATAATTCAGTCTAACCATGTAGTCTAAATATGAAAATATATTACAACTCAACTGAATTATGATTATATTACAACTCAACTGATTAAAAAAAAATTAAAAAAAAAAAAAAAAAAAAAAAAAAAAAAAAAAAAACCCTAATTTTATAATTCAATCTTTTTAATTTTGTATAAAACTTGGTACCTTTCTGAGGGTTTTCTCCTTCTTCAATCCGCCCCTTTAAAATTGTTCAATCCTGCTGCGTAGCTTCAAGATTTCATTTGATTGAAGCATGTTTCGATTTGTCTTGCCGTTGATATTAGGGTTTTGAGAAAAAAAAATTCGTATAATAATGGACTGTATATTGATAATTACGTATATGTTTTGAATATATGTTTTGATTAGGGTTACCCAACTTGTATTGTTTGCATAGGTTTATAGATTTGGGCTTGCAAGATATAATCAAAAAAATGTGTTGGTCTAGTGGTTATGATGCTTGTTAATGTTACCAACAACCTAGGTTCAATCCTTGTAAGTGGCAAAATTTTTAAAAAAAATTCCAAATTTTAATATTAAATACCGAATTTTAATATTAAATACGAATTTTAATTACAAAAAAATAAAATTAAAAAAATATGGAGAAATGTTGCCACATGGCATGATGACTGGGCATTAATGCCTGCTTACTGGGCATTAATGGCTGCTTACTGGGCATTAATGCCTGATTACTGGGCATTTAAGGGCGCTTACTGGGCATTATGGCATTTGATGACATCATACGCATATTGTTATATATTATATGTAGATATATATATATATATATATATATATATATATATATATATATATATATATATATATATATATATATATATATATATATATATATATATATATATATAGATAAAAAAAAATACAAAAACATTTTTCGTTTTATTGTGTTAAATAAAGATAAAAGACAACCTCAATATAATACTCTCAACTTTGAGTATTATCATAATAAGTTCCCAAACAAAAGATCAAAACTTGCCTTTGTATCACTTGCGAAAATCGGCTCACCTTTGATTGATAAACAAAGTATAAGAGGGGTATAAGGAGGGGCGATCCAACGAACTTCGCCCCGAATAGAGATCCATTCTTCTCTTCCGCTCCTTTGTGCGTTTATCTTTTAAAGAGCTACCGTACGCTTGTTGATTATTGGTTTAAGTTCCTTGTGTTTTTTATTCGGTCTCGTTTTAATTGAGTTGTTTTTTTTTAGTGCATGCGCACTCGTTCTTCTACGTCATCAAGTCCTTTAATTGAACTCGTAAAAATTCCAAGAAGACGTAATCGAAGACGTAATCAAAGGCGTTCCACCCCAATAGTCGAACCCGAGATTCGTACTATTCCCAATCCCAATCCTCCCATTGTCATAATGGCGGATGATCGTACCATGTCTGAGCTTCTCCAAGCACCCACCGAGGGTTACGGAGATGCTATCGTTGTTTCGGCAATCATTTCCGATAGCTTTGAGCTTAAGACCGGGTTGCTATCCTTTGTAACTTCAAGTCAATATTTTGGATTTGAGAGGGACAATCCTCATTCCCACATTCGATGGTTTAACAAGATCACCTCTACCATCAAATACCGAAATGTTCCTCAAGAAGCTATCAAACTACTTCTTTTTCCTTTTTCTCTTGAAGGGGCCGCCCGAATTTGGCTCGAAAAACAACCCCCTCGTTCGATCGAAACATGGGAAGATTTAGTGTCAAAATTTGTGAATGAATTCTTTCCCCCGTCTAAAACTACAAGCCTTAAAAATGAAATCACCAAATTCACACAAAAATTTGATGAATCCTTTAGTGAAGCGTGGGACCGTTTTAAAGAATTACTTCGCAAATGTCCTCATCATGGTTTTTCCGAGTTGCATCAACTCGATACTTTTTACAATGGTTTGAACCAAACCGATCAAGACTCTCTTAATACCGCCGCCGGTGGTAATCTTTTGAATCGGACTCCGAAAGATGCTTTAGCTATCATCAAGAACAAGTCTAAGGTTCGCACTTCAAGAAGCAAGTCGGTTGTTTCCCAAGTGAGTGCTTCTCCTTCTACTTCATCTCCGGTGAGTACTTCTAGTATGGATGCTAAGATAGACAAACTTACGGAGGCTATCCAAGCTTTGGTTCTTGCCAAGCAAAAGAAACTTTCTTCCTCGCAAACTTCTTCTCCCACTCAAGTCAAAGCGGTGGAAGAAACTTGTGTCACTTGTGGTGGTCCTTATGCATACTACAATTGTACTACCACCGATGGTAGTCGATTTGAAGTTAATGCGGTAGCCGGATCTTACAACCAAGGAGGTAACAAATACCGTCCTCAAGTTGACCCGAACTACGTGCTAGCAATCAAAGTGGACCACCCGGATTTTCTCAACCCAACAATCCAAATAGATTCAATCAAAATCAACCTAGAGGGCAAAATTTTCAAAACCAATTTCAAGCCCCGATCAATCAATACCCAGCCCAAGGGGGTAATTTCAATCAAGGCTTTCAAGCTTCTAATTACCAAGCCCCAATTGTTCCCTCCAATGAACTTGCTAATTACATCAAGTCAAATGAGGCTAACATGAGGGCAATGCAAAGCCGAATCACCACTTTGAAAAATGATTTTCAAACCTCAATATCAAAACAAGGTCATGAGCTTAAAAGTGAACTTAGAACAATAAATCACAAAATTGATCAATCTCAAAGCAAAATTGAGAACATGTTTGCTAGTCTCATGAATCAAATGAATCAAGCTTCAACTTCTGGAACTCTCCCGGGAAATACCATTCCCAACCCAAAGGGTGAGTTGAAAGCTATTACCACTCGTAGTGGTAAGGCATATGATGGACCCTCGATTCCTACTCCTTCTCCGTTGAAGGAAGTGGAACGAGAGACCAAGGTGACAAAGGACAAAGTGAAAATTACAAGCCCACAAAGTACCGCACCCGTCCAACCTCCGGTCATCCAAACTTCAATTCCGGAACCCGATGTTCCGAAGACCAATCCTAAGCCTTCAATTCCATATCCTTCGAGGCTTAATGATCAAAAGCTCCGTGACAAAACTAATAGCCAAATGATGAAGTTTCTTGAAATCTTTCAAAAGTTACACTTTGACATTAGTTTTGCGAATGCTCTTCTCTATATGCCAAAGTTTGCTTCTACATTCAAGAGTCTCCTTAGCAATAAGGAAAAATTGTTTGAATTAACCAAGACTCCATTGAATGAGAATTGTTCGGCGGTGCTTCTTAAAAAATTGCCAGAAAAACTAGGAGACCCCGACAAATTTCTCATTCCTTGTGATTTTCAAAAGCTAGATGAATGCTTAGCCTTGGCCGATCTTGGCGCAAGCATCAATCTAATGCCTCTTTCCGTTTGGAAAAATCTTTCTCTTCCGGAGCTTACTCCTACACGAATGACTCTCGAACTTTCAAACCGATCGGTTACTATTCTGAAAGGTATTGCCGAAGATGTCTTCGTTAAGGTAGGCAAGTTTCATTTTCCTGCTGACTTCGTAGTGGTCGATTTTGATGCCGATCCCCATGTTCCCCTTATCTTGGGAAGACCATTCTTGAAAATGACTCGTGCATTAATCGCTGTCTACGAAGGTGAGATGACTCTTAGGGTCGGAGATGAAAAATTGGTCATAAATATTGAAAGCACTTAAAAAAATCCTCTCGAGCATGGAAGCGAGTCAATTAACCAAATTGATACCCTTGATTCTACATGCGAGGAATACTTCCATGAAGTGCTAAGTGGAAATCCCACTTCATTAGATCCTACCATTTCTCTCTCTTCCCCCTCTCTCACTCCGTTTGAGGGAGGTGACTTTATTTTGGAAGAGATTGAAGCTTGTTTATCTTGTGATTCAATTCCATCTGGAATTGATAATGGTGTATTTGGCCCGGCGGGAGACATTCTTCTCCTTAAGAAGTTGGTTAATGATGATCCATCATCTCTCCCTCCAAAAGAACATCATAATGAGGAAATCAAACCTATTGAAAATTCTAATGATCCTCCGGAGGTCGAACTTAAGGACTTACCGCCTCATCTCGAATATGCATTTTTGGAGGGTACCGATAAATTACCCGTCATAATTGCTAAAGATTTGAATGATGAGGAGAAAGCCGCTCTCATAAAGGTTTTAAAGTCACACAAGCGAGCCATCGCTTGGAAACTTTTCGACATTAAGGGTGTTAACCCGGAATTTTGTACACATAAGATTTTAATGGAGGATGACTTTAAACTGGCGGTTCAACATCTAAGAAGGGTTAATCCTAAAATCCATGAGGTTATCAAAAAGGAGGTTCTCAAACTCCTTGATGCCGGCTTGATTTACCCTATCTCGGATAGTCCTTGGGTGAGCCCCGTGCATTGTGTGCCTAAAAAGGGTGGCATTACCGTTGTTGAAAATGATGAAAACGAGTTGATTCCTACTCGATTGGTAACGGGATGGCGTTTATGCATTGACTATCGAAAGTTAAATGACGCCACCCGTAAAGACCACTTTCCTTTACCCTTCATGGACCAAATGCTCGAAAGGCTAGCGGGAAACGAGTACTATTGTTTTCTCGACGGTTTCTCGGGTTACTTCCAAATATCCATCGATCCGCAAGACCAAGAAAATACCACTTTCACGTGCCCTTACGGAACATTTGCCTACCGACGCATGCCTTTTGGCTTATGTAATGCTCCGGGCACGTTCCAAAGGTGTATGATGGCCATATTTCACGATATGATCGAGAAAACTATGGAGGTCTTTATGGATGATTTCTCGGTCTTTGGGGATTCTTTCAAGACATGTCTCTCCCATTTGGACAATATGCTTAAACGTTGTGAAGACACTAATCTTTGTCTAAATTGGGAGAAAAGTCATTTCATGGTTAAAGAGGGCATTGTCCTCGGCCATAAGATTTCTAAGAACGGGATTGAGGTCGATAAGGCTAAAGTTGATGTTATTGCTAAGCTACCTCATCCCACCATCGTCAAAGGTGTTAGGAGTTTTCTTGGTCACGCCGGTTTCTATCGTAGATTCATTCAAGATTTTTCAAAAATCGCCCGGCCGATGACTCGTCTCCTTGAGAAAGAAACTCCATTCATTTTTTCTAAAGAGTACATTGAAGTTTTTCAAACTCTTAAGAAGAAACTTACAGAAGCACCAATCTTAGTTGCCCCCGATTGGGAACTACCTTTTGAGCTTATGTGCGATGCTAGTGATTTTGCCATAGGTGCGATCTTGGGGCAATGAAAAACAAAACATTTTCAGCCTATACACTATGCAAGCAAAACTATGACCGAAGCTCAAGCTCATTATACCCCAACGGAGAAAGAATTATTAGCCGTGGTGTATGCTTTCGAAAAAATTTGGCCACACTTAATCTTGTCAAAAAGCATAGTGTATACGGATCACTCGGCTCTTAAATATCTTTTTGCAAAACAAGATGCAAAGCCGCGATTGCTCAGATGGGTTCTCCTCCTTCAAGAATTTGATATCATCATCCGTGATAAAAAAGGAGCCGAGAACCTCGCAGCTGATCATCTATCCCGATTAGAGAATCATCATCAAAGCGTGCTCGAGAAAAAGGAAATAAATGAAACATTTCCTCTCGAGACACTTAACATGGTATCTTTTCGTGGTGATTCTAGTACCCCATGGTTTGCCGATTTTGCAAACTACCATGCGGGGAACTTTGTTGTTAGAGGGATGTCGTCCCAAAAAAAGAACAAATTCTTCAAAGACGTGAAGCACTACTTTTGGGACGACCCCTACTTGTTTAAAGTATGTGCGGATCAAGTCATCCGGCGGAGTGTTCACGGCCAAGAAGCCGTTGATATTCTTAAGGCTTGCCACAATGGACCCACCGGGGGACATCATGGTCCGAACTACACCACCAAAAAGGTGTTTGACTCCGGCTTCTATTGGCCCACAATTTATCGTGATGCCCATGACTTAGTCAAATCTTGTGACTCTTGTCAACGTCATGGGAAAATCTCGCAAAAAGATGAAATGCCACAAAATGTCATTTAAGTTTGAGAAATCTTTGACGTTTAGGGCATAGACTTTATGGGGCCATTCCCGTCTTCACGAGGGAACAAGTACATACTCGTGGCTTTTGATTACTTGTCTAACTGGGTTGAAGCGAAAGCACTCCCCACCAACGACGCCCGAGTAGTTGTTAAAATTTTGAAATCTCTCTTTGCTCGGTTTGGAACTCCCCGTGCTATCATTAGTGATCACGGTACGCACTTTTGCAATGACCAATTTGCAAAGGTCATGCTTAAGTACGGTGTCACTCACCGTCTTGCTACCGCGTATCACCCACAAACAAGTGGACAAGTGGAAGTTTCCAACCGTGGTTTAAAAAGAATTCTGGAAAGGACCGTAGGCAAAAACCGTGCCTCTTGGTCGGATAAATTAGATGATGCACTTTGGGCCTTCCATACCACTTACAAAACACCCATCGGGTGTACTCCTTACAAGCTTGTGTACGGAAAGGCGTGTCATCTACCGATCGAGCTTGAGCACAAAGCCTATTGGGCCTTGAAGCATGCAAATTTTGACCTTAAGTCCGCGGGTGATCACCAGAAGGTTCAACTCAATGAATTAAATGAACTTCTTGATCAAGCCTACGAGAACTCTTTGATCTACAAAGAAAAGACAAAGAAGATCCACGACTCCAAACTCAAGAATCGCGTTTTCAACGTTGGTGACCGAGTCCTTCTTTTCAATTCTCGATTGAAGATGTTCTCGGGAAAACTTAAAACCCATTGGACCGGACCATTCACCGTTGCCAAAGTTTTTCCTTATGGTACCGTTGAGTTATCTCAAACCGACGGACCAAACTTCAAGGTGAACGGTCATAGGTTGAAGCATTACTTTGGAGGGGACATACAACCCATGGTTGCCTCGGATCTCCAAACTTTCCCCATGGACCAATGAATTCGGGGTCAAGTCAAGCTAGTGAACGGTTAACAAAAACATTAGCATTTCATGGGTGACAACCCATGTTTCTGTCTTCTTTCTATTTTCTAACACCAAGTGTGGGGGAATTCCTCTACTGTGCTTTGCTTTTGTGTGTTTACTCTTATTTTTAGGTTTCCCTTAGATCGTGATGATTGATGCGCCTGTTTTCAATCCAGCCGCCCAATATCCGATCTTTTTGCTAACGATTATCTAGGGATATCATATTAATCCTGTTTGCGAAAAAAGATTTCTTTCCCACACTTGGCTAGTAGTATTACCTTTTTACGTTCTAAGTGTTGGCATAATAGCCAGTACTTTAAATATTGAGGCAATATTTAATTCTAAGTGTGGGGGGAATTCTAACGAATTTGATCACATGTGTACCTTCTAGTGCCCTAGTACCCCCGTTTTGACCAAAAATTTTAAATTTTTTTCGTTTTTAAATAAGAAATTGCATGAAAAAGAAGTGTTTAGTCTTGATTAGGTTAGAACAAGGGGAATCCCGACTCTACCAGAATGTTGATCTGGCTGCTTCCTTAACATATATACTAAGGTTTTACGACTTGTGCAAATGAAAATGCTAAGCGTGGAGTGATTGGTTCTCTTTAGAGCTTATACAAGTAATCTATGGCTTTTCCTCGCAGAAGCTCTTAATATGACTAAATTAGTGTTGTATTCAAACTTTTGAACGTTAAAATCATTTTGTTATGCAAAACGAATTTTTATACAATTTTGATATAGAGTCCGAGTTCAACTTTTTATTTCAATTTTGGAGAAAGCATACTTTCATAATTTAAAAAAAATGGAATGATATTGCAAAATAAAAAAATGAAATGATATTGCAAAATGAAATAAGTTATGATGTTGCAAAAGTAAAGATGTATATGTTGTCTGTATGAATAAATGTACGAAACTTGCTTTTTCTTAAATTTAAATCGGAAGTTGAACTAGTATTCGTTAATTTTGTCATAAAGGTTAAACGG
Source organism: Artemisia tridentata subsp. tridentata (assembly GCA_021014915.2). Classification (NCBI taxonomy): domain Eukaryota; kingdom Viridiplantae; phylum Streptophyta; class Magnoliopsida; order Asterales; family Asteraceae; genus Artemisia; species Artemisia tridentata. The sequence continues at coordinate 140,463,336 of CP139508.1, read as the reverse complement.
TAATTTGGTAGATTGTTGATTTCAAAGGTCCCGAAAGCTCCGGTACTATTCTCTGTGAGGTGTCAAAAGCCTGGTCACCTAAAACCAACTGGTCTGGGATGTGCCGAGAAGAAAGCCGTTACATGGAGTGATCTCTCCTTTGAGTCTCTAATCTCTAAATGATCGTTTGTTGCTATCTATTTAAGTATTTAATACTAATTTAGTGGAAATATCTAAAATCTTTGAAATCGAAATCCCGCTGATTCCGATACTTATCTCTGTGGGGTGTCAAAAGCCTGGTCACCTAAAACCAACTGGTTTGGGATGTGCCGAGAAGAAAGCCGCTACATGGAAAAGGCCCTTTTTGATCCTTAGATTTTCGAGGTTCCCGGTAAATTAGTATTTGACTTAAACAAATAACAACCATAATAAATGTCGATTTTTGCGGTCAAAATTTTGAAAATGAGCACACTCACCTAACTTGAATAATTGTGGGAGTGAAAAGTTAAGTTTCGGCTTACATAGATTATTAGTATAAGTAGTGTTAGCATTTTACAAAAACATGTGCACAATGAGTTTAAGCTTAGTTGGGAGTATTAAAAAGAGGATGACGATTACAATTCCTTGGAGACACCCATTTTGTGTGAATCCCGTTCCATGATGCCAATTTTGAAAATCAAGCATGTTATCTGTTTTTGTTCTAGTTTAAATTTCTTGCATTGAATAAAAACTCAAAACGTGGTATCCTTGGTATTCTTTTGATCCTTTCATTACTTTATATGATCGGATTGCTAGGGACTAGCAATTGATAGTGTGAGGGGATGATGAGTGCCTATTTACTCATCATTTTATGCCCATTTAATACATAAAAATAACTAAAAACAGCCAAATATGCCAATTTATATTGCAGATATCCTTGGATTGTGTTTTTATGTATTTCAGGTATAAAGGATTGAAAACAGAGCGAAAACGAACATTTTTGGATCGTCTCGACAATATTTGTGCATTTGATCAAGTGAAGACGAAGTCAAAGTCAACCCCGGGATTTAGCCTTGGAATGAGCATGGAGAAACAAACCCGAAACCAATTTTTATGGGCCAACCCGACCCAATTAAATGGGCTAAGTCAGCCCATATTATGCCTTTTATTAACAAATCCAAATCCAAAACTGATTGCGTGGTTTTGTAACCTTACAACAGGTTTTACCTCTCGAGGGATCTCAAGAGGCTTACAACCCCACCAGGCAGTGTACCTGACCGATGTAGTATAGTGTAGTGGTAAGTACGGGGGATTGATCGTTCTCCACAGGGAATAGTGTTCGTTAGGTGTGAAAGGCTACTCTAATTAGGTCTAAGGGTTGAGGAAGATTCTTTTTATGTTTTTATAGTTTTTATAAAAGCAAGTAAAATCTCGGTTTTGAAGGAGTGGGCGGAATTAATTGCTAGTCAACTAACCCAAATTTCTACAAATGCAATAAAATAAAATAACAAAAATGAAAAGTGGTGAGAAACTTATGTGTAGAGAAATGTGTTTACTTAGATTTCCTTACTCCCTAACTATCTTTTACCGGTTAATTAGTATGTATTAGTTGCGTGGATGACGGGTGTATTCCTTAATACCATTCGTGGGGTGGCGTACTTACTTCCCCAAACTCTACAAGCTCCTACTTCACTCCTATGTCGAGCCGGCTAGGAAGCTCCTAACATGGGATCACTAGAATTCGCTTGTGCATTAAATACAACCATAAAAACCTTTAGTACGCGTTTGGTTCATGTTTCTTAAGACGTTCAAGCAAGTTACCGAATAGGAAGTTAGCCAGTTTTCTTAAGCCTAACATAGATAAACAATCATCCAATACAACTAACAACACACTAACAACCAATAATCAATAGCTAGGTTTCATTAGATCTAAGCAAACACAAGATAAAATTAGCCTAACATGTTAAACAAAAGACAAGCATAAGATAGAATCAAACAACACATAGACATATTGAATGATTAATTGATTACTTATCTTTCAATGAAACATGGAAGATCTCAAGGCTAAAAGCCCTGAAAAAGTAGCTAAAATCGTCTTAGGGTTTTATCCCAAAATTCCACACACTAAGCTCTCTCTTAATGACAAAAAATTAGAAAACTATATATAGACTTTTGAATCTGACGGCGTCACCTTATGGATTGTGACGCCGTCACCTCGCCGCTTTTAGGGTTCTCGGATGACCATCTTGACGCCGTCCCTCTTTAATTCTCCAAAATCCGTTCTGGCCTATCAAGGCTTGACGCCCTCACCTCTTGAACGTGACGCCGTCCCCTTATGAATTAAGCCGTGACGCCCTTGATTTAGTTAAAGAGTGACGCCGTCAGAATTCACATGCTAACTCACTGGCCCGTCATGAGTAAATTTCACATCCCACTTTTCTTGCCAAGGCATGACGCCGTCCAGAGTTAAGTCTGACGCCGTCAAGAGTAACTTTTAGCCGATTCTTGAGACTTTGCCGTTTTCTTCACTTTGATGCTCCAAAAACGTCCAAAATGCCTCCTTTTCCAGATTTCTCCTCAAAAGTACCTAAAATGACAAAAGGAACGATTTAGGGCGATATTTGATCAAATAAATACGATTTCGGGCTTAAATGACCCCTTAAAAGCGGTACACTTTTCGCTTCATCAAATACCCTTACACTTGAGATTTGCTTGTCCTCAAGCAAATGCGCTTTTATTCTAATCAAAATACAAGTTAGGGGTCATTTAATGCTAACATAAAAGTAATTACAACAAATAATCGTTCCACTTCAATCATAATAAGCACGGAGATTACATACTAGCACCTCACAAGTAGTGTTTAGATACTCACATCTCTCAAGTGTCATCAAAATAAATCTCATAAATGAAAACGGAAAATATCTCTCACTACCTGTCATAGCAAATAGATTACCATAGGCTTGGGAAAGGATCGAAAACCTCCTCCACTAGGCGTAAGCACCAAAGATAAACTATCAAAGAGGGCTTTTAAATGGGTTGTAATGTTAGGTGTAGGGAAAAGGAAAACACGGTTTGGTTGGATAAAGGATATTTTACTGGTGGCGAGTTAAAAATCTTGGTCAATTACATGTACTATACAATGTTGCTAAGCCAAGACTAGACTCGATCTTAAGCTAGAAACGAAATAACAAAATAACAAAAACATAAAACAAACATAAAATAAAACGGGATGGTAGTCCGTATGTTTTTTCTATTTTTCATTTTCTTATTTTTTTTTTTTATTTTTCTTGATTTTTCAATTTTTTTTTTTTTTTTTTTTTTTTTTTTTTTTTTTTTTTTTTTTTGCATACACTTTTGCCCTACCATCTAAAATAATACATCAAAGGGGCGTTGCATTCCCCTTACACTTGAATTTTTACATAACTTTACAATTACTAATCTAATGACTCGAATTAAGATAATTGAAAAACTTGGAGTACTTTTAAAACATTTAGCACATATGGGGGTAATAAATGATGTTCTTCCCCATTACTCCATTACACTAGTACTTTACCCATGAGTCCCAATCGTCCCAAAACAATATGTACAAGGATATGACTCGACTTAGCAACCATGTAATCAATTAGATAATTAACTTGGGTTTAAACAAATGTTGTCACAATAATGCACTAAAAATGAGTGCATACAAGGTAGGCTAAGGCGATTTGGGTGTACATTTTAGTGGGGTATAACAAATTCTTCCTTTAAGTAAAATGCTTAAAGGTCGAAACGAAAAGATAGGCTCTGAGGGGTGTACTAGGGGTATCGTGTACTAAAAATGAGTACAACGCAAAGGGTGTGGGAGAATTACTTGACCAATGTAGCCAATGTAATTATAACAAAAACACAGGTGTAAAACAATGGGTTAATCCTAATGCCTCTTATCATGTAGTAAATCTAACTACACGAATGTAGTCTCACTTGTGGCCTTGGAATGGTCCTAACGCAAGTTCTAGAATCTAAGTGCTACCGGTACACACATCATAGCATAAATGCTTTTCCTACCAATTCTAGGGGCGAACCTCACATATTTGGGGGTGGAAAATTTTTTTAGTGGTACGGTTTTTGTGCTAGTCATATAACTCCTATCCGTGAGACGCTCATTAAGATCAAAGTTTCACTCCTATATGTTGTAAAAAATTTTAAATTTGGCACTAAAATTACCTTAACAAGTATTTCTCTCAGTTTTATTACACATCTACTATTAAACAAACAAAAATCAAGCGTAATAGCATTCTCTAAAATCGTACTTTTACCCTCCCCTTACACTTAAGATGAACATTGTCCCCAATGTTCAAAATAAAAAGATGTAAAAGAAAAAAGTAAAAGAATGAAATCAAATACTCCCCTGATTCGCTCGGTGGATAGTGAAATTACACGGTTAAATCTTCTTCCAAGGTAATGTAGAAGCTCCATGACTAATGCATCGCCATAAGCTTGATTCCATAAGCATCTCCTTGTCCAAAATAACCTGTTGAACCTGAGAAAACAAACACGAAAACCTGCATAACATCGGCGGGATAAATCTATATATAAGGATATAATGCTTGTGGAATGATAATTTTGCAGATTCCTGGAGATTATAAGTTGGAGATTTAAATAAAAACTTTTCTAAAAACAAAACTTTCAAAAATTTCTGGAAATTAAATCTGACGCCGTCAGGTTATAACCCCTGACGCCGTCAGAAATGACCTGACAAAAATTTTCATTTTAAGTTTCCGGAAAATTTCTGGAAAAACCTTTACCTTACTTCCTGGAAATCCTGCAAAACATCACTATGACTCGATACAAGCATTTGACTCGAACAATTACGAATATGTATGCTAATTTATTATTATTACGATTCATGTTAATTTGTGTTCTAATAAACCGATTTAGATTTCCCTTACACTTATCTTTTGCAAAATACCTCTATATGTAGTTAAGACGAAGTTAAAAACAAAATAAAGCATTTTCACAATTTTCTTTTTAACATGAATCAATAATGATAAAAATTAAACATACATACGGAAGCAAATAAAAACAAACAAACAAGCAAATAGACACACAAAGCAAATAAATAAAATAAAGCTTGGGTTGCCTCCCAAGAAGCGCTTTTCTTTATTAACGAGTCTTGTAGCTAGACTCAAAGTCACGCTACCCTATATAAGTGAGCTCGTCATCGAGGACGTCTTTAGGGTTAAGCTTGGATTGAAGTTTCCTATTGGTCCGCTTAGTACGATATGTCTTTTCAAACTTCTCTCCATCCGGGTCATACAATGTCATCTTGATATGCCATGACCCATCTCCATCTTTGGGTGGTTTATCCCAATTCCACTTATGATCATCTTCCTCACAAATCCACTTATTCATTCCTAGGTTAATTGGCAAAACTCCTAGGAAATCAATCATCTTTCTAAAAACTAGAGAGTCTTCAAATGGATCCAATTCGGTGTCCCTAGCCAAGAGTTGTTCTACCGTATGTGTTCGGTTAACAAAGTCCTCTTCTAGGTAAAATGGGCGTTGGGGTCCTATGAAGTCTCTATCAATCCACGGTCCATATCTAGATGGTCTCCTATTTAATTCTAACCAATGGGGTGTCGGTTCCTCACTAGTATCATAGGCGTGTTTCTTAACATCATAGATTGACCAAGTATCTCCTTCTCCTACCGCTATCTTAGATTCCTTACAATCAATCATAGCACTAGCGGTCGCCAAAAATCCTCTACCTATCAACAAGGGGCATGTAGGGTCGCTAACCATATCAAGGACGTGGAAATCGGCTAAAATGGTTAGTTTTCCAATGTGTACTAACACGTCCTTAACTACTCCAACCGGGTAAGCAACACTTCCATCCGCTAAGCCTATTATCACCTCGGTTTCTTCAAGTTTTCCAAGTTTTAGAGAGGTGTAGAGAGGTAACGGAAGTAGGTTAAGGCTTGATCCAAGATCGGCTAATGTTTCATAAGCCTCCGAATTACCGATCTTGCAAGGTAGAACAAATAAGCCCGGATCATCTAACTTCTTAGGTAGCTTGTTTTGAACAAAGGCGGTCCCTTTTTCGCCTAACTTGAGCTTCTTCTCATCCAACTCATCAACAACCGGACTTTCAAGGTGGAGCTCCTTGAATTCTTCGTCAAGGTTTTGAGTGGAAGGTGTTTCAACTATGTTGTTGACCAATTTGGATGTCATAACTTCTTGGTCATCTGGAACGATTTGGGTTTGTTTGAAACACGTGCTCATGGAATTGACCGAATAATATTGTGGACAAGAACTAGGGGACGAAACCGATGAAATAGCGTTGACGTTTAGTTTCGGGTTCTTGACCGTGTTGCTAGGGAGTGCTCCCATTTCTCGGTCATTGAGGGCTTTCAACAAGGTGTCAATCTTATCGGTCATCTCGCTTTGTTTTTGTTTGAAATCGGCTTCAAACTTGGCTAAACGAGCTTCTTGAGATGCCATAAATTGAGACATCAATCCTTCAAAGTTATCGGTACTACCATTGCCGGAAGGATTGTTGTTGAAAGTACGGTTCGAGTTGGAACCGCTTGATTGGAAACGATTAGGTGGGTTGGAAGAATTGGTTTGTTGTGAGTTTTGGTTTTGTTTCCACCTAAGGTTCGGGTGATTTTTCCATGAGGGGTTGTATGAATCACCGTAATGGTTTGGCTCGGGTTTGAAAGTGTACCACTTGTCTCCCGCTCCGTCGGTACGCGAGGATGCGTAGTCCACAAAAGCTTGTTCGGGGAGTTCCATGCAATCACGAGTGTCGTGGGGACCACTACATAATTCACATGAAGAAGCGATTTTGTTCACTTGGCTTGAAGGTTTAGGAGCCTCGTAGGATTTCATTAGAAACTTGACTTGGTCTTCAAGTTCTATGATCCTACGGTCAGAAGTGCTTGAATTGTTCGAAGGCAAAGATATTGCCTTGACCGTTTTATTCAAATCACGGGGATCACTCCAACTTTCGTTGTCATAAAGAGCAAGATCCTCTAGGAGAGCCCATGATTGTTCCGCACTTAGATCACGTAGCTTGCCACCGGCCGATTGGTCAATGGTTTGCCTCGTGGAGAGATTGATATGGTCATAGAAGATTTGGACTTGGAGCCAAAGTTCTATGCCATGGTGAGGGACTTTTTGGAGTAAGTCCTTGAATCGAGTCCATGCCTCGTAGAGAGTTTCGCCTTGACGTTGTTGGAACATCAAGATATCATTCCTTAGCTTGGTAGTTCTTCCCGGTGGGAAAAACTGAGCAAGGAAACGAGTTGTGAGATCATCCCAAGAGGTGATGGATCCTGCGGGTTGACGTTCTAGCCACTGACTAGCTTGGTCCCGCAGAGAGAATTGGAAGAGACGCAATCGGGTCGTCTCTCGAGTGGCAACATCAAGGTCTATAGAATCAACGATTTTAAGAAAGTCCTTGAGATGTTGATTAGGATCTTCAGAACGAAGTCCATGGAATGCGCATCCGCTTTGCACCAACCGGATGGTGTCGGATCGCAAGGGTGTGATATTGGCTCCTTGAGTGAGCTCAATGGTGTTTCGATAGCCATGGTGGCTAGGACGGGAATACTCTCCTAAAGTACGGGCTCTAGGAGGTGGTGGTGGTTGTTGTGGTGGTGGGTTGTGGGGGTTAAGGATATTACCATCTTCCATGATGTCGGATGGTATGGTTACGAACAAAGACACGAAGAAAATAGATAGACTAAAGAAAACCTAGAAAAATAAAATAAAAAATCTCACTAGAAAGGAATCTAGTGAGTAGACCTAATAGAAATAAAAATTCAACCTAAACAATAACTATTCCCCGGCAGCGGCGCCAAAAACTTGATTGCGTGGTTTTGTAACCTTACAACAGGTTTTACCTCTCGAGGGATCTCAAGAGGCTTACAACCCCACCAGGCAGTGTACCTGACCGATGTAGTATAGTGTAGTGGTAAGTACGGGGGATTGATCGTTCTCCACAGGGAATAGTGTTCGTTAGGTGTGAAAGGCTACTCTAATTAGGTCTAAGGGTTGAGGAAGATTCTTTTTATGTTTTTATAGTTTTTATAAAAGCAAGTAAAATCTCGGTTTTGAAGGAGTGGGCGGAATTAGTTGCTAGTCAACTAACCCAAATTTCTACAAATGCAATAAAATAAAATAACAAAAATGAAAAGTGGTGAGAAACTTATGTGTAGAGAAATGTGTTTACTTAGATTTCCTTACTCCCTAACTATCTTTTACCGGTTAATTAGTATGTATTAGTTGCGTGGATGACGGGTGTATTCCTTAATACCATTCGTGGGGTGGCGTACTTACTTCCCCAAACTCTACAAGCTCCTACTTCACTCCTATGTCGAGCCGGCTAGGAAGCTCCTAACATGGGATCACTAGAATTCGCTTGTGCATTAAATACAACCATAAAAACCTTTAGTACGCGTTTGGTTCATGTTTCTTAAGACGTTCAAGCAAGTTACCGAATAGGAAGTTAGCCAGTTTTCTTAAGCCTAACATAGATAAACAATCATCCAATACAACTAACAACACACTAACAACCAATAATCAATAGCTAGGTTTCATTAGATCTAAGCAAACACAAGATAAAATTAGCCTAACATGTTAAACAAAAGACAAGCATAAGATAGAATCAAACAACACATAGACATATTGAATGATTAATTGATTACTTATCTTTCAATGAAACATGGAAGATCTCAAGGCTAAAAGCCCTGAAAAAGTAGCTAAAATCGTCTTAGGGTTTTATCCCAAAATTCCACACACTAAGCTCTCTCTTAATGACAAAAAATTAGAAAACTATATATAGACTTTTGAATCTGACGGCGTCACCTTATGGATTGTGACGCCGTCACCTCGCCGCTTTTAGGGTTCTCGGATGACCATCTTGACGCCGTCCCTCTTTAATTCTCCAAAATCCGTTCTGGCCTATCAAGGCTTGACGCCCTCACCTCTTGAACGTGACGCCGTCCCCTTATGAATTAAGCCGTGACGCCCTTGATTTAGTTAAAGAGTGACGCCGTCAGAATTCACATGCTAACTCACTGGCCCGTCATGAGTAAATTTCACATCCCACTTTTCTTGCCAAGGCATGACGCCGTCCAGAGTTAAGTCTGACGCCGTCAAGAGTAACTTTTAGCCGATTCTTGAGACTTTGCCGTTTTCTTCACTTTGATGCTCCAAAAACGTCCAAAATGCCTCCTTTTCCAGATTTCTCCTCAAAAGTACCTAAAATGACAAAAGGAACGATTTAGGGCGATATTTGATCAAATAAATACGATTTCGGGCTTAAATGACCCCTTAAAAGCGGTACACTTTTCGCTTCATCAAAAACTATTAAAACACTAATCCTAAAACCCAAACCAAGCCCAACATCAAAAACCCAATCCAATAACTAACCCAACCCATACCCCGTTTTATTAATAAAACCAGGTCAAAACAAAAGTCAACCCCCTTCCCCTACATTTTCCTGCTTTTCCCTGACCCCCAGCTTTTCCCAGCCTTTCCCTGTTCCAGCCAACCTACTTCCCCCCCCCCATGCGCAACATCCTCACAAGTCAACCATGCCAAGCTGGCAATCCAAGTACAATTTGGCGCTAAAACCCATTCAAAGGCTGAGATGTTGCCAAGTCAAATCCAAGGGTCCAGATTAAGCTAGAGGAAGCACAAGATGGATACAAAGCTTATTCCCCTCACAGAAGAAACACAAGAGAAGAAAACCCTAGTTTTAGTCCTAGTATAAATAGGTTTCATTGTAAGCCTTTGGAGGCAGTTAGTTAATAGTCGAATTGTAGCTTATTATAGCTTTTAGGGATTTTAGCTTAATTTAGTCTTTAGTTCTCATTGTATTTTCCTTTCAAAGTTCTGTAAACTTTTTTTTAGTATTAATAGAGTTGAATTCCCTTTTTAATCCGAGTTCCATTTTCTTATAAGCTTTTTAAATAATGTCACAATTGGTTAATAAGCTCTTACTTATGTCTCATTAAGCTCATTTTAGCTCATCATAGCTATTTGTGAGCTTAATTTAGTTTAATTCAGTGTTAATTCCAAAAATCTCAAAAAGTCAACAAAAGTCAACATAATGGTCAAATAAGCTATTTTGGACGATAAGCTAGCAAGGGAAGAGCTTATTGCTGTTACTAGCTTGTCATTTGACAAGCTAGAGCTTGTAGAGTAGCTCCTCGAGCATTAAATGCCCTATTTTGAGCAAGGGCTTTTGTAAGTTCTCATTTAAATTCCATTTCTTAGTTAAACTGCTTATTGTTTTATTTAAGTGCTTATTTGCTTTTTATTTACTTGTTCTTGCTTATAATTAGTTATTATTGCTTTTTGTAGCTTAGGTGTAGTATAAATTTTACTTGTTTAAGTTTTTGTCTAAAAAATATTAAAAAAAAAACCAAAAATAGCTTATTACTGTTTGCTTATCTAAAGTGCTTATAATCTATTGAATATTGCTCATTAGTCTCTCATGTAGTTAGCATAACATCTGTTTTTCAAAGTTCTAGCTTAAAATGGTCTTAATCATTATAAAATATGCAAAACAGTCCCATTAAGAGGTGTTTGGAATAAGCATTTGGTTTGACTTTTAGGTGGAATTTCTGAGTTTGACCTTTTGGTTTGTTTTGAGCTAGTTTAATTTGACCCATTCAAGCTGTTAGTTGGGTGGTTTGAGCTTATCTCAGTAGTTTTGCAATCTTAAGTTGGTAGCTCTAGTTTTAAAATTAACAGAAGCTTTAATTGGCTTTTTATTGAGAAACTAGTAATTAGGTCTTGCTATTGAAGTTTTTATGTTCAAACCAGTGTTCAAAATGGTTTGTAGTAATTTGGTGCCATTTCCTTAAGTTTTGAGTAGATTTTGTGCTATTTCATTCATCATCCTACATCAGAATACTCATTCTGTGTCAGTTCAGATAAGCAGTTTTCTAGGTTTGATTTTAGTACTTATTGTAGGTTGTTTGAGCCTGATCTTCATGTTCTGAATAGATTGCTAGTTGTAGTGTTCTAATTCACAAAGTTCTTCCTTGTTCTGAGTTTATAATAGCTTATAAAGCAGCTCAAAAGTGGCATGTTAAGCCAAATGTACACTGAGAATTCAGTATACCTTTGACTCAAACAGCCCACTTCTCAGCTTATTTATAAGCTCATTTTAAGCTCTAACAGGACCAAATCTTGTCCTGATTGCTTATTAGTATCTGCACTTCATTTAGTTACTATTCATGTGTTAATTGCTTATCATCTCATAGCCTTTTAATAAGCTTAAAACTGCCTCAATAGGCTATTTTAGGTCTGCTAACAGTACATTATTTGCTTAATGATTCTTAGTGCTTTTTTGCTTGTGTTTATAGCTTATTCTGAGTTCCTTGGATAAATTAGATTACTTTTAGTTTGATTTAGCTTATTTGAGTCTGCTTATTAGTTCTAATCAGCTTAATAGTTTATTTGGTCATTACTTTAGCTTGTTCTCCTTATTACCTTCATAATCAACTTTAGGTTTCTTAATTCTGGCTTATTAGTAGCTTTTAAAAATAAAGTTGTTTCTTAAAAAGTGCTTATTTCAACCTTCTTTTCAAGTTTCAAAAATAAAAGTTCAAAAATATATAAAAAAAAAAAAGCAAGTCTAGGGATTCGAACCCTGGACATCCTGCACACCAAACCTCACACATACAACATCATACCACTAGCGCCATTAGGACTTCTCGGTTATTCCTTTCCCATTTAATCCTTTTAAACCTTCTTTTTCTATTTTGCTTATTTACTCCTTTTAGCTTAATAACTGCTTATCTGAATAAGCAGTTACCTCCATTTTATTTTTCCTAGACTCTTATTATCTTTTAGCAGTTTTCTAAAAAAATTTAGATTTTTCCATTCTCATTTAGTATTTTTAATATATTCTTCTTTAAAATTTAGTTTTTAATTCATAATAAATAAAATAAAAGTAAAAAAAAAAATCTTTTTTCTAAAATTTTCTTTTATCATTTAGGACTTAGGAAAAATAGATTTGCACCCGTAGAGTTAATATTTCATCATTTCACTTTTCTAGGGCTCGAAATTTCCCGGTTTAAGCTTGTTTTTTATTTTCTTTACGTGTTTGCTCAATTATGCTTTTTAGACTTATTTCTTATGCTTGTTAAGTTGTATTTAGCTTATGTATGCTTTCCATAGTTGTAAATTGCATAATTTCCATTTTCGTTTTGAATTCCCGGTTAACGTTTTTAGTTTAATTTCGTTCGTGCTTTATTTTGCTTTGTTTCTAACTTTTCATATCTCAATTAGAATTATAAAAACACAAAAATCCAAATTCCACACTTCAAGCACTTTAATTCCAAACCGTACACGAAATCCTCGATTCACACCTCGTCGGGAAACGACCCGGGTAACACTTGCCCGGTATCTCATATCGTATTCACCGGTTTTGCACGTTAACCTTTGTCCTAAAGGGTTGGCTTGTTAGTTCCCATGTATCACGCGTATCTGATATTTTCATACGCATACTACCACACGGATCAAAACTCGTGACTCAGGTATTCACCACCTATGTCAGATCGAAGAGCTTTAATCTTCTTTCCAAGTTGCAGTTCTAATTCTGTTTTGAAAACCTTAAATGTTTCAAATACCTCATGTTTATGTTTAAGTAAATAAACATATCCATAACGGATGAAATCATCAGTAAAGGTTAAGAAGTAGCTAGCACCTCTTTTTGACACATGCCTAAGTGGTCCACACACATCTGTATGTATCACACCAAGTAGATCAGAAGCCCTTTCCATACGATTATTGAAAGGTTTCTTTGTCATCTTTCCAGATATACAAGATTCGCATTTATCAAATGATTCATCATTGATATCTTGTAAAAGCCCATCACGTTGCAGCTTTTCCATACGAGTCTTGCCTATATGAGCAAGTCGACAATGCCAAAGATAAGATGGATCCAAGACATTCTTGATTCTCTTATTATTGATGTTATACATTGAATTATAATTACTGCATTCATTCATATCAATTTCAAATACACCATTCACAGCAACAGCATTAAAATAAAACACATTATTTAAATAAACTGAAATTCCATTGCTTGTAACAGTATGTTTAAAACCAATATCCAATAAACACGAAAAGGAAACAAAACCTCTAACAATATAAGGTGCATAATGACAATTATTTAAAAACAGTACGAAGCTCGAAGGCAAAACTAATTTAAATACGCCTATAGCTTTAACAGCTGCATGTGCTCCGTTACCCACGTGCAGATATTGTTCTCCATAGGCCAGTTTCCTTTCAACTCTAAACCCCTACAGTGTATTGCAAATATGAATACCACATCCAGTATCGTATACCCAAGAATTTATTTTATGAGTTAATGAAAATAATTCAATCATGAAAAAGTCACCTGAAGTGCTGGGTTTACCAGCCTCAACCTTTTGCTTTTTCACATGCAACTCCTCAAGATAGAGTGGACAGTTCCGCTTCCAATGTCCTAGCTCATGGCAGTGGTGGCAAGCCTGATCCTTCTTGTTAGGATTCACCTTGTTCTTATTAGGGTTTTTCTTCTTGGGCATAGGTTGATAGGCAATAACTTGTTTACCCTTGTCATCCTTACCCTTACCCTTCTTATTCGCCTGCGGTTTTGGCTTTTGGATCCTACTTCCTTGTATAGCTAATACCTAAGGAGTAGGTGCCTTTTTTGGTAAACCCTTCTCATAGTCCACATGCATTACGAGAAATTCTGTGACTGTCTTCCCCGAGCAATGCATGTTATAGTTTTGAACAAAACCTTTAAAATCTTTGTTCAAGGATCTGTTGATTAGGTTCACACATACATTCTCTGGGTAGACGTAGTTGATCTGATGTAGTTGGTCCATGTAACTCTTCATTTCCAACACATGATCACCAACAGGTTTACCCTCCCCTTGTTTGCAGCTATGTAATGCATTGATCAAATCATACAATTCAACTGCAGGTGGCTTCTCATAAGTCTTTTGGAGTTCTTGAAGCATATCATAAGGAAAATAGTTCTCAAACTGCTTTTGCAATTTGGGAGCCATACTTCCAAGCATCAAGCACGCAACTTCATTGTGCTTTTTGTACTCCAATTTCCAGGCTTCTCTGACATCCTCGGATTCAGTAGCATCTGGTTCAAGAGGGCAAGGCTTATTCAAGTATTCCAGTTTGTCGGACACTCTCAAGACAATCCTGAGTGACCTATACCAGTCATTGAAGTTCGGGCCAGTCAATTTTTCCCTTTCAAAGTGGTTTTTGAAAGCAGAACTTAGTACAGCATTATCGGGTTGAGCCATTTCTACAGAAAAAGTTCAAATATTAGTATTCTGATAATACAACTTTTCAAGAAAATGAAATTACCCATGAAATATTCATATAACCATTTAATCTTCTTGAAAACTAGGATCCAAATTTCCATAGTTTCACTACATCAGTTGATCTGCTAGTAGTGAAAGTACAAAATATGGTAATCTGTCGAACAATAATCGGCAAACAATTTCCGACTCCTAGATAATTATGGGATTTACATTTGCCAAATACAATTTGCAAGGTAAGCATGTTTCATCCCATCTCATGCCTTAAGTTTCTAGGTCTCACTAACAACTTAATTAAGTCTTCTAGTTTAGAAACTGCAAATTCTCCATTACTGGTCTCACGCATAATGGAAATTTACCTTGTCATTAAAATCTAGGTAAGGTCTCACTTAGGCTAAATAATAACTTCAAGTGTTTTCTAATAATTAGATGGCATAGACCTAAATTTTAGGGTACTAATTTTGATGTTTCAATCAAAATATGTACGAAGAAGCATGCACACATCTTCGTATCATTAATTTTTCAAAACGTTTTTATTTACCAATTTAGGCTAAGATTTAAATCAACAAAGTTTTAATTGAGGTATTGGGTTCACCAATCAAATAGTTACCTACAATTATCGCCCACTATATCCTACTGCTGCATGAGTCAAAAGACCCAAGTTATTCGGATAATTGCCACAATGTGGCACGTGGAATTGAGGTCAATTCACCCTTAAGATGATTTTGTACATTAATAGCTTACTTGGTAGCTCCAATTAGACGCACAAAGGAGCGGAGAGACAAACGTCAGCACTAAATGCCAATTAAAAACTGGGTGAACCGTTCACACTATTGGTACAAAACTCATCACTCAATTAAAAGTTTATGATTTTAAGTCTTAAAAACATGTAATAAACTATAATCTTGCTAGTCTCGCCTGGGAGTAAATTACCGTGCGAAGCGAACCACTATCGGCACATAAGACTTTGCAAGATCTATAATTTATTACAACAAGTTTCATAGTTATTTAGTCCATTTATTTTCTATTCCAAAAATTACCCTTTTTTTTTGCTTACAACGTGTCATACAGTTTAAACAAAAAATAAGTAATTAATAAAAATAAATAACCAAATAAGTACACATAATCTTAACAATTAATTTATGTATCAAGTAGCCACATTCAAACTTGTTGATAAAACCTATTAATAATCTTTCTATGTTTCAATATGCATATATTTAACTAAGACTATCACCTACAATGGTAGGTGAGCCACATGCAATGACGAATCGATTGCGTTAGGCTTAGCAAATATATACCATATAGCACATAATAGATTCATTAATATAATTAATTGAGATCTTCCCCAATTTTAGATCTATCTGTTGGGTCCATCAGTACCCAAGAATAATTAAAACAAGATTTGGACAAAAATTAACTAAGTGTTAACTTAAACCGAGAACAATTCAAGTCACTGAGTGAACAGTCACTCAGTGAGTCATCTTCAGGATGCTTAAGGCGAATTCAAGAAGAAGGATTCATTACTCAGGAAGGCGGTACTCCCTGAGTAGGACTTAAGCCAAAGAAGAAGATGATGGTTCAGTAAGTGTTGGACAAGAACTCACTGAACCCCAGTCTCCTCAACAACATTAAGTGATTGAAGACTGAAGAACTCAACGCCTGAAAGAAAGGCGGGAAGATCTGGAAAGAGTTTTAAGATAAGATCAAATCTTATCTTGTCAGGAAGAAACTTTCCCTAAGACGGCTAAAATTCATGGAGTGTCAGACCAACCACTCCTAAAGACTTTATAGTCCATTCTCATTGGTTCTTGAAAATGACAATTACTGTTGTAATTGTCAGACACGCTTGCTTCAACAAGTTGTAGTTTTTTAATCACTTTTACTCTTTTATACTTGTGTATAAATAGGTTCAAAAGGAGAGAAGTTGTGTGTGTTTTGTACATTGAAAGCTTAGACTTTTACAAAGCAACTTCTCTCCTACAAAGAGTAACCAGTCCCTGAGATAGCTCAGCGAGGCATATTGTTACCACTCAAAGCAAAGCTTGAGTTTAGATAGGAGACACCACCATACCTTGTCTATTCAATCCCAAGTGTTTGTTCCGCAAAACACTTGGGTAATAGATTCTTTTATTCATTTCTAATAAGAATTTAAACGTTGAAAAATACTTATGTGTTTTTACTTTTACGTTTCATTAATCTGTTAGAATTAATCATAACATTGTATTAGTCATAAACACGAATAGATTAACTTTCTAGTTAACTCTAAGCGTGTTAAGGGAACAACAAGTGGTATCAGAGCCTCTGGTTTATAAAATCTTTCAAAACTAACCAAGAGTGCTCAAGGTTTTTAAAACCAAGATCCTACTATGGCTGATATTAATGTACCCCAGTTGGTCGATAAAAAGGGTGGTAGCTATTCTGCTGTTGCACCCAGACTAGAAGCTGGAAAATTTAGCAAATGGAAAAAACGTATAATTTGCTATTTAACTGGTATGGAACCTTACTACATCACCTGTATCAGGGATGGCCCATTTGTCCCTAAGACTGCTGCAGGGCTAAACAAGCCTGAGGCACAATGGACCATTGATGAGAGGAGGGTGGTCAATCAAGACCAGCGCCTTAAAAGCATCCTTATATCTTGTCTTCCTGACAATATAATGGAATCAGTCATCAACTGTTTAACAGCCAAGCAAACTTGGGATGAATTGGTTAATATCTTTGAGGGCCCCTCAGATACCAAGGAAAACAGGGTCATGGACCTGAAACTTGAGTATAATACTTTCAGGACAAAAGACTCTGAAAGTCTCTCTCAGACTTATACCAGATACAAGACTTTGATAAACGAACTATCAAATGATGGTGTAGTATTATCTAAGCATGAGACAAATGTTGGCTTTGTCAACAGTCTCCCTGAGAAGTGGCTAAACTTCTCACAAGGCCTGAGGAATGCTAATCACATTCAGACCCTTGAGCTCCCTGAAATCTATGGGAAATTTGTCTATGAGGACAACTTGATCTCAAGGAGATATCCTGACTCAAAAGCTTTTGAGTCCAAAAAGGCCTTAACCTCCACACCCATTTCAACTGCTTTCTATACTAATGGTGTTGTGCAGGATTTCCAAGAAGATTCTGAGGATGAAATTGATGAAAGGACTAGTGATGAGTACCTAAAAGATTTAAACTTGGAATTCCAAGAGAGGGCACTCCTTGCTAGTTCAAAACGTTTCATCAAAAGAAACCAGTCCAACTTTTCTAAAGGAAAAGCAAATGAAACCACTGAATGTTTTAACTATGGTAAAAAGGGTCATTTTGCTAGGCACTGCTATTCTAAAACTACCTCAGAACCTTCTTACAAATTTTCAGGAAATAGTTCCTCAGGAACTAACAAGTTTCAACCTAGAATGTTTCAGTCGACCCAATAATTTCAAAACAAGGGTCAAAAAGACTTTGAAGCAAAATATAGGAAAGCCAAGGCTAAACTTGCAATTCTTGAAACTAATCCCTCTATGTCTCAGGCTGCTCAAACACCCAAACCTGTTCAGGCAAAGAATAAGGTTTTAGTAGCTGAAGCTTATGACTGGGATGATGAAGAGGTCTCCTCAGATGAGGAAATTAGAGTGAGTGCACTGATGGCACTCTTTGAAGGTGGTCAGGTGGCTGTTGGGAAAATCCATGCAAGGAATGGAGAGTGGATAAACATCACCATGAAGAAGGTAAACACTTTACTTTCTATGGATGATGATTCTGATTGGCAGTCTTACATGAATTATATTTGTGTAGATCTTAAATTTGTTCAGGAACAAAGGCTTAACATGTGTTCAAAATATAACAACATTGTGTCAGAATTGAATAAATGTAGAGATGAATTGCTTGTACTAAAGCAAGCCAAATTAGAAACAATAAATCTACAAATTTAGAACACTGAAATTTTGAAACAAAAACAAGCCCTACAAACTGAACTTAACAAAGAAAAAGCTGTCATCCAAGGCTGGACCAAAAAGAACCCCAAGGTCTTTGACACTGTGGGATTAAGCTCTAAGAAAACCATTGGAATTGACCCTCTTATGGTTGATCCCAATGTGAGTCACAGTGAATTAACCTTTGTTCCAGCTGGCATATCTTTTGAGCAAGAAATGCTTCCCAAGTCTAATGATTGGATTGTCAAGGACAACCCAGTCAGTAAGTTACCAAACTTTAAGACTGGAAAGATCTTGCTTCCTGAAAGTCAGGCTTTGAAAAATATGCTTCGACTTACTGAACAACTCAGTAAGCTTGAACTCACTGAACAACTCAGTAATACTGAGTCTGTGAATGGGTCTGAATCAGAATCATACCCACCACTTCCTCCACTGAATACCCTTCAGGGTGCTGCACCAAACTTAGTCCTCCCACCAATGGTCTTCTCACCACACTCTCCAAAGGAGAGATCAGGAATGGGAACAACCATCCTGAAGAGACCAACCCTTGAAGTCTCAGTAAATACTGATGACTCATCAAATTCAGTCCCTTCTGAAGTAACAACCCAAAGCCCTGATTCAAAATTTGATCAGTTGGCTGAAATGGTCAGGAAGCTGGGAGAGAAGATTGCATCTTCTAAGAAACCTTCTCAATCCAAGAAGGAACAAAAACCAGATTCCTCAAAGACCAAACCCAAACCCACAAAACCCCTGAAAAGATGTGAACTTTGTAATTATACCAATCATATCACTGATGATTGCTATAGAATTCTTTATTGCATGATTTGCAAAAAAGATGATCACAGGACCTCTGATCATAAAACACATTCAGTCACATCAAACATGGCAAGTCTTAAAGCTCAGTCTTTAAACTATCCTTCTGATTCTAAACAAAAACAGAAACAAAAGGCAAAGCCTTTTGCACCTTGCCCTTACTATGGGTTCAATGACCACTATCCTAAGGATTGTCAAATTGACAATTGTTGTGAAAATAGTGGAAGTTCCACTCATAACACCTCAGGACGTGGTAAGGCCATTCAGGCCAGTAGAGGTATGACAAAGTCAGCCTCTCAGTCCACTGAGTCTACATCAGCAATCAAATGCATAATATGTGGTAGCTCAGTCCACTCCACCACTGACCATAAATCACTTGAAAATGTAAATAAGACCCCAAAGCTAAGCCCTCCAAGAAGTGGAGTCCTAGAAAGAACTGACCCAGTTTACCATTTGTGCAGAAACATGCCAGGGATCCTGTTTGGCATCTTGATAGTGGATGTTCAAGGAGCATGACTGGTGTGAAGAGTATCTGCACAAGTATGTGGATGAATCCGGACCCAAAGTGATATTTGCTGATAACTCATCATGTCTCACTGAAGGTTATGGTTCAGTAAACTGCAATGGTATAGTCTTTACTAGGATAGCTTATGTAAATGGTCTAAAATACAATTTGATAAGTGTCAGTCAACTATGTGATGCGAAATACATAGTTCAGTTTGATGATAAACAAGGAATCATCTTCAATGCTAATAAGGAAGTTGTCCTTATTGCACCAAGAAGACATGATGTTTATGTGTTAGACATGTCCAGTCTGACTCAGAATGGAACTTGTCTCTTTACCAAGGCCACTGATACTCTCAACTGGATTTGGCATAAGAGACTCTCCCACCTGAACTTCAAAAACATAAACAACCTTGTAAAACAAAACAAGGTCCTTGGCTTACCATCTCTTATGTTTTCAAAGGACAAACCATGCTCAGCTTGTGAAAAAGGTAAACATCACAGAGCATCCTTTAAAACCAAAACCAACTTTTCCATCAGGAACTGCCTTCATCTTCTCCATATGGATCTATTTTGGACCAATTAGTCCTAGATCCATTAACCATGAGAAGTATACTCTGGTCATTGTGGAAGAATACTCAAGATACACTTGGGTATACTTCTTGATCAAAAAGAGTCAGGCAGCTGAAACTATTATGTCCTTTGTCAGGAACATTGAAAATCAGAATGACATCAAAGTCAAATATATTAGAACTGACAATGGAACAGAGTTCAAAAATTATGAACTTGAATGTTTCGGTGATGAGAAAGGCATTTCACAAAAATTTTCCTCAGCCTACACACCTGAACAAAATGGGGTGGCTGAAAGGAAAAATAGAACACTCATTGAAGCAGCTAGGACAATGCTAAATGGATCAGTCCTTTCCAAACACTTTTGGATTGAAGCAGTAAAGACTGCCTATTACACACAAAACAGATCCATCATTGTCAAGAGACATAGCAAAACTCCTTATGAGTTATTCAAGGGAAGAATCCCTGACATCAGCTACTTTCATGTCTTTGGGTGTCCTGTGTTTATTCATAATAACAAGGATCACTTAGGAAAATTTGATGCCAAAGCTGATGATGGATACTTCCTAGGATACTCCCTTGTCTCAAAGGCCTTCAGGGTGTTCAATACTAGGAGACAGCATGCTAAGGAAACATTTCATGTTACCTTTGATGAGAGCACTGATGCAATCAGTGTCTCTAACAACTCAGTGGAAGAGATAGGTATTGATGAATCATCAAGATACCATCCTGATGAACATCATGCTGATAATGGTCCTTCCACTTAGTACCATGCAAATGCTGACATCTCCTATTACATCATTCCCCACAACCTTCCTTACCCAACCATCACTGAGTTTATTGAAGCACAAAATACTAATGAATTCATTCAGTCAGTACAAAGTACTCAGGTTCTAAACAATCACAGTGATAAGTCAACCCACTCAGACACTCATGATGCTGAAGAACATCATGTGTCTGATCCTGATCCTACCCATCAGGCCTCTACAAGTTCTAATCAGTTTCCAAGACCTCAGGACAGTTGGACTAGGTCTCAGGATATAGAACTTGTCAATATAATTGGTGAGCCTACCGAAGGCATGCTCACAAGAAGCATGGCTGCTGAACAGAGAGCAGCCTTAGCCAATGAATGCCTATTTGTGGACTTCATTTCCACAATTGAACCCAAAAGTGTTAAGGAAGCACTAAAACATCCAAGTTGGGTTCAAGCCATGAATGATGAACTGGAACAATTTGACAGAAACAAGGTAATGACCTTGGTCAAATGTCCTGAAGATGTTTCAGTCATTGGCATGAAATGGGTATTTAAAAACAAATCTGATAAAAATGGCATAGTCATTAAAAACAAAGCCAGACTTGTAGCCAAAGGCTATAATCAACAAGAAGGCATTGACTATGAAGAAACATTTGCACCAGTAGCAAGGATGGAAGCCATCAGGATCTTCCTTGCTTTTGCTACATACATGAACTTCAAGGTGTACCAAATGGATGTTAAAAGTGTATTCTTAAATGGCTCACTGAAAGAAGAAGTTTATGTTCAGCAACCTCCTGGATTTGAAAGCCATGAGTTTCCTGACCATGTCTGCAAGCTTAACAAAGCCCTTTATGGACTGAAACAAGCTCCCAGGGCATGGTATGAGACTCTTTCATCCTTCCTGATCCAAAACAAATTTGTCAGAGGCAAGATAGACAACACATTGTTTATCTACAAGACAAATAATGATGTCATACTTGTACAAGTGTATGTTGATGACATCATCTTTGGCTCAACAAATTATAAACTTTGCAAACAGTTTGAAAAACTAATGGCAAAGAAATTTGAAATGAGCATGATGGGAGAACTGACTTACTTCCTTGGTCTACAAATCAAGCAGACTGATAAAGGTACCTCTATCAGTCAAGAGAAGTATGTCAAAAGCCTACTGAAGAAGTATGAGCTCAGTGACTGTGCCTCAGTCAAGACTCCCATGGTACCCCCAAACAACCTTGGTCCTGATCTTACTAGAAAACCAGTGAATCAAACTCTTTTTAGAGGAATGATAGGATCACTGATGTATTTACTTGCATCAAGGCCTGATATCCAATTCTCAGTCTGCTTATGTGCCAGATATCAATCTGACCCAAGAGAAACTCATATCACTGCTGTGAAAAGGATATTCAGGTACCTGAAAGGTACTCCAAACCTTGGATTATATTATCCAAAATGTTCAGGCCTTGATCTTAAAGGATACTCAGATTCTGACTATGCTGGATGCAACATGGACAGAAAAAGCACCCCAGGCTCTTGCCAAATTCTTGGTGGAAAACTAGTCTGTTGGAGTGCTAAGAAGCAACAATCAGTTGCCATGTCCTCAGCTGAAGCTGAATATGTTGCAGCAACAAGTTGTTGTGCAAATGTACTCTGGATGAAAAGTTAACTCAGTGACTATGGAATTCAGTACAAGATGGTTCCCATCTTTTGTGATAACACAAGTGCAATTGCCATCTCAAATAACCTAGTTCTTCATCAGAGAACAAAACACATTGATATTAGATATCACTTCATCAGGGACCATGTCATGAATGGTGACATTGAATTACACTTCATTCCTACTAAATATCAGCTAGCTGATATATTCACCAAGCCATTGGATGAACCAACTTTCACCAGACTGAAAGCTGAACTAGGAATGTTGGATATTGAGAATCAGTCTACTGATTGACTCCATCCAAATATGTGTAAATTCTGATAAACCCAAATCCCTGACTCAATGTGTTCTTCAGTGAGAAAGGTCACTAAACTTCAGGAACTAAACCCAAGTTCCTGAACCCTTAATCCTCAGGAATTAAACCCAAGTTCCTGAATTTTTGGTCCTCAGGAACTAAACCCAAGTTCCTGAACCCTTGAACCTCAGGAATTAGACCCAAATTCCTGAACACTAGAACCATCAGTGACTAAACCCAAGTCCTGACAATCAGGTTCACTGAATGAAAAGTCATTCAGGGTCCTCAAGGGACATTAAATACTAACTTAAATGCTCTAAGTATCTAGTTAGTAAATGTCCGAGGTTGGTAACTGAATTCTTATTTAATATAAGAATATTTGTTCTTTTGCCTTTCGGGCTTCCACCTCTGGGCCACCACATTCCCACTTGGCATTAAATGCCTCTCCAATAACATTACAGATATGTGATGACTCATCTCTGCAAATTACACTTTTGCAGAACTGCTCAACTGTTCACCTTGACTGTTGCGCCAAACCAGGGAAAGTGGAGTGTTGGCATTAAATGCGGATCCCAAAACATTTTATTCAAAACAGTTTCCAAAAATTCTTTTTGAATAAATAAAATCCGCTTAATGCCTAAAATACCCTCCACTTCACTTCCCTATAAATACCCCAACCAAAATAACAACACACACATCTATTAGAAATCTTAAGCAAATTCTGCCCATTTTTTATCTCAAAACTAATAGTGTGTGTGTTCTTAGGCTTTAGAAACCCAGAATCATTTGTTAACCCAGACCTACCAATACAAATGGCTTCTTCTAATGCTATCACATACGCCCCTAATGTGGATTTCATATTAGAGGGCGTAGACCTCACAAAGAACAATGTGGTGGGAAACTTTTCCTATCCACAAAAGTTCTATGCTTACAAGAATGTGATGAAATATCTTCAAAACTGTTTTCTTGCAAAAGCATTTACCAAAACCCCCTCAGTCATCTACCATGACTACTTGAGGGAATTCTGGTGTACTGTTGTGGCTACTAGCCCAAAAGACACCAAAGAATCCATCATCACTTTCACAATGATGAATGGGAGAAGGACCCTCTCCCTGGGTTACAATGACTTCATCAAGGCCACTGGTCTTGATTTTGCTGAGGCTTTTGAGCCCAATCCTACTGACCAAGAGGTCAAATAAGAGTTGATATTCTTAGGACCTCATGACCCTAAACGTCCTAAGGAGTCCTGCTGGAGCCTTATTAGAAAAGGCTCCAATTGTCAAAACCTGGTTCCACCCAGTCTGGAGGATCCTGATGACATTCGTCATTCAGGTCCTTGGGGGGAATAAATCCTCCACTGAGTAATTGAACTCATCACAACAATTGATGTTTTTCAGTCTCTTGGAGGGTAGAAAAATAGATATCAGAGGTATTATCTTCCGTGACCTTGTTGCTAAGCTCTCAGGAAAATCTAGGCAAAAACACTTGTCTTATCCTAGGTTTATTTCCTGTGTGCTTCAGGACCTTCTTGGTTCTGACTATGTGAGGCCTGACGTCGAAGGTATGAAACCTGACGTCTTACATAAGACCAATTTCACTAGTGGCATCACTGAGGTACAACCCATTGCCCTGACTAACTATATGCAAGAGGTTATTCAGGGGGAGAACGTTGTTTCTCTAGTACCTTCACCTACAAAGAAGGTGAAGAAGACAAAGAAGGGTCATTCCAGTAAGGTTGTTAGACCCAAACCACTCGCCACTGAGACTGATGCCCAGAACCAACTCAACCTTAAAAAAGGGTTGAATGTGGCCCAGACCTCTGAGACACCCACTACAGAGACCCCTCTGACCACAAAACAAAGGCCAACGGAGGGCACTGAGCAATCATCCTCAGTGTCCTCGGGCAAACCCCCTCTTCCTCATGATTCCACTGACATAAACAAGTCATTGGAGTCAGGAACCTCAACCCATTCACATCCCAATAAAGGCACTGATAAATCACAATCAGAGCCTGAGGGAGAAAAGGGTCCTATATCCTCGGTTGGGCAGCACTACTCAACTGAGAAGGGGACCCACACCCAATCACATCCCAATGAAGGTACTGAAAAATCACAGTCAGGACCCAAGGGAGTCAAGGACCCTAAATCCCCAAAAGGGCAGTACAACCCTGATAGGAAGGGGGACCACCAACCATCACAAAGAGTGCCTAGTGATACTACTGGAAAACACTCGTCAGTAGTTGAAGGCGCTCAGGGGGACAAAGACTCAGAGGGATATAAACCACCCGCTGATATGGAACCCACAACCACCTCAGGCGGATCCAGTCTCTCAGGAACTGCCCCCAAAAGTCAGGCTGAGAAATCAGTTATTATGACTAGCCAGGCTGATAAAACCAAATCAGTTATTATGGCGGGGTCAGGACCTGGCCAAAACCAAGGCAAGTCCTTTTATAAGGAGGAGCCAGTTACCCTTTTGGAGTTCGAGTCTACGGGGGATGTTCAGGCTCTTCTTGATTCTGAAGATTCTGATAATGAGCTCAAGGAAGAGAGTGAGGAAGAAATCTTTGAGGCTGGTGAGGATATGGAAACTGATGTACAACCTGAACAATCACATCAGTCATCTCCACATCCAAGGGAAGAATCAGAATCTTAAGCTGCTGGTTCTTCGGATACTGACAACATCCTCAACAAGTATGACAACATTCTTCCTCTCAGTGAGAGACAATTGGTCAAGTTCCTGCTAAAGACCAACAAGGCTCTTGATGATGTACCCTCCTAACAGGTCGAAGAACTCCCCTTCGAGCCTGTAGAAAGCCTTCTCTTCGGAGGCCCAGGTTAATATCCTTAACACGTTTCATTGGCGTAAAACCATTCATCTACAAAATGGTTACCATGTGGGAACCCGCCAATCGAAGCCTTAAGCCCTTCGGGGTATTCCTATCGAAGGGACTAACACGAAGGACCATTCTGACCTGGTCAAACCCACGTCTCCTCTTCCCTTTGGCTTTCCCGCCAAAACAAAGGTCATGGGCTACAAAGCCCTAGCGGTTACCACAAAATCATGGGATGCCCTGTAACACCCCAACCCGGCAAGGGTTAAGATGTCACGATAATGGTTTCATATCAAATCAAAACAAAGCATACATCTATAGTAATACAAGAAATACAAAGGTTACGAATGAAATACTGAAATTACAAGGTTACAAATGAAACTTTCGATAAATACTAATTCTAAAACATAATAACTTCTAATCAACTCTAATCCAGATGACTATCAAAGTCTTCTAAGTCCAAGGTATTCTCCACTCATTCCCAGCTTCCTACTAAAACCTGCCGCAGGAAAAGAAATGCGGCTGAGCTACGAGAGCTCAGTGAACAGATACATAAACAAAGTAATGATAACGAAACAGAAATAAGATATGGTGCAATGGGGAAATATCATAAGGTATAACAATGAGAAAGTATAAGGAATAGGATAGGATAGTAATCCACCACGAGCCCAGACAAATCAAATGTAGTAACCATATCTTCATAATCATATAGAGGGGAGACCTCTCAGATAATCAGATAATATGAGGGGTGTCCTCATTCTTCAAATTGGAGTGATCAGCTCCCAGATATATGTGAAGGGCATGTATTGCACACAGTACCAATCACCAGACAATAATAATCATATATAGATAATCCATTTAAACAAAACAGATCTAGGATGCATCCATACCCCCTGCAGACAAATCGTGGCCATATATATACTTGAGCTCATAACAGATAACAGATAAGGGACGGTGTGGAACATCACTCAACCACACTAGAGTCATGCCATTGGTGCATCAATGACATGGCCATGTTACCTTCATGGCTAGGGTCACAAATTTTGGCTCGGGTATCAAACTAAGAGTCAGATATCAAATCAAATCAGAATGTCATATCCAAAGGTCCATAACAGATGGTTCATAACAGATGGTTCATAATCAAATATTTCAGAAGTAATATCAAAGGTCCAAATCAGAGTTTATCAGATAAAGGTTTACAAAGCAAAGGATCATGGCAAAGGTTCACAACAAAAGGGTACATAGCAATGGCTTCGGGAATCTTAAACGAATCAGAATTCAAAGTCAAAATCAAGGGAATAAGACACCCTTACTGAAAAAGGGCAGAGTATCTGTACCTTATACCGCAAGTGAAAACACAACAGAAATATAAAGGTCAGAAGCAAACTCCATCTTCAGCGAATCTACACGAATTCATGATTGTCTTATTAATAGCTTATTTAATTCAGATTACTTATTTTAGTCGGCTTTCCATTTTTAATAACTTTCCTTTTTAGGTAACTTTCCAAAAGTAGCAACTTTCCATATTTAGTAACTTTCTATTTTTAGCAGGTTCCCGAATTAGCAGGTTTCCATAATTAGAAGGATTCAAACATTATAATTTAGGTTAAGTCATAAATGAAGCATATTATGAACATAGGGTATATTTTACCAAGTTATGATAATTTAGGGTTAATAATAACAACTTTCCATAATTTATTGTTTTAAATGTAATAACACCAAAGTTAAGGGTCTAAAATGAAAGTATTACAAATTATCCATTTAAATCCATAATTTAGCAATATTACGATTTTAATACTCCAAGTTTGACCATTTTACATTTTATACCCTCTAATTAAATAAATTACAATTTAAACCTAATAATTCATTAAATTACACTTAAACCCTCATAAAAATCAAAATTACCCATCAAGCCTTCAAATTAACAAGATTACAAAATATACCTCTTAATTTAATTATGGTACGAATTATCTCCACATCTTTTCATAAATTACACAATTAGTCCTTTAATTATAAAAAGTACCATTCGAATTACTAGTTAACCATATTTACCCATTAAACCTTTAAGTATCCAATTTTACACATTAAACCCCTTATTTCATATATTGTACGAGCACACCCAAGTTTCCAGAAATTACAAACAAGCCCCTCTATTTTTATTTAAATTCAATTCGATTTACAAGTATATATATATACGATTCATATTTAGTTCTTTAAGTTTCATACTTTACGAAAAGGACCTCCATATTATATTTTATACAAAACACCCCTGGTCTAAAGTATATTATAAAAATAACCCATGAGTTTAAACAATTACAAAACGCCCCCTTAAATTCCAAAAATCCAACTCGGTAAAACATATAAATCACCAAAACCTAACCCTAATTTCCCAAATCATTAACCAATCATTATTTCATCATTAATTCATTAATTAGACCAGATCTAACCATAGAACACCAACCCTAATTCGCATGTTAGGGTTTTCTTCTTTTTCACATTTTCTTTTAAACCCAGTATGCAAATAATTTGACAAGGACCAAAATAAGCTATAACAATTCGATTAAGCATTTTTCCAGAGATGTATGTGTCGAATAGGTCTCAAATAAAATAGGTCCCAAGCCCAGAAAATTAGTATTACTTATTTTAGGTTTTAATCACGTTTTACACATTTAGAATTAGAGCGATCGATTTAAGCTATAACAAATCAAACCAACATTTTTCCAGACTTTTATGATGATCATGGAACCCAGAAAAATTATGAATATGACCCAGAAAAATGGTATATACCGATTTGTATTTTAAGTGTGTTTTTGTTCTCAAAAATTCATTCGATCTATTAAGCTTGCATGATTTGATTCTACCAATTTATATGAGTCATATATTATCTAAGTAACATCAGAAAAATACCAAATCGATTTTAGAACATGTAGAATTAGGCGTATGAATTTGTACCTCTCGGATTAAAAGATGCGACACCAATAATCACCACGGATCGAATCAGCTATTCCACGACCCAACTCTTATTTTTCCCAGCCTCCTTAGACCTTGATGAACACCAGAAAAAATGCTAGATCTATTCCAGAATATCGGATGAAGTGTAGGTGAATTTGTGTGTGTCGATTTAGGGTTTTGGGTGGAAAAGAAATAGTAACTAATTAAATAAATGAAAATACCGTGATTAGGGGGAGGGATGGGTTGGAATTCCGGTCTTTTACTTTGACAAAATCAGATTTATCAATTTTGAAATTATTTCCTAATTTACTTGTAGTTATTTTGGTTTTAACATAATAATAATTATAACATAAGTAATTAAATAAAACTTTCGGCCCATAAGTATATTTTGTGTGTTCATATAATTTTTTTGTACCTTACAAATGTTGAATGTAGTAGTAAAAATTAATTTACTTCATATCTTGTTCATTTCCAAAGGTTTGGGATTTATTTGATACTTTATATGCTTATTAATCAAATTTTAAGATTATAGGGGCAATTTGGTCTTTTTACACATTTTAGATTTTTGGGTATTACACGCCCCCATGATCTCCGAACAATGTGCAACCGCCCACTATGTCCTATTTCTCCCCTATAAATAGCGTAGTCGGGCATGAACAATGTAAGTTAACTTCACTCTTGTCATTTACAACCTACTCAAACGATTACACATACTTATTCGCATGCCGGAGGTGGTTCGCAGGGTCCAACCCCTGCGCAATCACTTAACGTAGTGTTTCGGTATTTCTTATTTTCAGGTTAAGAACAAGCTTGGCGCATTCTCAACACCCCATTATTCCTTTGATCACCATCGAAGGCTTGGTTGTGCAATTATTTGTTCAATCAGTGGCGCCATCCGTGGGACCGCTATAATTGGTCTCGTTAATTCCAAGCTTATAACCAACCAACTACTGTCATGATTATTCCGGCATGGATCAAGGAAGAGAAGATACTCCCCCACAGGGTTTCTCGACCTTGACACCAACACCAATCAACGACACTAACAACCTTCCCCCAATAACCGCTTCCACTTTCACAACACGTTCTCACCCAGAAATCACAACCAACAATCATGCTTCGACATCAGCCAATCCCGAACCTGTCATTAGCCCAGCCTTTGTCGAAGCCAACCACAAAGTGTTGGAATCCCTCTTGAGGGCTCGTAACAGGCAAGTTAGGAATGCTGAGGTGCGAAGGGAGTTGTAATACTCAAGTGATGAGTATGATGAAGAAATGAAAATGGAACCTAGGCCTCCTACCCAAGGACCAACCCTATCAGCCTTAAGAATTGGGTCTCCAGTCGGTCGAAGGCTAAGCAAAAGATCCGTTGGTTTCGAAGGAGTCCCCGAGAGGGCTCCAACAAGAAGGGAAGGGGCGGTTACCAAAGGCTCTAACGGTAGGAGCCAGCGAAGGGAAGAAGTGGGGGTGACTTTGCCTCCATTGCTAGCAGCTCATCTTGGAACGACTGAAGCTGGGGTTCCGTTGCAGCTTTCTCACGCATCAGGCGTAGAAGGCAATCCGCCTACAATTAATATGGGAGGAAACCTTCCTCCCAATGGTATGTACCCTTCGTTCCAAACTCAGTCTTATCCTCAAAATTTATATCCTCCAGTAAATGGCCAGCCTAATAACCCAAGCTTTCCCCAAACTTATGGGAGCCTGCCCTTCGGGCACCCTATGGCGTACCCTCCGTACGCCATGGGAAACGGTTACCCGTTTGCCATGAATGCACCTTATCCGTCCTACCCAAGCCAAACTCCTATGGGAATGCCCCCAAACAGCAACCCATATAATACTGTTCCCCTATATGCACCACCTTATAACTGTCTATACTCAGACCCTATGGGTTCAGCTACACCCTTCGTTAGGTGGATCGAAGATTACCCATTGCCTGATGGGTTGAAAATGCCATCGCACGTTGGGACTTATGATGGGAAGGGGGATCCGGACAATTTCTTGCATTTGTTCGAAGGGGCAATCAAAATGCAAAAATGGGTTATGCTAGTGGCCTGTCATATGTTTACGTACACCCTACGGGATTCTGCTCGTATCTGGTGGAATGGGTAAAAGCCCGGCAGCATCGTCAATCTTGATGATCTTAAGGCTAAGTTTCGGTCACATTTCAGTCAGCAAAAGAAGTTCACGAGGACTCATTTAACGGTGCACAACATCAAACAAAAAGAAAACGAAAGCACCAGGGCCTTCGTTACTAGGTACACCGATGAGACTTTGCAGATTTTGGGTCTTCATGAAGATCAGCGTATTTCGGGTTTCGTACATGGCCTTCGAAATCGGAGTTTGGTGGAATTCTTGTCCACTGACCTTCCGACAACTTACAAAGGGTTGACGGAAAAGACATATACTTGGATCGAAGCAAAAGAGGTGTCCACTAATGGGGCTCCGGTAGACAAAGATAGCAACAACAAGTTTTCGAAGCATTCTTCGTGGGAAGGGTCCAAGAACAAGAACAAGAACAGAGATAGGTTTTCTCCGTACAACAAAGGTCCCAACCATGGTTTGTTAAGCAGTCTAACGAAGTCTCCTAAGGAAATACTTGCGACGGAGAGGGCTGCCAAGGCCTTCGAAGCACCCCCTCGCATGACAAGTAAGGGCAAAAACAGGGATACCAGCAAGTACTATCACTTTCACGAAGACAATGGCCATGACACGAACAGTTGTAGAGAGCTGAAGAAACAGATAGAGGAAGCTGTGAAGTCCGGGCAATTGGCACATTTGGTGAAGGGTATAAAGAAAGGCAAAGAAAAGATGACTGACACTCAAATGGCCAAAGATAGTAACCCTAACGAAGCCCCCATACTAATGATACATAGGGGCGAAACCACTTCGAAATGGAAAGTACCGGAGCCAGAAGCAAGTGAGATAAGGGAAATAGCGTTTTCTCCTATCACAGGCAGGATCCTTTCGAATGATCCAGTAGTTATCAAAGTCCTCATCTTTCACCAAAAAGTAAGCGGAGCTTACATGGACTGCGGAAGCCCTTGTGAAGTCATATATGAACATTGCTTTTGAAAACTCAAGCCCTCGGTCAGGCCTTAAAGGGTTGACTCAAAGATTCCTTTAGTAGGGTTTTCTGGTGAACGTTCGTGGCCTCTAGGAGAAGTTCCGTTGGAAATAACAATTGGAGAAGGCAAGCTCGCAAGGACAGAAACCCTCATGTTCGCTATCGTAAGGTCCAACTCTCCTTACAACTTGTTGATAGGAAGGACCGCCATGCAAAAGATGGGTATCGTAGTTTCCACTATACATGGAGCGGTGAAATTTCACACGCCCCACGGAATAGGGACTATACTTTCTGAGCACGACCCGAAGGTTAGCAAGAAAAGCAGGGAAGGTCCTAAAGGATTTCCAAAGGATACTCTCAGTGGTGCGGATGTTGAGAAAGATATCGTAACAAATAGGCATCACCCGGGACGAAGGGTGGTAGACGAAAAGCAACCTCCAGCAAGTTCCACGGTAAACTTGAAGAAGCCAAACAAAGCTGAGGGGAAGGTCTTCGAAGGGACGTATTCCAGCAATACCAGAGCCCCTCAGGCACCAATGATTGATGACAAGCTCCAAGGCAAGGAATATCAACTTAAGAGGTTCAAACCCATAGAACCAAATAAGCAAGGAATCAAGGCCAACCCTTCGAAGTTCAAACCAAGTGTTGATCTACCAACTCCGAGGTTATTAACAAGGCGTGATAGTCCAAGCTCCTTCAGAGGCCAGACATCTGCAGAAGCTCTCAACAAAACACCTTTCGGGCACAACCAAAAGGGAGAAACACCCCCGACGGCAACGGAGTGGTGGAAACTATACACCGACGGAGCCTCAAGCTCCGATGGTTTCGGAACAGGATTAATCCTGACCAATCCGGAGGGAAAGGAGGACAGTTATGCACTACGTTTTGAATTTAAGACCACAAAGAAAGAAGCAGAGTATGAAGCCTTGATGGCTGGCCTTCGACTTGCAAAGGGCATGGAGGTTCATTACCTCTCCGTCTTTGTAGGCTCGCTTTCAGTCACTAGCCAAATCAAGGGTTCTTACAAAGCAAGGCAGCCAGTAATTAAGGAATATTTGGATGAAGTTAAAAAGCTCCTTCAGGGTTTCGAACGATATAAAGTAACAAGTGCCCATAGGAGCCATAACAAAAAGGCGGAAGCCCTAATCAGATTAGCGTCAACTGCTTTAGCTCATCTACCCAGCGAGGTTTTAGTGGAGATATTGGCCACTAGGTCAATTGCACGAAGTGAAACATCTTATGAAGGCTCCAACTGGACGACACCAATAAAAACGTACTTGATAAGCGGCATTCTGCCTGATAATCCAAAGTCAGCACGAAGAATCAAGGTCAAAAGTCCACAGTACAGGCTTATAGGCAATAATCTCTACAAAAGGCGTCTTTCATCTCCTTGGCTTCGTTGCATAGAATTAAAGCAGGCTTCGAGCATTCTCTACAATGCTCACGAAGAATTTTGTAGAAGACACACAAGCCCTAGAGTCATCGCCTCAAAAGTAACAAGGTGGGGTTATTACTGGCCATCCGTGATAGAAGACGCAAGGGAAGTAATCAAAACATGCAAGGTATGTCAGGCACACTCCAAAGCTCGGAAACCATTAGAGTATGAGGCATCTTCTACCATGAAAGTAAGGCCTTTCGGTCAATGGGGCGTCAGCATAATCGGACCCCTACCAGCAGCTCCCGGAGGAATACAATTCTTGGTCATAGCCATCGACCATTTCACCAAATGGGTCGAGGCCAAGCCGTTGGCATCAACAAAAGGAAAAGATGTGGAAGAGTTTATGTGGGAACACATAATTTTCAGATTCGGAATCCCACAAGTCATCACCTCTTATGAAGGGAAACACTTTGCCGAAGGAGTGCTCCCCTCTTTTTGCAAAAGCCTGAATGTGAAGCAAAGGTTCATTTGTGTTGACAAGGATATTGTCGACGAAATCGAGATAAAGCTAGGGCAATATCAGCATAAGTGGGCAGACAAACTACCCAAAGTCTTGAGGGCATATAAGAATTTGTCCTTCGAATGAAAGCAAGCGAAGCCAAGTCAAAGAGCCCAGCGTCAAAATACTGTGGCAACAAGGCATACAAGCTCGAAGAAAAAAAATGTCGTGAACAAGTTTGGACATGACAACAAGTCTCGTAAGTTTTACATATAAAAACTTACCTTCTTTAAAGCATTTAGTTGTTTTTTCAATTTCATGTAACGCACTCTTCTCATATGGGAAAAAAGCATTAATGGTAGGTGTCTAGTGTTCATTTCTTCAAATGATGTAATCCTCCCTACCCACTTAATGATATAACATGTTTCCCTCAAAATCTCTTGTTTCGTTTTATACAACATAGATTTGTTCAGCCAAGTACTTTACAAGTTTCAATGTCGAAGGATGAAGCAAGGCACATGTCTTGTATATATACAACATCCATTACAATTCACATTAACTTTCTTATGAAGTCTTAGGGTATTAAAAGCCCTCTGCAACTTAAGGATAAAGACAGAGTGGGTCGCGACCCTCTGTCGCTGTCAAATTATACGATTGCTTAAAATCTTGGTCCAAAATACACACAATAAGGTTATAACCTTAGGTTGTATGTGTACGTTCTTGAAATGAGCGTAAGAGAAGATAAACATGACAATAAAAGTGGGACATATCCCACTAAATTAGCATTAATGAAGACTACGAACAGTCTTAGCTATTATAATCGCAAAAAGGATAATTGTCTAAAGTTATGGGTCGAAGCCCACTAACATGAAAGATAAATTGTTCTAACAGGCACACAGATCATAAATTGTCAAATACAAAGGCACCAGCCTTTAAACATGATAAATTGTTTTAAAAATGGTACATGTCACCCTTATGGACCAAATTACTGCCAACACGGCAGCCTTCAATTGTTCTTGGAAGAGTGGGGACGCTCCTGGTGGGTTGCAGACTTAGGTTTCTCGGACAAGGTCCTTCTGGTGGGAGACGGAGGCTGTATGCTCTTTGGCTTTTTAGAGAGGAGATCTTCGATGGAGGCTGAAGGATCTTTGGTTGCTTCGACAAGGAAGGGGTACACTGCCGTGGTGAATGCGTTACCAGCTTCATCATATTCCCGCATGGAATTCGGACGATAGTATGGTACCTCCGAAAGCACAACTGGTTTTTTGGTTTCAGCAATCTCCTCCAAAGTTGTGCATTTGCCATGGAATATGGCCGCATTCACTAGTTTGCCCACAACCTCCCCCACCTCATCGCTATGATACAACTCCATAGCAATGTAGGGAACAACCTTCGATACAACCTCAGCCCTATCTTTCCTCAGACCTTGGCATTCGAGCTTCAACTTATCAACCTCTTGACAACGCTTGGCATCCTGCTCCACTAACCTGACCCTCTCAGCCTCCAAACCAGAACATTTAGACTCCAGGGCACTCACCTGGTTCTCATAACCAACAACCTTAGCTTCCTCCAACTTTAGCCTACCACACTTAGCTTGCGATTCCTTAAGCTGCTCCTCAAGACCATCAATTTTGGCTCGCAGAGCCTCGTACCTTGGGTGTTTTTCAAAATCCGCCATGGCTTCGTCACACCTTTTCTCCAACTCAGCATAACTCTTCTCCCTTTCCTTCTCTCTAGCCACAACAATAGCAACCTCCTCCTTCACCTCCTTGACCTTGTTAAGCAATCCTCTTGTACGAAAGCTAAGATGGCTGTCCAGCATTGCTTGCCTGATATAACTTTTGTCATTAAGATCGCAAAGCTTCTCAAGGGACATTTCACTCATTTTACTCCTCCAAGAGGCAGGAGTGATATTCTCAACAAGCAAGCGGCAGGAGAGGGCGTTGGGCAGTTCCTTCGCATCTGGAAAACCTAAAAACAAAAACAAAAAAAAGAGAGAGATGGAAAAACAATATAAGCTAAATACGCAATACGATGGAAAAGGAGGAGGACTCGAAGAACTTTTACTTACCAGGGATATCATCTTCTTCATCAATCATCCTCTCTGGCGCATACATAATGGCTTTCCCATGAGCTTTTTCTGTTTTTTTGTTTGACATTCCTCGAGGAGGGAGTAGGAACATTGCGTTTCCTTTTTGGAGCAGTCTTTGCAGCTTTTGCACTGGTACCTTTCCTTGTTCTCTGATGCGTGGTTTTGCGACCTTACAACAGGTTTTACCTCTTGAGGGATCTCAAGAGGCTTGCAATCCCCACCAGGCAGTGTACCTGACCGATGTAGTATAGTGTAGTGGCAAGTACCGGGGGATTGATCGTTCTCTAGGGGAATAGTGTCGTTAGGATTGAAAAACTACTCTAATAGGTCTAAGGGTGAGGGAAGATTCTTTTTGTATTTTTATATTTTTATAAAAGCAAGAAAAATCTCGGTTTTGAAGGAGTGGGCGGAATTAGTTGCTAGTCAACTAACCCAAATAACTACAATTGCAAATAAAATAAAATAACTGAAAATAAAAAGGTTGTGGAACTTGTATGGAGAGAAATGTGTTTACTTAGATTTCCTTACTCCCTAACTATCTTTTACCGGTTGATTAGTGTGTATTAATTGTGTGGATGACGGGTGTATTCCTTAATACCAATCGTGGGGTGGCGTACGTACTTCCCCAACTCTACAAGCTCCTACTTCACTCCTATGTCGAGCCGGCTAAGAAGCTCCTAACATGGGATCACTAGAATTCGCTCATGCATTAAATACAACCATAATAACCTTAGTACGCATTGGTTCATGTTTCTTAAGACGTTCAAGCAAGTTACCGTATAGGAGGTTAGCCAGTTTTCTTAAGCCTAACATCGATAAACAATCATCCAATACAATTAATAACACACCAACAACCAATAATCAATAGTTAGGTTTCATTAGATCTAAGAAAACACAAGATAAATCTAGCCTAGCATGTTAAATAAAAGACAAGAACAGGATATAATCAAACAACACATAGACATATTGAATGATTAATTGATTACTTATCTTCAATTGAACATGGGAGATCCAAGGGTATAAAACCCTTAAAAATGGCAGAAAAATCGTCTTAGGGTTTCTCCTCACAAAGTTGCACACTAATGACTAAAAATTATGAAAATATATATAGGAAAACAGATCTGACGGCGTCACGTTATAGAGCTGACGCCATCACCTCGCCGCGGTTAGGGTTTCTTGATGGCCTTCTTGACGTCGTCCCCCTTTAATCTTCCAAAATCCTCTCTGGCTTATCAAGGGTTGACGGCGTCACACTGGGGCTTGACGCCGTCACAGGTACTATTCTAGCAGATTTAGAGACTTTGTCGTTTTCTTCACTTTTATGCTTCAAAAACGTCCAAAATGCTTCCTTTTCCAGATTTCTTCTCCAAAGTACCTAAAATGACAAAAGGAACGATTTAGGGCAATATTTGATCAAATAAATACGATTTAGGGCTTAAATGACCCCCTAAAAGTGGTACACTTTTCGCTTCATCAAATACCCTTACACTTGAGATTTGCTTGTCCTTAAGCAAATGCGCTTTTATTCTTATCAAAATACAAGTTAGGGGTCATTTAACGCTAATATAAAAGTAATTACAACAAATAGTCGTTCCACTTTAATCATAATAAGCACGGAGATTACAGACTAGCACCTCACAAGTAGTGTTTAGATACTCACATCTCTCAGGTGTCATAAAAGGATATCTCATAAATGAAAATGAATAATATCTCTCACTACCTGTCATAGCAAATAGATTACAATAGGCTTGGGAAAGGATCAAAAACCTCCTCCACTAGGCGTAAGCACCTAAGATAAACTATCAAAGAGGGCTTTTAAACGGGTTATAACGTTAGGTGTAGGGATATGATAAACACGGTTTTGTTGGATAAAGGATATTTTACTGGTGGCGAGTTAAAGATCTTGATTAATTACATGTACAATATGGCGTTGCTAAGCCAAGACTAGACTCGACTTAAGCTAATGAAAAAAAAATAACAAAAAGATAAAATAAACATAAAATGAAACGGGATGGTAGTCCGTATGTTTTTCTACTTTTTTTTTTTTTTTTTTTTTTTTTTGCGTACACTCTAGCCCTACCATCCAAAATAATACATCGCAGGGGGTTGTATCCCCCTTACACTTGAACTTTTACATAACTTTACAATTAACTATTCTAATGACTCGAATTAAGATAATCGAAACACTTGGAGTACTTTTAAAATATTTAGCACATATGGGGGTAATAATGTTGTTCTTCCCCATTACTACATTACACTAGTACTTTACCCATGAGTCCCAATCGTCCCAAAACAATATGTACAAGGATATGACTCGACTTAGCAACCATGTAATCAATTAGATAATTAACTTGGGGTTTAAACAAATGTTGTCACAATAATGCACTAAAAATGAGTGCATACAAGGTAGGCTAAGGCGATTTGGGTGTACATTTAAGTGGGGTGTAAACAAATTCTTACTTTAAGTATAATGCTTAAAGTTAGAAACGAAAAGATAGGCTCTGAGGGGTGTACTAGGGGTATCGTGTACTAAAAATGAGTACAACGCAAAGGGTGTGGAAGAATTACTTGACCAATGTAGCCAACGTAATTATAACAAAAACACAGGTGTAAAACAATGGGTTAATCCTAATGCCTCTTATCATGTAGTAAATCTAACTACACGAATGTAGTCTCACTTGTGGCCTCGGAATGGTCCTAACGCAAGTTCTAGAATCTAAGTGCTACCGGTACACACATCATAGCATAAATGCTTTTCCTACCAATTCTAGGGGCGAACCTCACATATTTGGGGGTGGAAAATTTTTTAGTGGTACAGTTTTGTGCTAGTCATATAACTCCTATCCATGAGACGCTCATTAAGACCAAAGTTTCACTCCTAAATGTTGTAAAAAATTTTAAATTTTGCACTAAAATTGCCTTAACAGGTATTTCTCTCAGTTTTATTACACATCTACCATTAAACAAACGAAAAATCAAGCGTAATAGCATTCTCTAAGGTATCGTACTTTACCCCCCCCCCCTTACACTTAAGATGAACATTGTCCCCAATGTTCAAATAACAAGATGTAAAAGTAAATAAGGTAAAAGAATGAAATCAAATACTCCCCTGATTCGCTCGGTGGATAAAGGGGTAACATGGTTAGATCTTCTTCCAAGGTAATGTTGAAGCTTCAAGATTAAAGCAGCGCCAAAAGCTAGATTCCACATACATCTCCTTGTCCAAAATAACCTGTTAAACCTGAGAGAACAAACACGAAAACCTGCATAACATCGGCGGGATAAATCTGTATAAGGATATAATGCTTGTGGAATGATTATTTTGCAGATTCCTGGAGTTTATAAGTTTAGAGATTTAATAAAAACTTTTATGATTCCGGTAGAAAAACAAAACTTTCAAAAATTTCAGAAAATTAAAACCTGACGCCGTCAGGTTGTAAGGCCTGACGCCGTCAGAAATGATCTGACAGATTTTTCATGTTAAGTTTCCGAAAAATTTCTGGAAAAACTCAATCCTTATTTCCTGGAAATCCTGCAAAATATCATTATGACTCGATACAAGCATTTAACTCAAACAATTACTAATATGTATGTTAATTTAATATTGTTATGATTCATGTTCATTTGTTCTAATAAACCGATTTGGATTTCCCTTACACTTATTTTTGCAAAATACCTTTATATGTAGTTAAGACGAAGTTAAAAACAAGATAAAGCATTTTCACAATTTAGTTTTGAACATGAATCAATAATAATAATAATTAAACATACATACGGAAGCAAAATAAAATCAAACAAACAAATAAATAAACACACAAAGCAAATAAAGCTTGGGTTGCCTCCCAAGAAGCGCTTGTTTTTGTTCGAGTCACGAGCCTGACTCTACCCTTATTTAACGGAAATAGGGGAGGTTTTCCCTACACTTAGGGTTAAGTGCGGGTGATAGTAGCGATACACACCATCTTGGTGGAAGTATGCCGCGTGAGGAAAGAGTGGTGGATGAATTATATACTCAAAGGGGTGTGCTCCTTTCATCATAACCTTACCTAGTTCACTTTGGTCAATGGGTGAGTTAAAGTGTTCTCCTAAAAAGGGATCATT
Organism: Artemisia tridentata subsp. tridentata; assembly: GCA_021014915.2. NCBI lineage: Eukaryota > Viridiplantae > Streptophyta > Magnoliopsida > Asterales > Asteraceae > Artemisia > Artemisia tridentata. The sequence continues at coordinate 140,423,628 of CP139508.1, read as the reverse complement.
TTCTAACAACTTCGAGAGATTCCTAGTTGGGAATCCATCTTGACCTAATAAACCCGGTTTAAACCCATAGTGTTTCTTGTGATTAATCATGAATGGGTGATGTAAGTATGAAAGGTTATGGTTCACTCCTATGTCAGCTTCCTCTCTACAAGGCTTAGAGTCTACTACCTTCAACATAAAACTACTCAGACTATATGGTTTGATGGGTGGGTCGGGACCTAATTCAATTCCTAAGTTCACATCTAAGGATGGAAGATTAGGTAACGGTTTTGGTTTAGGCTCCGGTTCATCAAAACTAGGAACTTCCATAGAACTAAAAGAAAGGTTATGACTACAAGTATTCAAACCTATTTATTCTAGTTTTGTTTGGTCCAAGGGCTCTACCTCTATTGGGGTTCCTATAGTCTCTTCTACTTCTTCCGGGTAAGTCATGGGTGGTGTGTGTGCCTCAAATGATGGTAGGACTTGTGGGGTACTTGGTGGGCTTATGTTACTTACCTCATCATTCCCTATGTCAAGATCACCTATATCCTCATCATGTGTTTTAGTAGGATCTAACCCAAACACATTCCTAAGTATCTCAAATCCTTCTCTAGCCATTTGAAATTCTAAGTCCGATTCATAGTAATATTCAACTTGATTACTATGTTCCAATTGCCTAAAGGATTCCTCATGCGTGTCATATGTTTTGGTGAAATCTATCCCACTCATGCAACTAGTTAGTTCAACACTAACCATCTCACAATCTTGGTCCAATTCAAGGTCCATGTTCTTAAAAACTAGGTCTTCTTGCTCATGGTACCTATAGTCGGATAAATCCTCCTCATTTGTTTCCTCAAGTTGTGATGTATATAAACCCATCAATTACATTCAACTTATGGTTCACGGTTAGGAAGCTTTCCTCAAATTTTTTCCAAAGGGTTTCACTAAAAGGAGTTGATCCTAACAATGATTGTTTAATAGAAGCCGCACATGCACATAATTCATCAAACCTATCAAACTTTACACCCATCTCCTCTTGTATATATCTAAGATAACTTAAAAATTCATTGGAACAACAGGAAGCAAATCTATCCGTGTAAAGTAATTGTTCCTCTATTGTTAATGATCTAAATGGAATTTCATCCGCCATGGTGACAAATGAAAATGGTTTTACAAACAAAGGGCACAAAGAAAAAGATAGACTAAAGAAATCTAATAAAAAGAAAATAAATATCTCACTCAATAGGAATCAAGTGAGTAGACCTAATAAAATAAAAATTCAACCTAAACAATAACTATTCCCCGGCAGCGGCGCCAAAAACTTGATGCGTGGTTTTGCGACCTTACAACAGGTTTTACCTCTCGAGGGATCTCAAGAGGCTTGCAATCCCCACCAGGCAGTGTACCTGACCGATGTAGTATAGTGTAGTGGCAAGTACCGGGGGATTGATCGTTCTCTAGGGGAATAGTGTCGTTAGGATTGAAAAACTACTCTAATAGGTCTAAGGGTGAGGGAAGATTCTTTTTGTATTTTTATATTTTTATAAAAGCAAGTAAAATCTCGGGTTTGAAGGAGTGGGCGGAATTAGTTGCTAGTCAACTAACCCAAATAACTACAATTGCAAATAAAATAAAATAACTGAAAATAAAAAGGTTGTGGAACTTGTATGGAGAGAAATGTGTTTACTTAGATTTCCTTACTCCCTAACTATCTTTTACCGGTTGATTAGTGTGTATTAATTGCGTGGATGACGGGTGTATTCCTTAATACCAATCGTGGGGTGGCGTACGTACTTCCCCAACTCTACAAGCTCCTACTTCACTCCTATGTCGAGCCGGCTAAGAAGCTCCTAACATGGGATCACTAGAATTCGCTCATGCATTAAATACAACCATAATAACCTTAGTACGCATTGGTTCATGTTTCTTAAGACGTTCAAGCAAGTTACCGTATAGGAGGTTAGCCAGTTTTCTTAAGCCTAACATCGATAAACAATCATCCAATACAATTAATAACACACCAACAACCAATAATCAATAGTTAGGTTTCATTAGATCTAAGCAAACACAAGATAAATCTAGCCTAGCATGTTAAATAAAAGACAAGAACAGGATATAATCAAACAACACATAGACATATTGAATGATTAATTGATTACTTATCTTCAATTGAACATGGGAGATCCAAGGGTATAAAACCCTTAAAAATGGCAGAAAAATCGTCTTAGGGTTTCTCCTCACAAAGTTGCACACTAATGACTAAAAATTATGAAAATATATATAGAAAACAGATCTGACGGCGTCACGTTATAGAGTTGACGCCGTCACCTCGCCGCGGTTAGGGTTTCTTGATGGCCTTCTTGACGCCGTCCCCCTTTAATCTTCCAAAATCCTCTCTGGCTTATCAAGGGTTGACGGCGTCACACTGGGGTTTGACGCCGTCACAGGTACTATTCCAGCAGATTTAGAGACTTTGTCGTTTTCTTCACTTTTATGCTCCAAAAACGTCCAAAATGCTTCCTTTTCCAGATTTCTTCTCCAAAGTACCTAAAATGACAAAAGGAACGATTTAGGGCAATATTTGATCAAATAAATACGATTTAGGGCTTAAATGACCCCCTAAAAGCGGTACACTTTTCGCTTCATCATTCTCACTCTATCAGCAATTCTGGAGGACCCTACGATCCTGAGCTGATCACTTCCGGAAGGGGTATCATCAGAATCACCAACATCCTTCATAAGCTAGGGGGTTTCCTCAGTACCAAGGGGTTTGATTGGGGGAAGCACGGCAAGAGGTTTGGGTGGAGAGACATCAACATCGTTATTATTGACAGATATAGAAGGAGATCCCACTCCGTAACTTGTATCCTGAGGATCCTTCGGCATAAAGCTAACTTCTTTGGCACCGCGAGCCACAACAAAGTTTCTGAAAGCCATTTCTGCATAAACAAACGAAAAGGAGATAAATATCAGCAGATAAGTTATTTAAATTATTTAAATAAGATATATATATACTTTTTCCTTCACAAATTATTTCAGGTGATGATGGAGACCCGTCCCAGCTGTCACTTAAACCAGCCATGTATAATATAGGCTCCGGAAACGTTTGGACGTCAGCAGGGTGGCGTGCGAGACGCTGGTACAAGGGGTCACTCCTTATCTCATAGGGAAGAGGGTCATTGTACTTCTTATCATCATACATGTTTGCTATATCCAACAATGCTGGATACTCAGGAGGTATGATGGTACTCTCAACATAGAAAAACTGTCCTTTCCAGTTTCTAATATTTGAAAAGGGTTTCGTCACAAGAGCAGGCACGTCATGTTCACCCCTTTTGACAATGGTTACCCAATCTCCACCAGGGTAGAGATTCACAAAACCCCTAAGCACCTCCAATGTGGGTTCATAGCCGTATGCTTTACACATTACAATGTAAGTGGTCAACTTAGCAAGACCAAAAGGGTTTAACCTAGAAACATGAACCTGATAGTATTGTAGAAACTCTAAAATCAAGGGATGAATAGGTATCCTAAGATTCGATTGAGTGAATGCATGCACATACAAACCAACAAACCCTTCGGGAGCATCGAAAATATTTTGTTTCTTACTAGGGAGCATAATTTGGTACTCCGAGGGTATAGGGTAATCAAGCAGGAACTCAGATAAGGCTTGTTTCGACAAGGTACAAGTTTGTTGCCTAATAATTCGCTTAGCGGCCATGCTCATATTAAAAGAATAAAAGATCAAGGAAGGTTTATGGGAATTTTACCTTTTCGTTCCAACGGAAGCACAAGATTGCAGAGCAATGTGTATATTTTGGGCGGAGGTAAAAGTATTCTAGGGTTTTACCGTATCAACGAATAAATACTCATCAAATCTTTAATCATGACCGCACACGTGTCTAGTTTGCTATCTATGCAGATTTGAAATTGATTTTAAATTCTGAAAGGACGCTTACTTATACCGAGATAGTAGCAGTGGCAGTCCAAGTGGGATAATCATGATTAATCCGCATTAAATGCGTGGTTAGTTGAGCATTTATTTTCTTTTTTGGCATGGTTAGTATTATACAAGGAGAGTAAGGCATGATGTTTGTTTTTTGAGTCGAATGCAATATATACTCGTACATATATATCACTTTCGACTGGGGGGCTTGATGATGTACCCTCCTAACGGGTCGAAGGACTCCCCTTCGAGCCTGTAGAAAGCCCTCTTTTCGGAGGCCCAGGTTAATATCCTTAACACGTTTCATTGGCGTAAAACCATTCGTCTACGAAATGGTTACCATGTGGGAACCCGTCAATCGAAGCCTTAAGCCCTTCGGGATATTCCTATCGAAGGGACTAGCACGAAGGACCATTCTGACCTGGTCAAACCCACGTCTCCTCAAACAGAGGTCGTGGGCTACAAAGCCCTAGCGGTTACCACAAAATCATGGGACGCCCTCATGATCTCCGAACAATGTGCAACCGCCCACTATGTCCTATTTCTCCCCTATAAATAGCATAGTCGGGCATGAACAATGTAAGTTAACTTCACTCTTGTCATTTACAACCTACTCAAACGATTACACATACTTATTCGCACGCCGGAGGAGGTTCGCAGGGTCCAACCCCTGCGCAATCACTTAACGTAGTGTTTCGGTATTTCTTATTTTCAGGTTAAGAACAAGCTTGGCGCATTCTCAACACCCCATTATTCCTTTGATCACCATCGAAGGCTTGGTTGTGCAATTATTTGTTCAATCAGCTCTCTTCCAAGGTCTAACTGAAGAAATGTTTGACCAGCACACTGAAGCAGCTGTTCATTATGTCAACCTGAAGGAATCAGTGGAATCCTATCATGATGATGTAAATGAGCACAAGTCATCTATCTCCTTCTCCCTGACATATCTTGATTACAACTTTAAAATGTTTAACGAGTCTCTCACCAACTTACAAAAGAGCGTTAACACTATTCAAGAGTCAGTGAAAGATGACCCTGAGCTAAACAAGAAAATTCTTCAGGCTTCAGTGACTTACCAGCAACAAACTTCTCAGTTGGCTGAGCTGGTAACTGTGCTGAAATCCTCCAATCTTCAGGGACTCAACTCTTCAGTGGACTCCATCTGATCTTCCCTGGGTCTTATGGAGTCCCACATGGCATCTTTGGCATCATCTTCTTCCTCCCTGGCTTGGAATCTTGGGCCAAGGATGACTGCATTAGAGGCTTCTCAGGCTTCTCTTAAGACTAAGGTCTCAACTCTTTAGGAGAACACCTCAGACATCAAGTCCATAATGACTGAGATCTATCAGGCCTTCAAAGGTCAAGCTCCCTCAACTTCAGTGAGCGAACCAACTCTTGCTCTCACTCTGGGTCAAGCAACAGTTGAGGGGGAGAAAGTCACTGATGAAGCGAAAAGTGTACCGCTTTTAAGGGGTCATTTAAGCCCTAAATCGTATTTATTTGATCAAATATTGCCCTAAATCGTTCCTTTTGTCATTTTAGGTACTTTGGAGAAGAAATCTGGAAAAGGAAACATTTTGGACGTTTTTGGAGCAAAAAAGTAAAGAAAACGACAAAGTCTCAAATTTACGCTGGAAAGTACCTTTGACGGCGTCAGGATTATCCCCAGACGGCGTCATGGCTTGGCAAAAGTGGTGGATGTGAAAATTACTCATGATAAGCCAGAGAATTTTGCATGGGAATTCTGACGGCGTCACCCTTTGGAGTGATCAAGGTCGTCACGACTTAATTTAAAGAGGGACGGCGTCACGCCTAATTCTGACGGCGTCAAGCCTTGATAAGCCAGAATGGATTTTGGAGAGCTAAAGAGGGACGGCGTCAAGAAGGCCATCCGGGAACCCTAAAAGCGGCGAGGTGACGGCGTCACACTCCATAACGTGACGCCATCAGATCTGAAAGTCTATATATAGTTTTGCAATTTTTTGTCATTAGGGTGGAACTTGTGTGGAATTTTGTGTGTGAAAAACCCTAAGACGATTTTAGCAGCTTTTTCAAGGCTTTTTGCCTTGAGATCTTCCATGTTACATTGAAGATAAGTTATCAATTAATCATTCAATATGTCTATGTGTTGTTTGATTCTATCTTGTTCTTGTCTTTTGTTTAACATGCTAGGCTAGGTTTTCTTTGTATTTGCTTAGATCTAATGAAACCTAGCTATTGATTATTGGTTATTAGTGTGTTATTAGTTGTATTGGATGATTGTTTATCTATGTTAGGCTTAAGAAAACTGGCTAACCTCCTATTCGGTAACTTGCTTGAACGTCTTAAGAAGCATGAACCAATGCGTACTAAGGTTTTTATGGTTGTATTTAATGCACAAGCGAATTCTAGTGATCCCATGTTAGGAGCTTCCTAGCCGGCTCGACATAGGAGTGAAGTAGGAGCTTGTAGAGTTGGGGAAGTACGTACGCCACCCCACGATTGGTATTAAGGAATACACCCGTCATCCACGCAATTAATACACACTAATCAACCGGTAAAAGATAGTTAGGGAGTAAGGAAATCTAAGTAAACACATTTCTCTCCATATAAGTTTTACCACCTTTTCATTTTTGTCATTTTATTTTATTTGCATTCGTAGTAATTTGGGTTAGTTGACTAGCAACTAATTCCGCCCACTCTTTCAAACCCGAGATTTTACTTGCTTTCATAAAAATATAAAAACATAAAAAAGAATCTTCTCTCACCCTTAGACCTATTAGAGTAGTTTTTCATACCTAACGAACACTATTCCCTGTGGAGAACGATCAATCCCCCGTACTTACCACTACACTATACTACATCGGTCAGGTACACTGCCTGGTTGGGTTGTAAGCCTCTTGAGATCCCTCGAGAGGTAAAACCTGTTGTAAGGTTGCAAAACCACGCATCAAGTTTTTGGCGCCGCTGCCGGGGAATAGTTATTGTTTAGGTTGAATTTTTTTATTTTATTAGGTCTACTCACTAGATTCCTTTCTAGTGAGATTTTTATTTTTCTTTTTATTAGATTTCTTTAGTCTATCTTTTTCTTTGTGCCCTTTGTTTGTAAAACCATTTTCATTTGTCACCATGGCGGATGAAATTCCATTTAGATCATTAACAATAGAGGAACAATTACTTTACACGGATAGATTTGCTTCCTGTTGTTCCAATGAATTTTTAAGTGATCTTAGATATATACAAGAGGAGATGGGTATAAAGTTTGATAGGTTTGATGAATTATGTGCATGTGTGGCTTCTATTAAACAATCATTGTTAGGATCAACTCCTTTTAATAAGACCCTTTGGAAAAATTTTGAGGAAAGCCTCCTAACCGTGAACCATAAGTTTAATGAATTAATGGGTTCGTATACATCACAACTTGAGGAAACAATTGAGGAGGATTTAGCAGAACATGAGCATATTGAGCAAAAAGACCTAGGTTTTATGATCAATGACTTTGAATCTCAAGGAACACATGATGAATCCTTTAGGCAAATTAAACATAGTAATCATGTTATCGGGGAAGATTCTTATGAATCGGACTTAGAACTTGAAATGGCTAGAGAAGGATTTGAGATACTTAGGAACATGTTTGGGTTAGATTCTACTAAAACACATGATGTGGATATAATTGATATAGAGACAAGGAAGGATGAGGTAAGTAACACAAACCTACAAAGTACCCCACAAGTCCTACCATCATTCGAGGCATACACACCGCCCGTGACTTACCCGGAAGAAGTAGAAGGGACTATAGGAACCCCAATTGAAGTAGAACCTTTGGAAGAAACAAAACTAGAAGAAATAGGTTTGAATACTTGTAGTCATAACCTTTCTTTTAGTTCTATGGGAGTTCCTAGTTTTGATGAACCGGAGCCTAAACCAAAACCGTTACCTAATCTTCCATCCTTAGATGTGAACTTAGGAATTGAATTAGGTCCCGATCCACCCATCAAACCATGTAGTCCGGGTAATGTTAAGATTAAGGTAGTAGACTCTAGGCCTTGTAGAGAGGAAGCTAACATAGGAGTGAACCATGACCTTACATACTTACATCACCCATTCATGATTAATCACAAGAAACACTATGGGTTTAAACCGGGTTTATTGGGTCAAGATGGATTCCCAACTAGGAGTCTCTCGAAGTTGATAGAAGATGATCCCTTTCTAGGAGAAAACTTCAATTCACCCATTGACCAAAGTAAACTAGGTAAGGTTATGATGAAAGGAGCACACCCCTTTGAGCATATAATTCATCCACCAATCTTTCCTCACGTGGCATACTCCTACCGAGCTGGTGTGTATCGCTACTATCACCCGCACTTAACCCTAAGTGTAGGAAAAACCTCCCCTTTATCCGTTAAATAAGGGTAGAGTCAGGCTCGTGACTCGAACAAAAACAAGCGCTTCTTGGGAGGCAACCCAAGCTTTATTTGCTTTGTGTGTTTATTTATTTGTTTGTTTGATTTTATTTGCTTCCGTATGTATGTTTAATTTTCATTATTATTGATTCATGTTCAAAAGTAAATTGTGAAAATGCTTTATCTTGTTTTTAACTTCGTCTTAACTACATATAAAGGTATTTTGCAAAAGATAAGTGTAAGGGAAATCCAAATCGGTTTATTAGAACACAAATGAACATGAATCGTAATAATAATAAATTAACATACATATTCGTATTTGTTTGAGTCAAATGCTTGTATCGAGTCATAATGATGTTTTGCAGGATTTCCAGGAAGTAAGGTATAGGTTTTTCCAGAAATTTTTCGGAAACTTAACATGAGAATTCTGTCAGATTAATTCTGACGGCGTCAGGAGTTACAACCTGACGGCGTCAGGTTTTAATTTTCTGAAATTTTTGAAAGTTTTGTTTTCATAAAAAGTTTTTATTAGATCTATAACTTATAATCTCCAGGAATCTGCAAAATTATCATTCCACAAGCATTATATCCTTATATATAGAATTTATCCCGCCGATGTTATGCAGGTTTTCGTGTTTGTTTTCTCAGGTTTAACAGGTTATTTTGGACAAGGAAATGTATGTGGAATCAAGCTTATAGCGATGCATTAGTCTTGGAGCTTCTACATTCTCTTGGAAGAAGATCTAACCATGTTACTTCATTATCCACCGAGCGAATCAGGGGAGTACTTGATATCATTCTTTTACCTTTTCACTTTTACATCTTGTTATTTGAACATTGGGGACAATGTTCATCTTAAGTGTAAGGGGGGTAAAAGTACGATACTTTAGAGAATGCTATTACGCTTGATTTTTGTTTGTTTAATGGTAGATGTGTAATAAAACTGAGAGAAATACTTGTTAGGGCAATTTTAGTGCCAAATTTAAAATTTTTTACAACATATAGGAGTGAAACTTTGATCTTAATGAGCGTCTCACGGATAGGAGTTATATGACTAGCACAAAAACCGTACCACTAAAAAATTTTCCACCCCCAAATATGTGAGGTTCGCCCCTAGAATTGGTAGGAAAAGCATTTATGCTATGATGTGTGTACCGGTAGCACTGAGATTCTAGAACTTGCGTTAGGACCATTCCGAGGCCACAAGTGAGACTACATTCGTGTAGTTAGATTTACTACATGATAAGAGGCATTAGGATTAACCCATTGTTTTACACCTGTGTTTTTGTTATAATTACGTTGGCTACATTGGTCAAGTAATTCTCCCACACCCTTTGCGTTGTACTCATTTTTAGTACACGATACCCCTAGTACACCCCTCAGAGCCTATCTTTTCGTTTCGACCTTTAAGCATTTTACTTAAAGGAAGAATTTGTTACACCCCACTTAAATGTACACCCAAATCGCCTTAGCCTACCTTGTATGCACTCATTTTTAGTGCATTATTGTGACAACATTTGTTTAAAACCCAAGTTAATTATCTAGTTGATTACATGGTTGCTAAGTCGAGTCATATCCTTGTACATATTGTTTTGGGACGATTGGGACTCATGGGTAAAGTACTAGTGTAATGGAGTAATGGGGAAGAACATCATTTATTACCCCCATATGTGCTAAATATTTTTAAAAGTACTCCAAGTTTTTCAATTATCTTAATTCGAGTCATTAGAATAGTTATTTGTAAAGTTATGTAAAAGTTCAAGTGTAAGGGGAATGCAACGCCCCTATGATGTATTATTTTGGATGGTAGGGCAAGAGTGTATGAAAAAAAAAAAAAAAAAAAAAAAAAAAAAAAAAAAAAAAAAAAAATATATATTTACAAAAAAATGAGAAAAAGAAAAGTAGAAAAAACATACGGACTACCATCCCTTTTCATTTTATATTTGTTTTATGTTTTTGTTATTTTGTTTTTAGCTTAAGATTGAGTCGAGTCTTGGCTTAGCAACATTGTATAGTACATGTAATTAATCAAGATCTTTAACTCGCCACCAGTAAAATATCCCTTATCCAACAAATCCGTGTTTATCATATCCCTACACCTAACGTTATAACCCATGTAAAACCCTCTTTGATAGTTTATCTTAGGTGCTTACGCCTAGTGGAGGAGGTTTTTGATCCTTTCCCAAGCCTATGGTAATCTATTTGCTATGACAGGTAGTGAGAGATATTATCCGTTTTCATTTATGAGATTTATTTTTATGACACTTGAGAGATGTGAGTATCTAAACACTACTTGTGAGGTGCTAGTTTGTAATCTCCGTGCTTATTATGATTAAAGTGGAACGAATATTTGTTGTAATTACTTTTATGTTAGCATTAAATGACCCCTAACTTGTATTTTGATTAGAATAAAAGCGCATTTGCTTGAGGACAAGCAAATCTCAAGTGTAAGGGTATTTGATAAAGCGAAAAGTGTACCGCTTTTAAGGGGTCATTTAAGCCCTAAATCGTATTTATTTGATCAAATATTGCCCTAAATCGTTCCTTTTGTCATTTTAGGTACTTTGGAGAAGAAATCTGGAAAAGGAAGCATTTTGGACGTTTTTGGAGCAAAAAAGTGAAGAAAATGACAAAGTCTCAAATTTACGCTGGAAAGTACCTTTGACGGCGTCAGGATTATCCCCAAACGGCGTCATGGCTTGGCAAAAGTGGTGGATGTGAAAATTACTCATGATAAGCCAGAGAATTTTGCATGGGAATTCTGACGGCGTCACCCTTTGGAGTGATCAAGGTCGTCACGACTTAATTTAAAGAGGGACGGCGTCACGCCTAATTCTGACGGCGTCATGCCTTGATAAGCCAGAACGGATTTTGGAGAGCTAAAGAGGGACGGCGTCAAGAAGGCCATCCGGGAACCCTAAAAGCGGCGAGGTGACGGCGTCACACTCCATAACGTGACGCCGTCAGATCTGAAAGTCTATATATAGTTTTGCAATTTTTTGTCATTAGGGTGGAACTTGTGTGGAATTTTGTGTGTGAAAAACCCTAAGACGATTTTAGCAGCTTTTTCAAGGCTTTTTGCCTTGAGATCTTCCATGTTACATTGAAGATAAGTTATCAATTAATCATTCAATATGTCTATGTGTTGTTTGATTCTATCTTGTTCTTGTCTTTTGTTTAACATGCTAGGCTAGGTTTTCTTTGTGTTTGCTTAGATCTAATGAAACCTAGCTATTGATTATTGGTTATTAGTGTGTTATTAGTTGTATTGGATGATTGTTTATCTATGTTAGGCTTAAGTAAACTGGCTAACCTCCTATTCGGTAACTTGCTTGAACGTCTTAAGAAGCATGAACCAATGCGTACTAAGGTTTTTATGGTTGTATTTAATGCACAAGCGAATTCTAGTGATCCCATGTTAGGAGCTTCCTAGCCGGCTCGACATAGGAGTGAAGTAGGAGCTTGTAGAGTTGGGGAAGTACGTACGCCACCCCACGATTGGTATTAAGGAATACACCCGTCATCCACGCAATTAATACACACTAATCAACCGGTAAAAGATAGTTAGGGAGTAAGAAAATCTAAGTAAAACACATTTCTCTCCATATAAGTTTTACCACCTTTTCATTTTCGTCATTTTATTTTATTTGCATTCGTAGTAATTTGGGTTAGTTGACTAGCAACTAATTCCGCCCACTCTTTCAAACCCGAGATTTTACTTGCTTTCATAAAAATATAAAAACATAAAAAAGAATCTTCTCTCACCCTTAGACCTATTAGAGTAGTTTTTCATACCTAACGAACACTATTCCCTGTGGAGAACGATCAATCCCCCGTACTTACCACTACACTATACTACATCGGTCAGGTACACTGCCTGGTGGGGTTGTAAGCCTCTTGAGATCCCTCGAGAGGTAAAACCTGTTGTAAGGTTGCAAAACCATGCATCAGTCACTGAAGAACCTCCACAACCTGAACAAGAACAAACTCCTTCTCACACTGAGGGGGAGAATCCTGAAGCCACCTCATCTTCATCCCACCAAGACAAAGGCAAGGGCATTCTCAAAACCATTGAGCCTGAGCCCACAATCTTGGTACCTGCCTCCAAGGAAAGAAGGCCAGACCCTGATGAACCAGTCAGGGTTCCTTATGAAATCAATAGGGTGATGGAACTTCTCACTCATGCTGAAATTCAAGCTCACATGGAGAAAGTGGAGGCAGTGAAGAAAGCTGCTGAAGATGAAAGGCAGAACAAGCTTGCTCTCATTCAGGTTGCAAGAGAAGAGGCTGAGAAGATTGGGATTGACGCAAAAGACCTTGCTAAAAGGGAAGGTGGTAAGATCTTTGTGGAAGCTCAGAATGCTGAAATGACTGCCCTCAGGCAGAGAAGGGAAGAAAGAATGAAAAGGACTGAAGAGATTAGGCAGAACAGGATTGCAAGATATCAGTGGGTCATGACAAACAGGTTAAAGCCAGAACCAATCACTGATGTCAAGATTCATAAAAATTCCAAGCCTGCAATTTTAACTGTCTACAGAAGTAATGACAAGAGAGTCTTTGACGTTCATGAACCTTTCAGATTCGCAGACTTTGGGATCTCAGAACTGGATGAACTGGGTCCACTAATTGAGAAGAAGCAAAATGTTGTTGTGCAAAATCTGATGAAATCCCTCAGTCTGAGGTATAAAAAGTTGGCTGCTATACCTCAGGAACTTGGCATTCCCTCTCCTCTTCCAGCTTCAGCCGAACAGCCTGCCCCTTCTCAGTCTTCTTCAAGAAAGAGAAAGAAGATTGAAGCAGAGCCTGAGATCAAGGTCCCTGGTCTGGACTGCAACAGAGCTCTCCCTGAAGGTGTTCCATTCAGGAGGAATGTGGTCATCGAACAACCTGAAAGAGGGTTGTTCTTCACTGATGAGTTCGGAGACCCAGCCTTCCAGAGGTGGAATGATATTGATCTATCAGGGATCAAGGCAATAATGGGTTTCCTCATGATGGCCTCTCCAATCAAGAGTCCTGAGAATGTGAGGTTTTGTCAAGATCTGAAAAGAAAAATCCGAGAGCACCCTGACCAACATGAGCTGCAGTCAAAGAAGCCTAAGCTTGAAGCCCTTGGTATTAAGTTGAACTGATGAATCTGCCTGAATACCACCACCACCTTTTTTGTACTTAGTTTTGATAGGACTTGTAATGATATTAATAAGATGATGTTTTTATTATTTCAGTGTCCTTATTTACATTCTAGTACATTCAGTATGAGTAGAAGTCATTAGCTCACTCATAATTGATCAAAACATTTAGGAATAATTTATATCCAAATAGGGGGAGATTGTTGGGTCCATCAGTACCCAAGAATACTTAAAACAAGATTTGGACACAAATTAACTAAGTGTTAACTTAAACCGAGAACAATTCAAGTCACTGAGTGAACAGTCACTCAGTGAGACATCTTCAGGATGCTTAAGGCGAATTCAAGAAGAAGGATTCACTACTTAGGAAGGCGGTACTCCCTGAGTAGGACTTAAGCCAAAGAAGAAGATGATGGTTCAGTGATAACTGCATTCGTCATTTAAATAGTTAATATCAAACCTTTTCGGGTATTACATAAGATATATAAACCAAGTATTCATGGGAACAATTTTAACAATCGGCTGTCCGTTATGTCAATGGTGCTTTCCTTTCCGTCCTTGCATGGCTCGTGTGGTCCCATTTGGTAAATTTTCATCCCTTCAGCGGGTTCATGCTTTTCTTGGCTTGCTCTCCTATTGGTTTCGTTCCATCGGCATGTGAGACTACCTGCCTTTAGTTACGAAGGTATTTTTGTTCCTTCCGTTAGTTTATAATGAAAGCAAACATTGGCGAGAATGAAATAGCATTATGGAAATGTTTATTTTGTGTTAATAGTTACCTGAACCGTTATTCCTACCTTGGTCAACCTGTAAAGATTTCTTCGGTTGTAGCATCGGATCGTTTCTCCAACAACGGATTCCTTCCCATGTTCTTGCGGTAAATCTTCCGAAAAGCATACCTTCTTTCTTATTTCAACGCTCCAAGCTTCTCCTCTTACCTCCTTTTCCTTCATCCGTTCCTCCATTGACCCGTGGTGCTCTTGAATTATTGGACGCGCGGCCAGCGTTGCTATACCGCTTGGAGTAGGGAACTTGACCATCGAGTGAATAGTCGAGGGGATGGCCCGTAATTTCTTTAACCCGGTGCATCCCAATATGATGTTGTAGGAGGAGGGCGAATTAATCACAGCGAATTCCATCCAGACCTTCCGGAATCTGCCTTGACTTCCGAAGCAGATTTCTAAGTCTACCGATCCCCGCGGCTTAACGGGCTTCCCTGCGAATCCTACCAGAGTAGTGCTGGATTCTTTCAACCGGGCTTTAGCCGAAGGGTTTAACCGTTCAAATTGGTGTTCATACATTATCTCCATCGAAGCGCCAGGGTCCACGTAGACTCCCTGTATTGTCATCCCTTCCACCTCGGCTTCAATCACAAGTGGCTCGTCCGACATCTTATCCGTAAAGATGGACGGGAAGCTTATTGGAAGGTTCATCCATTCTTCTGAGTCAGTCTTTTCTCCTCCTCGAGAGGCTACTGAGCTCCGGATCATGTTAATGATTTTTCCCTTGTTCCCCTGGTGGTTATCCCCTTGGGTGGCTTTTCCCTTTCCTCTGAGACCTTTCAATAAATGGTCTAACTTCCCTGTATTTAATGCGGCTCTTATTTCCTCTTTGAGCTGCCAGTGGTCATCGGTATAATGTCCCTTCTCACCAGGATAGTCGAAATACCGGTCCGCACAGTCCTTCTGTATTTTCCCCTTCGTGAGAGGAGGCTGTGGTAACTTCAGTTGGTGCTCGGTTGCCAATATCTCTTTTGGTGTCTTCGTCAGAGCGTTCAGATCTATCGGCCTTGTCTCATTTCGGCGGTTATCAGTGCGGCGAGGATCGATCCGGCTAGAGCTGTCATGTTTCGGGGGAACATAAGGAGCATAGTAGTCACTCCTGCGTCCTTTGAAATCACTCTTGAGGTTATTCCGGCGGCGATCTCCTCCGAAGAGGGGCCTTGGTTGTTGGTCACTTCTGCTGTGGTATGGGTTAGGCCGAGATTCCACTCTCTCTCCCTTCGGCAATTCTGTTTTCCGGAAAGCCTCTTCGGCACGGATGAAATCATCAATTCTTTCCAACATCTCGTCGACAGTCTTAGGGATCTTGTCAGAGAACTTTTTTGCCAATTCCGGGCAGTGGTGACCGTTCAGAAACGAACCGATATGCATGATTTCTGGAGCGTCTGGGAAATAATTGACCTCGCACACCCATCTCTCCTTGAATTCTGGAAGGCTCTCATTAGCCTTCCGGTGAATCTTGTTGATCTCCGTGAGGTCCTTAGTGCTTACCCTTAACATACTAAACCTATTCAAAAACCTCCTCTGAAGCTCATCCCAACTATCAATGCTTCCTGTCGGAAGCTTATCAAACCACCCCCTGGCTTTCCCGTCCAAGGTTTGTTGGAACATTCGACACCATACGGGCATGGGCCATTCTTCGTGATTTCCTGCTCCGGTAAAACGATTGATGTGGTCGTCTGGATCAGTGGTTCCTTGGTATAGTTTTAGGTTCGTCGGTATCTTGTGCTTGGGAGATGAGAACTCTATGATCCTTTTCGTGAACGGGCACTTAATTACTTCCTTAAACGGTTTGCTCAAGTCATCGTCCACCTTTTTCCCTTTGCCGTATGGTGACCCTTCAACGTCCTCTTCCTCTGAATTTTCGTACTTGTCGCCGAGCCTCAGCATTCTGGGGCTTATCAGGTTGCGATTGCTCGGTTGTTTGAACAACTCTTTCAAGGCTGAAAGATGACCTTCGATTAGGGCTCGGACATCCGGAGAGTCTTGGTCTCCTCCGGATCCCCCGGCTTCCCCCGCATTCCGGACAGGGGTAAAAATAGGTGTAGGACCCGTCATTCCGAACGTTGGTGTAGGACCCGTCATTCCGAACCTCAGGTAGATCGAGCGGAAGGTCCCACGGATGGCGCCAATTTGTTGAAGTAATTTCTTGCAATCACTTGGGACAAATAAGAGAGACCTCTCGGTTGAACTAGCTGATGATTCTTCCGAGAGGTTTGTGTGTCGATCCCTCCGGCTACTAAGGATCCTTCGGGTATCTGCACACAACAACACGCGTTAGGCTCGTCCCGGGTGTTATCCCAGGACCCACCTCCGGCGTGAGAGTAAGTATTTGGTATTCCGAGAGGTTATGAACAGTAGTATGAAGTAAATGCTAATAATTTAGTTAGTTGAGAGTAGTAAATGAGCTGGGTATTTATAGTGCCCAGCCTCGATACCTGAAATGGTGGCGCCGGATTTTCACGGAGCATGTCGCTGACATAATCCCGTAAATCCCGGGGCGGCGGCGGCGTCTGCAACTGCCATCTGTCCAAAAGGTAAACGCCACCTGTCCTATTACTTACAGTGACACTGGCCGGATGAGTCGAGTACCCTTCGGTATTTCCGGATGACTCCATGTCGTTCGAACGGCCGGTCAAGACAGGCCGTCCGGACACATACGTGAACAATGTGCTCTTTAATTAACCATATTTATAGAGAAAGAGATGAAGATAAAGACAAGTTGACATGTACGAATTATTATTGTCAATTTGTAACTACGTACACCGTACACTAGTGGTTTTGGTACTCCTTTTGATACGGAGATGATGATATTCAAATACGTTTCAGCATTATTAAAGCCGGCCATATAAACACTAAAATGTCTAATATACTGTAAGTATTAGTAGTTTGTAACCACAAGAGTTGATCCAGCGGTAAGAATACCGGCCTTCTAAAAAGGAGGTCAATAGTTCGAATTCAATGGGAAGAAAATTAATCCCTTTGTAACCCAGATAAAAAAAAAAAAAAAATAAAAAAAAAAAAAAAAAAAAAAAAAATGGCCATAATTAATTTACAAAGTGGATAATAAATGTTGCCAGAAGCTAGCACTAAAATTAGCCGTAGTCACATGATTACCATATTACCTTCTTTCTTTCACTTACTCGTTACTCAAGCTTCTATAACTCGTGTGTTGGAAATATTGGTCAAAGTTTGAATAACAATTGATTGTGTATTGATTGTGTCATTTAAAAATACTAATATGAATTAAGAATAACATTAATGTATGGTTAATTTTTTAATTTATGAGACATTAGTAAGATTAATTTTCGTTAATTAATATGACTGGTTTTTCTTGATCCCCTATCCCTTTAAATGAGAGCTTTTCTCATTTGTCTAGATACACTAAGTAACACAACTCATTCCTATCCAATTGTTTTATACGTTCATCTTGACTGTGTGTGTATTCGTTGGTAATAGAGGGAAGGTACGTTTTTTGTTCGCATTGATAACCCGTTTGTGCTAACGGAGTTATCCGTTGTTGTTGTATCCTGGGATATAGACGTTCATGATTTCTCAAGCACCGTGGAGAGGACGAATCTGTCTTAAGGAAACTGTGAGCATCACAGGCCTCAACATTTTCCTTGTTTGTGTTTTTGAGTCTCCACATCCAAAATTTACGGTATCCTTTCTTTACACTTTTGTGATTTTATGTTATGGTTTATTTGTCTCTAGTAGCAATATATATACACTTAATATTTACAACAATCTTAAGACATACTCGAATTGCTATTAGAGACTAAAATAATAATAATGATAATAATAGATAAACCAACGATTTGAAAACATTTTAATATTGTTTTGTTGAGGTTGGTTGTCATGGAAGAAATTAATATAAAGCTTATCATTATTTGGATATACTTTGATGACAATTGTTGTTGTAGAAAACTTAACCCGATTTGTTTCCTAAGTCAGATTACCAAATAATTTCTTTTAATTGTATTGTTCATGGTAATAGCTATCACTAAATTACATATGAGTAATTACGTGTTGAATGTTTGAACGGACTTGCTATTTGGATGGTTATAAAATTATGATATTCTCTCATTCATAATTGAATATAGTATACATATTACCACATTCCAGTTTCATCGTCCACTTTGCATTACGTTGTTACATATTAATGCATAATTAAGATTCATTTTGGGGTACGTAAGTACGTTCATGTTGTACCACTGTATCCTTTTGGTATAGAATATGCTCTATTACATTGTTGGATAAACAATTTTGATTGCATATAACTGACTTGTGAATAATTGTATCGTAAACACACAAAAAAAAAAAAAAAAAAAAAAAAAAAAAAGGGGACGTATATATTCAAATCTGCGAGTTCATGTTTACTGGTTTCAAATATTATATGAGAATCATATTTGGTATTTAATCACGATACGGAAGGACCAAAGGAGTATAGATATAAGTGGATACATACTTACGTGTTTTCTTGATTTGTGTTAAAGAAATTAGCATTTAATTTCCTTGCTCGGAAAATGTTATTGTAATATTATGACACTATGATGGACAACACTGACTGCTCATAATTTTCTTGTTGAGATGGTTTAATTTTATGAAAAATCAGTAGTGTTTTTTGTGTTTAAATATTTTCAGAGATAAGTTGCAAAGTGGTTGTTATTTATGCTTTGGTAATAAAGTGTGTCTAAAATATTACTTTAATATAGAACAATCGAATGTTCTAAGCATTGGTCGACACCATTTGTGATACTGGTTTGTGTAACTAGTATGGGTTTCATGATCGGATGTTGATGTTAAACTCATTCTTGCGGAATGCAAATTTTTTTGGTGTTATTTGGACTCCAAAACACTTGATGTCACAATTGCGCATTCGTGGTAAAATGCATTGTTTGCATTGTAAATGAATACATTTTGAGCCCAACTTTTTACGTTGCGTAGCTAAGACAATAAAAAGTGGATGTTTCTAAAGACAATGTTGTTAATGGTGAATTATTACTTCATTGACTTGATTAATACACGTTGTGGTGTATTTAGTATCAAGAAAACGACAACGAAATTATGGGGAACCTTTGATGCCAACATTGTGAATGGCTCAATGCCATGGTATAGGTGATAATGTGGTTGACCCTCTCACAATAATTTATTGACTTGACACTTATGTTAGTAATCATATTTGAGTGATGAATATTCATTCACATGACTTGGTCATGACTTGGTTTAAGGCTCGGTTTTGTACCGAGTATTAGAAGTTTGGATGTTGCAAATATTCTTTTATGAATATTGTTGCAAATAATCAAACTACGTGTTATTCTAGAAAAATGAACAATTGTTATTGATAATAATCTAACGGTTTGTCATTATATAGGAAATGACTATTTGTTGAACATAACCGTGTAGGTATTAGAAGTTTGGATGTTGCAAATATTCTTTTGTGAATATTGTTGCAAATAATCAAACTTGTCATTCTAGAAAGATGAACAATTGTTATTGCTAATAATCTAACGGTTTGTCATTATATAAGAAGTGACAATTTGTTGAACATAACCGTGTAGGACATTGTAAAATGTCAATAAAGAACACACACATATAGATGACAACAAACTACGTTAGATTATGTAACTAACTTGATTGTATGTGTCATCCAATGTGAGCTATTGTACATTCGCTAAGTAAGACATATTTTGTTTGTGTAAAATGATTACACATTGTTTTTTTTATTTGATTATACTCACATAATAAGTTGTGATATCATATAACGATTAGAGATTTAAATGTGATTATATATATAATCACAAGTGAATTGGAATGACTGTTGTAAGTGTAGGACTTACATGGTGATTTGTCTAAAAGAAGAATGTTAGTAGATGAAGCTATGAGTAATCAGAATGATGCATCTTCTGTCATATGCTTGATTCCTTGGTCTAAAGCATGCTAGATTTGGAATCTGTTAATTATGATACGGAAAATAATTAACATAAGACATTCAAAAAAATGTGCATACACTAGTATGAATTTTGTGAAGGGACAAATTACTAATGATCTTGATGTCATATCTATGGGGAAAAAAATAAAAAATTCTTGAGATAAATTCCATGTTGGGGACTCCGGCCTAGCTAGAGTTCAAAAGGACATCAACAAACATGAAGTTCTTTCCTAGTTGGAATACTCAAAAAATTACCTGGAGCATGATATATTTGAACGAAACTCAAATTTGTACAAACATATTATGTCGATACGACAACTACTTTCAGCATGGGTTATCCCTTTTTTGACAATGTGAAGTCATAGAATAACATTGCGGATCCGCTTGTGAGATGCTAAAAGTGAGAGTTAGTTAGCAAGTCGTGAAGAGGAATGGGACTAAAGCCCTTGAAAAGTTTATATGAAGGAAAACCTAACCCAACTGACTGGAGATCCCAAGATTTGGGTTCAATAGGACAACCTACTTGTATAAACTGAGGTCACTGTGGGGGAGTAATAAACTCCACATTTATTTAAGGGAGTTAGTAGACTTCCTAGTCCATTCCTATAACAGTGACAATATGAGGTTAAGCATATGGCTTTTAATGATTAATCGAGAATCACCTATGTGAGAGAGAAGTGGGGTCACTTCTAAGGGAATTGTGGGGGCACAACTCTTAACAGCTCTTGCAGAACCAGGCTAATGTTCATGACCATAACGAACATAACTATGAGAACCAAAAAGTGTCAAGGAGATATTTGTGTGAATATATATTGTCGTCTCCACAAACAGCAGACAGTTCAAAGACATCGAGTTCTACTGGCTGCTAGGAGTCTAAGTATATTTCAAAAGGGAAGGTTCAAAGGGTAACACCTACCTATCCTTTGCAAATATCAACTGCAAAACTCTATTACAACATCGAGTCGTTGAAATTTGTTTCCTATTATCAATTTCATTCATGTGGGGGATTGTTGGAAATATTGGTCAAAGTTTGAATGACAATTGATTGTGTATTGATTGTGTCATTTAAAAATACTAATGTGAATTAAGAATAAAATTAATGTATGGTTAATTTTTTAATTTATGAGTGTAACGCCCCGTGCCCGATTAGGCCAAAAACGTGAAAATTTTTCGCAAAAAGTAACATTCCAAAACTGACCCACACTAAGGTCTAGATTGTGGAACCTAAAAGTAGATCCTGGAAGATCCACACTAAGGTCCAGATTTATGGGACCTAAAAAGGTAGATCCTGGAAGATTCACCTAAGGTCCAGGACTGAAATTATACTTTAGGATTTGACGGGAAACGCTTGACTTGACTTGACATTCCGCTACTCTATTGACCCTTTATAAGAAACCACATTCATCACCAAGATGAACATTTAACTCATAACCAAGATGAGGAAACTTTATAACCAAGATGAGTAAAAACTGGATCCACATTTAGGTCCAAATCTTGGAACCTAAAAGTAGATCCTGGAGGATCCACACTAAGGTTCATATTTATGGGACCTAAAAGTAGATCCTAGACTGAAAATCATTCTTAGAATTTGACGGGTTATGCAATTACCCATTTTGACCCGTTGACACTCGAACCACAAAAACCACTTCATTGACTCATCCGAACTAACCAACATACATAATCTATCATACCAAACTTGACCCATTCAACCTTGACCCGTTCATACCCCAAAATGGGTAGAGGCTAGCTTATTCCAAACACCCCCTTAAGACCCATTTCAACTACACACTTTTACACAATACACCTATCCACAACATATCCATTTGAAAGCATACATTCTTTGACATTTCTAATATATTGAAAAGTTGTTAATACAAAGTTTTGACCCGTAGCTTTCCAAAATGGGTGAGTTTGGCTAAATGCCAAACACCCTTCTAAATACCACCTTAACCACAAACCATAAAGACTTTATGACACTTATACATATTTGACCCATGACCCATACATGAACAAAAGACTTTAAATGTCGACAAGACCATTTGATAACAAAACGACCACATAGAATAAAGTGTACCAAGACACGAAGAGACTCTTCGGGGCTTCCAACTTTAATACGCTCGGTCCAAAAGGTTATGGTCTTCTAGTCTACCTTCTACACTAGAGCTAAGCTAAGCCCTTACCCTTGCCTTCTCCACTTGTACCTACAAAATCATTAACATCTAAACCGTAAGCGAAAACGCTTAGTAAGTATACAAGATATAATCCACATCACATTTACATGAGATTGGTGATTACCACCAATCATAACATTAACAAGGAGCATCAAATGAGATTATTACTCACCTTGACCGGGCAAGTAATTATTTAGCATTAACACAACTAGCATTGGATCCAAGCTATCATACATTCACAAGCTCCATAATAATCACATTAACATAAGCATAACATTAACAACATAACATTAACAAGGATTATACTCATATACTTACCTTGATTCCTACTAGCTTCCTAATTGGCTTGAATGGGCTTCTACAATGTTTCCTATTACAAAATTAACTATAATTAGCAATTAATTGACTAAGGAGATCATCATTTACAACCTTTATCCATAATACTCCAATCCACCACATGAACCCTAATTTCTACAAATTGGGGAAAGTTACTTACTTGATGAAGAGATAACAATTAAGGTATCTCTAGTGATTCTTGATCACTCCTTGTTACACAAATGGGCTATATGATGACTTTTTGGCTTTCCCTCCCTTTTCTCCTTGCTAATGTCGACACACCAAGAATGCTCAAACCTTATCCAGAATTTTCCACTAGCTAGATATTTATCCATGTGTTATTATTATGTTGGTCCTTTGGCAAATTTGGTCCTCCTAGTTCTATTCTTCCTATTTTGATCACCCATTAAGTTATTACTAAATCCATAACACATAACTTATATCTACATAACTTATTATTTACATAAATGGTACCTCATCGGGGTACGGGTGTAACAATGAGACATTAGTAAGATTAATTTTTGTTAATTAATATGACCGGTTTTTCTTGATCCCCTATCCCTTTAAATGAGAGCTTTTCTCATTTGTCTAGATACACTAAGTAACACAACTCATTCCTCTCCAATTGTTTTATACGTTCATCTTGACCGTGTGTGTATTCGTTGGTAATAGAGGGAAGGCACGTTTTTTGTTCGCCTTGATAACCCGTTTGTGCTAACGGAGTTATCCGTTGTTGTTGTATCCTGGGAGATAGACGTTCATGATTTCTCAAGCACCGTGGAGAGGACGAATCTGTCTTAAGGAAACTGTGAGCATCACAGGCCTCAACATTTTCCTTGTTTGTGTTTTTGAGTCTCCACATCCAAAATTTACGGTATTGTTTCTTTACACTTTTGTGATTTTATGTTATGGTTTATTTGTCTCTAGTAGCAATATAATATACACTTAATATTTACAACATCGTGTTCACCATTTACTTGCACCTCGTTTTTCAATTAATATACACACTGTTGGAAGGTTATAATTCCTTGATATTATTGATAACAACTAACCAATATATATGATACAGGAGATCATTCTAGACTAATGATTATGGGCTTAGGCCTAATTACATGACAACCATACTAGTAGGCCTACATATACAAATAACGACTAATACACCCCCGCAGTTGGAGCGGGAGGAGGCTGGACACTCAAACTGGATCTAAATTCTTCAAACAAAGCAGAGGGCAGTCCTTTGGTGAAGATATCGGCGTACTGATAACGAGATGGAACATGTAAAACGCGCACCTGACCAGCGATAACCATGTCACGGACGAAGTGTATGTCTATCTCAATATGTTTCGTCCGCTGATGTTGAACAGGGTTGGCAGACATATAAATAGCACTAACATTATCACAGTAGACAAGGGTGGCAGAAGATAGTGGAGAGTGCAACTCACGAAGCAAGTTACGGAGCCATGCAGTCTCAGCCACAACATTAGCAACACCACGATATTCAGCTTCAGCACTGGAATGGGAGAGGGTGTGCTGACGCTTTGAAGACCAAGATAGTAAGTTATCACCCATAAAAACACAATAACCTGAAGTGGACCGTCGAGTAGAGGGGCATCCTGCCCAATCAGCATCGGTATAACCAACAAGAGAGGTGGTATTAGATAAGTATAAGTGGAGACCAAAATCCAAAGTGCCCTGAACATATCGTAAGATACGTTTGAGAGCAGCTAAATGTGGTTCGCGTGGATCGTGCATGTAAAGACAAATCTGCTGCACTGCATAAGACAGATCCGGGCGAGTGAATGTGAGATACTGAAGACCACCTGCAAGACTGCGATATAAGGTAGGATCCTGAACGAGAACTCCTTCGGGACCCAGTTTGGACTCTGTATCAACTGGTGTTCGAGAAGGGTTACAGTTAGCCATGTGTGCACGCTCAAGAAGCTGAATAGCATACTTCCGCTGGGATAGAAACAATCCTGTAGAATGGCGAGTAGCAGAGATACCAAGAAAATAATTAAGTGCCCCGAGGTCAGTCATGTCAAACTCACTATGTAGAGAAGCAATGATCTGTTGAAGTAGAGCCGGAGAAGAAGCTGTAAGTATGATATCATCCACATAGATAAGCAAATAAGCAACCTGAGAACCCTGTCGTAAAATAAATAATGAGGAATCACAGCGACTATGGTAAAACCCGACTCGTGTAGCATAACCAGCAAACCGCTGAAACCAAGCACGAGGTGCTTGCTTCAGTCCATATAAAGATCTCTGCAAAAGACAAACATGATGAGGGTACCGGGAATCCACAAACCCTGGCGGCTGATGCATATAGACAGTCTCAGATAAATCACCGTTAAGAAATGCATTCTTAACGTCAAGCTGATGAATAGGCCACTTGCGAGATACCGCAAGACTCAGAACAGTGCGGATGGTAGCCGGTTTAACAACCGGACTAAAAGTCTCGTCACAATCAATACCAAGTTGCTGACTACTGCCATTAGCAACCAAACGAGCCTTATATCGGCTCAAAGTCCCGTCAGCATGAAACTTATGCTTAAATAACCACATAGAACGAACCATATTAACACCATCGGGCCTCGGTACAAGAATCCAAGTGCCATTTTTAACTAACGCATTATACTCATCGTACATAGCATTACGCCATTGAGGATCTTTGAGGGCAAGAGATGGAGATTTAGGTATAGGGGAAATGGAATATGTATGTAAAGATAGACGATCGACGGGTTTGACAATGCCCGATTGAGACCTAGTGACCATACGGTGAGTACGAGCGGGTTCGGTATTGGGCTGTTGGGTATGGGCCGAGGTGGTGTTTGGTACTTGAGTGTCGTTGGGCTGTTGCGTGGGGTGAACAGGAGGTGTTGGCGGTTGGTTTGTATCTTGGTGGTTTTGGGCATGAGATATTGGGCCTGGTGTGATGTCCGATTGGACAGGGGTTATATGGGTAGGGGATTGGGTTTGCATTTGGTTCGTGGGTGGTGGGGTGTTGTGGGCTTGCTGTGGAGAATTGGGCTGCAAGGTGGGTTGGTTGGGGGTGCCGGGAGGTTGGGAGGGAGTAGGTGTGTCGGGAGTGTTTAGAAAATGATTAAGAAGTGGGAGAGGTGCGGGATCTAAAAAGGTGTACGAGGGTGGGGAGTTGGGTGTCATGGATCGGTAAGGGAATTGGGTTTCATCGAAGGTGACATGCCGAGAAATGAGAATTTTATTGGTTTCAAGGTCTAGGCAACGGAAACCGCGGTGATAGGCGGGATAGCCCAAGAAGATGCACGGGGTAGCTCGTGGGGCAAGTTTGTGAGGTGAGTGAAGGTGAGGGTAACAAAGACACCCAAAGATGCGTAAACGCGAGTAGTTGGGTTCCTTTTGGAAAAGTCTTGTAAAGGGGATTTCGTTGTTTATAGCGGTTGAGGGGAGAAGGTTAAGAAGGTAGGCGGCCATATGAAGAGCCTCGACCTAAAAGGAGGGGGTAGATGTGCTTGAAAAAGAAGTGTGCGAATGACGTTATTGATGGTTCGTATCATTCGTTCCGCCTTGCCATTTTGTTGAGAGGTTTTTGGGCAAGAAAATCTAATTTGAATACCATTATTAGCAAAAAGTGTGTGAAGTCGGTTGTTGTCGAACTCACCACCATGGTCACATTGGAAGCTCTTAATTTCACATTTAAATTGATTTTGAACATACTTACGAAAATGCAAAAACTTATCAAACATGTCAGATTTAGAACGTAGGGGGTATATCCACAAATAGTGAGAAAAATGATCAAGAAATAAGACATAATATTTAAAACCACTAGAACTAACAATTGGAGAAGTCCATAAATCAGAATGGATAATATCAAAGGGATGTTCAACAATCGAATCCGAACTATAGAAAGGAAGTTTCACATGTTTTCCAAGTTGACAGGCATGGCAAATATGAGGAGTCTTTTCTTTATTACAGGAAATAAACTGACGTGAAACAAGAGATCGTAGCACTTCGTCACCGGGATGACCAAGACGTTGATGCCACGTGGATGGGCTTGTAGAGACAAAGGCAGTAGGGATAATTGACGGCTTGGTAACTGGATAGAGATCACCCGAGCTGTCACATCGAAGGAGGATGTGGCGAGTCAGGAAATCCTTTACAGAAAAACCAAATGCGTCAAATTCAATAGTGCAATTATTATCCCTAGTAAACTGACGAACAGAAATGAGATTTTTAATGATGTTAGGAGTGACAAGTACATTATGAAGGTGAAGAGGGCGGTGAAGAGTAGGAATAATGCTATGGCCGGTGTTGGTAACGGGAATTGAATTACCGTCACCAACGAGTACAGATGGATATAAGCATTTATTAAAAATGGTACTTAAATTACTTGTATTAGAATTGAGATGAGAAGAGGCACCTGTATCCATATTCCAAGTAGGGTCCTGCAAAGTCATAGTGCTAAAAACACTAGGAAATGAAGTAGCTTGAGACGGGTACGAAGCGGGTGCGGGACCAAGTATACCTTTGGTGTTGGCGGGCTGTTGTTGGTATTTGGCTGGTGTTGGCGGGCTGGTGTTGTGGGACTGATGGGGATATAATGTTGATAGGTGTTGGGCTGTGAAAGCGAGTGGGGTGGGCTGGTGGCCCAATCGCGTGGGAAAGTTGGGTTGTGAAGCCTGCTGAGCGAACCGGTTATTGTAAAACCCGGGAGACACCCACGATCGACCAAAAGAATTACCAGACATGTTTCTGCTGTACCCTACTGTGATACCCGACTGATTATGTGAAGCATACTAAGGGGCCATCTGGGTGAGCCAAGAAGGCTGTTGGACCACATGTGTAAATCCCATATTTGCGTACTCTTTTGAACAAGACAATTGATATAATTAAACAATTGATATCTATACCGATCAATTAAACAATTGATACAAACCAAATATAAAAAGTCAACAATGGCTGCACACTTGGTAGGAATTGGCGTAGTAATCGAAGGTACCCTTATTTCTCAACCAATCAATTAAACGATTGATATAAAATCAAATACCAATTCAACAATAGATTCAAGAACTATGTAGGTGAAAAATAGAAGGAAATAAAAATGGTTTTGAGATTGAAGAAACACAGTCGTGATGTATGGATTTGGGATGAGAATTAGAGAGATTTTAGGAGAAAAATTAGATGGCTCTGATTACCATGTTGGAAGGTTATAATTCCTTGATATTATTGATAACAACTAACCAATATATATGATACAGGAGATCATTCTAGACTAATGATTATGGGCTTAGGCCTAATTGCATGACAACCATACTAGTGGGCCTACATATACAAATAACGACTAATACACACTACATGATGGGGACAAGATTTTTTGTCAAGAAACGTCGATCGTTTTGTCTACGGCATAGAGCTAAAGCTTTGCTTACGTCGTATATGCTATTGTTTATTTTATGCTATCTTCCTCGTTTGACTACGCCGTAGAAGGAAGACTTCGTCTACGCAATAGTAGTGTCAATTCCAGAATCTTCTATTATTTATCTAGGTCGTTTTTTTTACTATAATTAGGTTTCTTTTTGTGCAAGTTTCACTTCTCCATAAATATAAGGCTCATTATCATTGTAATGGACTTCTGGATTATTAATAAACTTGTGTAGTTTTAATTCATGTTAGGGTTGTATTCCCTTGAGGTGTGCCTCGTTTATCACTCTTGGATTATGATTTATCTAAATTCGCTTCCGCGTCTGTGTCAATTGGCATCAGAGCTTGTTAATATCCTGGTGGTAATTGGTGTAGAAGGTTATGCGTCAATTAACGTCTAGAGCTTGTTAGTTTCCTAAATGGTGAATGGTGAAGAAGATCCAAAAACCTACCATTGGTAGGGTGCGGTCGACTGAAAACACTGATCGTGCGATCAACTATCTCACATCCAAATTTGCGAGTATGTCCACTGTGCTTAAAGAGATCTAATATGTGAGATCGAGGGTGTTGGCGGTAATCACTCAAATCGTGAGGGTAACGATTGTAGTAATACTAGATTCCGTACTAACTATGAGGGATTCTATGATAATCAT
This sequence comes from Artemisia tridentata subsp. tridentata, assembly GCA_021014915.2. Classification (NCBI taxonomy): domain Eukaryota; kingdom Viridiplantae; phylum Streptophyta; class Magnoliopsida; order Asterales; family Asteraceae; genus Artemisia; species Artemisia tridentata. The sequence goes on along the minus strand of CP139508.1, from coordinate 140,394,918 downwards.
AGGCGTGACCAATCTCCCAAACGAGTTTGGAGACAAGAGGAATTCGGGTTTTCATATGAGGAAGGAGATGGAGACTTTGGGGTTTTGACTGGAGGTCCAAAAGGAAGAAATCGTAGCCCTATGGTTTTGAATAGAATAAATGAGGGTCAACATGGTTATGAAGATCGACAAAGGTACCGTGTTAAGGCTGAGATTCCTATTTTTTGTAGGAATCTTGATCTTGAAGTTGTTGGATTGGTTGTATGAGGTTGATAAGTTCTTTGACATCATGGATGTTCATGAAGAAGAGCAAGTCAAGATTGTAGCTTACAAGTTACGTGAAGAAGCTGGAGCTTGGTGGCAAAATGAGCAAGACAATGTAGAAGATAAGGCAAGTATCCAATCAACACATGGCAAAGGATGAAGAGAACGATCAAAGGTAGGTTTTACCCCCAGATGTTGAACAATTTTATATCAACGATATCATACTTGTGTTCAAGGGAAAAGAACGAGTGAGTTCTTAAGGTTACATGCTAGGTTACTATAATACATAATAAAATTTAAAATTATGGCGTCCAAGTGTGTTTTTTTGCTGACTTGGTCACCTTTTTCATCAAAATTTTAGTCAACATCATATTTTACGGCAAAAACATTTTTGGTGGCGAAATTTTTCGGCTTCATCCAAGACACACAAACCAAGTCGCAGCGAGAAAACGAAAATCAACTTACCATTTTTTTTTCCAAACAATTGAAAACACAATTTCTGGCAAAAGAATTGGTCTACACGGACAAAAATCCAATTTTCAAACAACTGAAAATTTTTGCTTCATGCAATACCACAAACAAAGACCCCACATATATGTGTATAAGTTGCAGACATTAAAAAAATTGGAAAATGTAAAAAATAAAATAAAATAAAATAAAAAATTCTTTCATTACAGTATTTGGAGTTTATAACATACATACGTCATATTCAAAAATAAAGTAAGACTTGCATCAATGCAACAATGGAGTAGCAAGTCAACACAAAATAGAATAATATAAAAAGAATTTGAACGCAAGACTTTTCTTATACAGTCAAAGTCTTGACTTGATCTTTTCTTTCGAAAGTAAACTTCCTTGCATATTCCAAACGGTTAACTGAAAGCGAGTTTCTTTCTAGATCAGTAGATTGTATGTAATATTATAGATTAAAGAAAGAAAAAAAAAAAAAAAGAAAAAAGAACTTACAATATCTGTATTTTTATTATTATTATTATTTTTTTAATCAAATTAACAAATTTATCAAAACTTATAGGTTTAGAAATGCGTGGGTTTGTATTTAATTTAATTATTTGATTAAAAGATTGCATATAAGAAACAGCAAAACCATTTTAAAGAAATATTTTACAAATTAAAAGAACAACAAAGAGCGGGTATTATGATTATTTGTTGGAAGATTCGTTGCAATATTACGGATTATAAATTTTGGGAAAAGGAGAAGTGCGTCGAACCGCCGCGGGCGACTATTTTATAGTAAAAAATAAATGAAACATAAAGCTTTGTGTGTGTATTATGTATTGTTGGTATTGTGGTATTGATTTTTTAGCAAAAAAACTTTTTTCGACCATAGTAGCTAAGAATATTTATAGAGGTATCTACAAAGTTACATTTAATGTACAAAGTTAATCAATGAACTGTTACATCTTGAGATTTGTTAAATACAGCTTGTTTTGATCAAGATTCCATTTTTTTATTTCGTCCGTGTAGCGCATGAATTTCCTGAGCATTAAAACATATCACATATTATGAAAAGTAATTGCATGTGAAGGATTGATAGTGAAGACAAAAATAGTCAGCTATATAGCATGATTATTTTGGGAATAAAAATGGCTTATTTCTGCTTAGTTGATGTTGTTGCTGATCAAGTGAAGAGAAAAGCCTAATATAATCATGATTTTGAAAAGCCATTGTCATATAAAAGAAACAGTGTCTATTCTATTATTGGTAACAGCTTTTCATGGCTGTATTTATGGTTGAAGATAACATAGATGACGTACAGCGCCTGTCAATATTAGCAAATGAAGAATATCTGATTTTGTTTACTTGTCCATATTAAAAATTGACGTATTGTATCTACGATGGTAAGTTTCTTTATGCATACTTGTACATGGAATTTCACAAAAAGTTCTGATCAACAACATGGTTCGATTAAAAAAGGTACATGGGAAACAGAAGAGGATGGTGCGAAGAAGTGGTTTGGCCCAAAGCACTTATCACAGCACTCTCTTGTAATTGCCATCTATGTTTTACAATCGCATCATATTCGTTATTAGAACATTTTGTGCAGGCACAGCCATAAATATGCAGGAAAAAACTTAGCATTATAGAGACAGTATATCAAATGTTAGTATCAAGAACGAAACAATACCAAATAGTCTTCAATTGCTAATATTGACAGGCGCTGTATAACATGAATGGGTATTGTAGCATCTGAATGCAATTGCCATAATTGAATGCTTTGCTTACCAACAGTTGACAGTTGCATAAGATCATCCGTAGCCCCACTGGCAACGTCTAGGACTAAAGTTTAGATCGTTTAGATCAGTTGTAGTATACATAGCACACTTCAGTTTTTCCTTGTAAAAGTCTGCATATTAACATGTAATCAATATGTGCTGCACCAGATGTACATATCTGAAGCTGACAAGTGAAATCAGTGAGTATGGTAAAGGTTAAGTACCTCAATTGCAGTGATACAATATTTTTAAGGTGCAACTGCAGTTGAACAGCCTGCGAACTGGTTTCCATCAGTACAATATAAGCGTTGTCCAACTATGGCTCTTGCAATTAAACGTTCACATACCGGTTATTGTTGCTTTAGTCGTGAAGTTTAGCTGGTGCAAATGTTTGTGCAAATAATCAGTTATGTGGGTAGAAATTCTAACCTTTAAACAACATCGTAATCAGTGTTGTTGTTCACCTGACACACATTATGTTGAACATAGGCGAAAGTCATCACCTTCGTCTGTCCAGTTATTTGTGTATCATTCACTGGTATTAAAAAAAGGAAAATAAGTTAAGCCTCACAGCAGTAATGGTTACAATGTTTAAGGAGATTATCCATGTGAACAGCAATTGCACTTTAAATTTAGGATAGTGATCTAAGTAATACTTATCTTTTGGTCGTAGGCAATAAAATATACTGAGAATGTGAGTGTGAATACTCTGACAGCACAAAAATACTAACAAAATATCAATGATGGATGCAGACACCATGCAAAATTGGCAGCAGTTGTGTTCGGTGTCGGTACATCCATCACTGATATTCTGTCTATTTTTTATATTTAACTTCTTTTTATGAGCCTGTTCATTTCAAATCTCTTTGCGCAATTGCCTGTACCATAGGATCTTAGAATAATCATCTATGCTGAAACGAATGCACAGTTTTTACAATAGAAGCATATAATTACTAAATATACATTGTATCACGAAATCCTACAAATGCAACATACCTTGGATCAGCAGCCGTAGTTGAGCGAGGGGCTATATGTTCTGATCTCAGTAAGGCTCAGATATGTACATATATAATCAGCATTAAATGCACGTTGTGGCTGCAACTCAAAGTGTGGTTGCCCTGCCAACGAACATGCAGCTGGGAAAATGGAGATGTACAAAGTTATCATCATCGCCTAAACAATGTGGCTGCAAACCATTGAGAAAAAGGGCTTTTAGAAAGTCAGAAAAAAGAATAAGTTATAATCAGCATTAAATGCACTTTGTGGCTGCAACCCAAAGTGTGGTAAATAGACAAATGTAATAATGAGAGTGGCTATGCGAACCTGAAGAACAGGAATTGAATGCAATCATCATGGGAATACGGGGATGGTTCAGAACTCATCAAGTCCATCGGGTGACAATATTTCATATGAAGAAACATGGATATAAAAGAAAATAGTTACTTTTAAATATCATGTAATATAGTATAGAATTTTTTTTTATGATAAAACTAATGAAATGGATATATATATATATATATATATATATATATATATATATATATTGTCCTATATATAATGGAGCGTCGAGTTTTGCTACAGTTGTTGTAGCAGTGTTGGGCTCGCTTTTGGGTTGTGGGCTCCCGCTTTTTCTCTTTCGTTTGTTCCCTCGCTTCTTTTAGCCTTTTTCCGACCGCTAATAATGCGGTACCTACCTCATTTATTTATTCAAAAAGTTTATCGTAGAATAATATTTGCTGATTCTTGAAGAACATGTAAGCATGAAATAAATATAGTTAAACTTTCTAAATCCCCTTACAGTTCCATTTGTTGTTTCAACTTCCTTTGTGCAACCGCTTGCACCAAGCGAGCTGCTAGGTTGTTGAAAGAACAAAAGGAACTGTATGGGAATTTAGAATGAGTAACTATGTTTAAGTTCGAGACTAATTGATTAACTTAAAGCATTCATCGAAATAAACGTTTGGTATTGGAAGTTACAGTCTCTGAAGATTAACAACTATGCTAATGTGAAATAAGGTAGATGATATACCTGCATATGCATGACCATCTTATGTTTTGCCTTATCAACAGACGGTTTAATTGCGAGGCATTTGATAAAAAAAAATAATTTTACCATAAGAAACAAAGGGCATCTATTACTTTTTTTTTGGCGATACTAAAAGTTGATGTCATGTGCATCCGAAAGTTAACTTGTTGTCGTATATCCACAACTGGAGGTGGAGAAAAGATGCTGATCAGCAGTATGGGTCAATTATCGAAGAAAGATGGGAAACAAAAGAGGATAGTGCAAAGAAGTAATTTGTGCCAAACTACATGGGACACTATCCTCTCCGGTTTCCCAGCTTTCTTCAAGAACTGTAAACATATGACATGAATTGTTAGTATCAGCAACAACAAAAAAGTACCAAATAGTCTTTGTTTCTTATGTTTAGTTTTTTTTTTTTTTATCAACATATAGGTGGAAAATCTGATCTCCACCTCAAACCCCTTTTGTTATTCAAATGGTCTTTAAACAATAGTCTGCACCAGACATATTGATAGACTATTAAAATACCAAAAGGAATTCGAGGTGAAGGTCAGATTAATGATCCTGGCTGTATTCATGTGCTGCACGTAGCGGTGTTGTTGAATGAATGACCTGCTACAGATATTGATACATGAAAAAATCTGGGTAAAATGACTATAAACTTACGATTGATGGACAGCAAATGGTTACCCTTAGATAAATCAATCCAATATACCTCAGATCAGGAGTCGCAGTTGAGCGAGGGGCCACATGTTTTGATGTCAGTAAGGCTCAGATATGTACGTTTGTAATCAGCTTGTAATGTACGCTGTGGCTGCAACCGATAGCGTGGTTGCCCTGCCAACGAACGCACAGCTGGAAAAATGGGAATGCACAAAGTTATCATCATCGCCTAAACACCGTGGCTGCAAACCATTCAGAAAAAGGCATTTTAGAAAGTCACAAAAAGCAATAACTTGTATTCAGGAAAAATTAGTGTTCGAAGCAAGAGATAGGAGGAAACATTTTCTTTACCTGGTAAAGGGTGGATACAAAAGGTTGATGTTATGTGCCAGTAAAAGGTAATTTTTTTTTTGCATAGACGCAAGTGTAGTGACACAATTGGTTCTGGTCAAGAATATGGTTCAAGTCCGAAGGAAAGATGGGAAACGGAAGAGGATGCTGCGAAGAAGAAATTTGGATCAAATTACTTGTCACAGCATTCTCTTCGGCTTCTCATCCCTCTTTCCGAATTGAACTATATTTTTTACCAGAACCATTTGTGCCACTACAGTTATGAATATGCAAAAAAAAATTATCTATGATTGCCGCGTAAGTTCAAATGTTAATATCTGCAAATAGAAAAAGATCACATATTAGTAGTTGGTACTATTCCTGGGGCGAAAAACGATGATAAATCATGATGAATATTAACTGTTATTTTTCTTTTAACTTAATAAAGGATATTAGTAAACGATTGATGGACAGTAAATGGTTACCGTTAGATAAATCAATCCAACATACCTCAGATCAGGAGCCGCAGTTGAGCGAGGAGCTACACGTTTTGATGTCAGTAAGGCTCAGATATGTACGTTTGTAATCAGCATGAAATGTACGTTGTGGCTGCAACCGATAGCGTGGTTGCCCTGTCAACGAACGCACAAGCTGGAAAAATGGGAATGTACAAAGTTATCATCATCGCCTAAACACCGTGGCTGCAAACCATTCAGAAAAAGGCATTTTAGAAAGTCAGAAAAAACAATAACTTGTATTCAGGAAAAATTAGTGTTCGAAGCAAGAGATAGGAGGAGACGTACAGTGTTGGAGTCAGTGTTGGGCTGTGGGCTCCCTTTTTTTCCCTTACGTGTGTTTTGGCCTTTTTTTACCCTGTGCGAGATATGCATTCCTCCGAGCAAAACTCATGGTCAACAATATGGCTGAATTTTAGAAGATCAGTGAGAAGCGAAATAGCATAGTGTAAAGAAGTGATCTGCACCAAATCATTTCTAAGACTATACTATTTCGCTTCGCACTGATCTCCCAAAATTGCAGTCAATTATCAGCGACCGTGTTTTGTTATATATAACATGTATTAAATAGATGCACACTTTTTTTTGGTACATATCTTTGTTATTAATTCTTCTAGTAAAAAGTATATATATATATATATATATATATATATATATATATATATATATATATATATATATATATATATATATATATATATTATATATATATATATATATATATATATATATATACATACTAGACTTCAAAGCCCGCCCAATGGGCGGGCATGACTTGTAATTATAATTTGGATGGTATTAGTTATTATAACGTTATTTTTAAGGACTTTTGTTTTATTGTATTTTTTTTAATATCATAATTATAAGATGGTAGATGGTTTTTTTTCCTTATGGTATTAGTTTACTTGTGAATTATCGTTGGAATATTTTTCTACAACGAAAGAATGTAGTAAAATTACATTTTATAACATACTCTGTCGATAATAATGAAATACGATTCCGATGATTTGGTTTTACGCATAAAAAATTAGTAACATATTATTGTTATTTTATGGAGTTTAAAATAAATGAATGCATTCAGATAACATTGTATATCAAGTTTTGATATATAAATCAACAATGTATATTGAATTTATAGTAACAAATTTGGTTATTGTTCAGCATGAGATTTGCAACTATCTCATATTTGGTTATAGGAAAGGAGTATAATAAATGTCGTGTAACAAATGTTTAAAGGATTGTTGTGGCTTTTTGTAACGGTGTCATCATGTAGCAAATAACTTGTCGCTAATTGTTTAAACATTTTTTGTGAAAAAAATTGGTATTGTAACTCAAGATGTTAGCTACAACTTCCGATGTTTAAAGGCTTTTTGCAGCTTCTTAGGACTTTCAACTGGTGATGATACCATGTGCCATCTTGTAGCCAGAAAAGATTACATAATTGATATGAAAAGATAGACATGTTTAAAATTATAAACATCTCATGCTTAAGTAGCAAAGTCTTATATAAAAATTCGAACAGATCAGTAGATATATCAAACAAAATACATCTACTGGGACTGCATAAGAAATATAGTTTATTAGATACTATTCAAATTAGTATAGGTGAGTTTTGATAATGATTAGAAAAATAGAAAAAAAAAGGTTCAACTGTGACAAACGTATAATAAGTATTTTATGAGTAAAACAATAAATAATACAAATAAATAACCTATTGGAAGAACCTAAACACAAAGTTTGGACAATAGAATTCAACGAAATTCTATTAACATACTAAACCTTTTACCCATTTTCGGGCGGGCATGACTTGTAATTATAATTTGGTTGGTTTTAGTTATTCTAAAGTTATTTTTAAGGACGTTTGTTTTATTGTATTTTTTAATATCATAATTATAAGATGGTAGATGTTTTTTTTTCCTTATGGTATTAGTTTACTTGTGAATTATCGTTGGAATATTTTTCTATAACGAAAGAAGGCAGCATTAATACATTTTTTAGATTTACCTGATGATAAATTAGTAACATATTATTGTTACGCCATGGATTTAAAATAAAAATGCATTCAGATAACAATGTATATCAAGTTTTGAACATTGTATATTGAATTTATAGTAACAAATTTGGTGGAAAGGATTGTCGCTAATTGTTTAAACATTTTTTGTGAAGAAAACTGGTATTGTAACTCAAGATGTTAGCTACAACTTCTGAAATGTTTTACAAAAAAAATATTGAAATCATCCATTGTTGAGCCATAAAATTCCCGTTTGTGTTTACATGTCGATAAAATAATTGTTTCATATTTTCTTACAATACTATTATGACTGATCGCTACCCGTGTGTTGATTTGTATTCTATAACAAAATATTCTAACTATATTATTAGCAATAAAGTAGGATAATGTAAAAATAAGGAAAGTCACTTGTATCTCATTAGATGGTCTATTCCATTTTTATGTTTAAAACAATAAGTCATCTTTAGAACATATAAAAGTGAGGCTATAACAGGAATGCGGCTACAACAGGAATGCGGTTACATAACTAAGGATCGTTTGGATCCGGTTACAACAGGAATGCGGCTACAACAGGAATGCGGTTATATAAAATGTGTTTTGTGCAAACTGCAAATGCATTTCTCAGATGTGTATACATTATGACAGTACATAAAACTATTTTTTTACAGACTAAATGTATTAAATCAGGTGGCTTGGTGTAGGAAATGAGGGGTGTTTGGAACAAAACTTATAGAGTCACATGATTTAACACACTTGTGGGTTGGAGCCTATTGGGGCCAATATCTTCCAATCTGCTCCCCATTCAACCATGCTAAGCCCTTTTCTAATGTGAAACATGTCAAGTCCATGTGGTTCATCTCCTTACGTGTCATCCACAACATCCATTCTTCTGCAAGAACACTTTTGGATAAACTACAGCGGAAACAAAGAACATGACGTAGAAAATGGTTGCAAAAGCTTTAAAGGAAAGGAAGCATTTTCCCGTGCAGGTCTCTTGAGTTGCTTACCTTGTACCATGTCAAGGGCTGGTTTTTGGGCGGCTGTGAAACCGATGTCCAGTTAACATCTTTTGAAGAGTCAGTGTCATACAAACCAAGATGTTCGCCTTCTAACACAATCTGTTCTTGCATTGAATTTCAAGTCTGAACCAACATCAAACCTGGTATCATGAAGCATTAGCAGCATGAAAATAACATACACACATGAGAGGCAGTGATGAACTTACAATTGTTTTCTCTTTCCATGGTGCCAATTCTCCCAGATTAGCCCTGCAATTGTGCGTCCTTTGCCGACACCAGCTCCATCTCCAAGAAAAAACCCTACCCTGGAGCCGTTTTCCAGATGTTGGAGGTGTCTATGTGATAAAATAAAATGCACATCAAGCGTAGAGCAATCATTGACAGACACTTAGGTTAAAAAGAGAGGGTCATTTTTGGTAAGCTAATGCCAATAAACAATAAGCCCACCCACCACATGCTAACAGTTGTAAATGTAAATGATCCATAAGCACTTCCATGGTGTGACATAATGCACGTACATCAGTCAAAATTTGATGAAGAAACATAGAGAATTCACAGAGACCAAACTCCAACACGTCAGGTTACAAAATTCATTATCCAACTCATATCCTTCCTTATGAAGCCAAGATTAACCATTACCTCCTGTTATCCTCCTTATCATCTGATGCGCGTGATGTGTCGTTGCGGTTTAGCAGTTTTAATGCCTATTCAAGTTTTAAATTTATATTTAGCCGACTTATCAATAACACACACACTTAACGAGCAGTGTACCCGGTCAGTATGAAGATAATGGTAAGTAGAGTGTCGATCACTAAGAGTGGAACGTATAATCTCGTTAATCTAATCAGTATTTTAATATCCTAACGCAAGGGGGTTTCAGCCTGAGAGACTGGCACAGTTTTGTTTGCAATTAAATAATAAAATAAACAACTAGGCACGAATCAGCAAGTAGCACACACGTACACAGATAGATACTTGAGACAATAAGAGGGCTGTCCTTATGATTAAGTAGATTGTCACTTGTTTTATTGATAGCTTTATATGAAGTGTATGTAATTAACCCTTTCTCGTTGGTCCTATTCTCATCGGCGAGTAAACCCTTAATGACGACTTATGTCTAAAAGTTATTCCTAAGTGATCAATTTAGAAACAACCGTGGGAGCCACACCTTGTCCCGCAGTCGGGTGCCCGCAAGCCACTAATAAACACAGAGGTGGTCAGTGCACTAATAAGTAGTAACCAAAGACATCAACATATAAACTTTAATTGATGGGAAAGCAAGTATTAAAGGGAGTGCAATCTTTCCGTTGTCACATTACACAAGCCACCAATCCTGATGAATTAAAGTTTGCTAAAACAATAAAACAAAACTACTTAATGAATTAAATACATGCAGCACCTTCTTACAGCTCTTGTATCTTCGATTTGGGTGTGTCTTGTGCTGCCTTCTTGACTGAATTCGTCCTTCTCTTCTGTTCGGTCTTTAGGTTTTCGAACTTCCGAATCTCTGAACTTCGGTTAGGGTTTCGAACTTTGTGGAACTTTGGAACTCCGGGGTATTTATAGTTTGTGTCTGAGGGAAGATGCGGCGCATCTACTTAAGTAGATGCGGCGCATGTACTTAACTTCGCGTGGGGTCCAAGATTATAATATTCAGGAATATTCGTACACCGCCAGAAGATGCGGCGTAACTCTTTATTAGATGCGGCGCATGTCCTCTTGTATCTTGGATCGTATCTGGTGATATCTTGATAGAGATGCGGCGCATGTTGATAGTGAGATGCGGCGCATCTGGAGCAGATTAGTCTTGATCTTGTCCATGTCAGTAGACTTCCACTTTATGTACGTTTTGCTCCATTATTAGTCCAAAATCGCCAAGTTTCACCAAATGCTTGTTTTTACCTGAGAATTACAAAAGTAAACGATTAAGTATCAATCCTCATACATAATATAGTAAAACAAGTCAAATTAATAGGATAAATGATAGTAATAAAATGTACTTATTTGAGTTCATCAAATATCCCCCCACTTGAACTTTACTTGTCCCCAAGTAAACCTTAGATTAAATCTCATGAAAATGTATCCTAAAAGAAGTTAGGATTTATTTTTATATTTAAGCATGTATTCGTTTATTTCGTAATCACACAACTAAACACTTAACGAATTAGAAGTAAAATAAAATAAGTCGATAAAAGCAAATCTAATCGTTTAACTGTCCAGTCGCGACGAATATTCTATCATAGGCTTGGCAAGTATACACATCTCCACCACTAAAGCTAAGGAATAACAAGTCTAAAGCGGTAAAAAGGGTTTTTAGGCTTAAGGGTTAATTATTCTTATTTACACTATCGATCTCAAATTCCAGAAAAGGCGACAAAATCACAAATACATGATCGAATCCACGAACACGATACTTGCAATTGCTCAAATCCTTAACTCGAATAGGCTAAAGATAGGTCCAAACTTCACCAATAATAATATATCAAAAAGGGCGACAAAATCATAAATACATAGCCGAATCCACGACTACGATACTTAAGATTGCTCAAATCCCTAATCTCAATAAATCAAAGATTTGGTTGGATAAAGAATAATACAGGGTATGGATAATATTTGGATATAAATTGGTGTAAAATAAAAAAAAAAACAAAACAAATAAATTAAAATCCTAAGTGTGGTTAATCACTATCCCAACCATCCCATGAATAAGACTCATATCATTGAATAACTCACGCTTTAACACTTGAAACACACGCTTTAGGTAGACACGAATTATACTCAACAAAACCTTAATCAAAGAATAATCCTTAATTGGCATTCCCATAACTGCCAATTCCCATTCAATCCATAGATATAATACAACAAATAGTGGCCATATGAACCACTTACATAACTCTACATTGTTGGCTTAAAATAAACATCCAACTCTTTTTTCTTTCTTTTTCTTTTCTCATTTTTTCGATTTTTTTTTTTTTTTTTTTTTTTTTTTTTTTTTTTTTTTTTTTTTTTTTTTTTTTTTTTTTTAACTTGAAACATAAACATAGATGTGTAAAATTTCACCACATCACTATAACTTTCTTTCCGGATAATTTTTCCATACTTTTCATAACTTCAGAAGTAATGGTAAATAGTGAAAGTAGTAAACACACGAAAAATAAACTCTAAAATATACAATATTTACTTTCACTTCAATTGCATTGTGCAATTTCCCGACCTAACCATATATAATGAATTACGCACGCGAACACAGGTAATGTAAGGAAACACACTCTGCCTATAGCAATTAACCAACCACGGATTCTAATCTACAGGGTAGGCTAAGGTTTAAGGTGTAACGAAACATTTTAAACATAGGTGTAAGAAACGAAAGGAATGGCTCTGAGTGTTTTTCTAGGGGTATCTTACTCTAAAAGTGAGAGTAACAAAAGGTTTTATACGGGGGTTAACTAACCAGTGTAGTTAGTTAATAACACATAACATATAAAGGCTTTTTGGGTGTAATCCTAGAATTTTACCAAGTTAGACAAGTCATTCCAATTAAATAAATAATACTCATTATGGTGGTCTCGAATAGTATACAAGCCAAGTTCTAAAGTTTACAAGTCACCGGCACACTCATAGATTTGTGAATTTTGAGAAATCACAATTTTTGAAAATAACGTCATGTGTGCAGTTATGTAACTTAGATCTTAAACAAAAACATGCTAAAAATTTTTAAGTTTGATATATTAAGCACATTTTAAGCATAATTTTTGAAAAAGTTTAGGACAAGTAAGTGTTAAGTGTTCTAATTCTCCTATCCCCCCACTTAAGTTAAACAACGTCCTCGTTGTTTGTATAAAAGGTTAAAAACTGGAAAATAAAAAGAATTAGAACAGAAAAACTCCCCTGAGATTTGCTCGGTATGATCCTCCATTAGTGCAAGAGCAAAAATCATCTTTCTTGTGGATTAGAACGTTAAAGCTTCATACTTGATTTATCCACAGAAAATTCAGAAAACTATAATACCACCAACACTTTAAAACACACCTAAGATAAGAAAGGTTCAACTTGCATAATACATTAGTAGTTAGGTAAAAATAAAACTTAAAAATTAAAACTGAAAATCATCAGGTCAGTCGATGCGCCGTATCCTATTGAAGAAGATACGCCGTATCGAGCCTGGAATAAATACGGATCAGAATAAAGATGCGCCGCATCCTTAACCAGGGATGCGCCGCATTAAAATAACTGATAAAAGTTAAAATAAAATGAAATAAAGGATAGGATGCGTCGCATCTGTTTAAGCAGATGCGGCGCATGTAATTACCAAACAGACTGTTAACAGTCTGTTGTAAATTTGCACGTTCCACGGTTTAATCTCTAATGTTCTCTCGTACTCTCGTGCTGAACTTAATGCCAGTCTTCGTCAGATATAACAAGAAACATAACTGAAACATTAAATATAAACATGAGAATAGTTGTCAGTACAATCCAAAATTAATATAAGTAATGTACGGGAAAACGTGTCCATAATGAAAATGCAAAGAGTAGTCAATCCATGGGCTGGTCAGGAGTCACGTCATCTGATTGGGCCCCTGAAGTGCTAGCTCCGTCTGTCCTGGGGCGGACCCTGCGCTCGTATCTGATAATCCCTCTCACATAAGCACCGTCTGGGAGGTTGTGGCTGACCCCATTAAGAGCCATCAACCTACTGACACCGTCAACCAGCCAACTCGTATCTCTCCTCACTCCAGCGAGCTCAACTCTCTGCGCCTCCAGAGCCTCCCTCAATGACCTAACCTCCAGCTCCACTCTCTCGACTCTCTGTCCAATAGTGCGGGGAGCTGGTGCTGGTGCATGTACCTCCTCCTGAGCAGGAGCAGCAGCCGGGGCTGCCTGAGCATCCCCCTGCTCTGGCTCAGCAGGCCTAGGTGGTCCAAGTGGTGCCCAGAAGTACCCATCTATCATCTCTTCACATATCCCAAGCCTCGTCGCAAGATAATCCGCATCCATACTAGGCAATCTAGCAACATCAACTGGAAGATCACCGGGAATCTCATCACCTAATATCCCAAAATGCCTAGCAAGACGAGAGACAAAATGGCCCCCAGTCATCTGGCTCCTACCATCTCTCCCTGGAGCAACTCGGTGTAAATAATGTGCTAAGAAGTGAGGGATGTTCACCACAGCCCCCCCGTCCATGCTCCGCAAGAGAAAAAGATCCAAAGTAGTTACCTTCTCAGGGGATTGTCCCCTTCCGGCAATAGTCAGGGCAATCAGGCGATGACAAAGCCTCCTCATCGGCTCTCTAATCAGTGTGTACGAGGGAGTGGTGGAGGTAGAATCACCTCCAGATGAAATCTCAACCCAGTAATCTCCCAACTCCCCACGATCTGAAACAACTCTCAAGCTGTTAGCCCAATAATCAGTAAAACCAGGAGATGCCATCTCTGCTGTAGTATGCAACCCAAGAGCAAGTATAAACTGTCCCATAGACATCCTTCTCTCAAAACCACCCAATCTGAATACTAGAGTGTCAAACGTGTCGAGACCGAGATCAGTCTCCCTATAGTGTAAAGTGCAGAAAAACTCCAACATCAAAACCTTAATTAACGGTTCCTCTATCCTGAACAACCTTTCCCAGGCGTAAGACCTGAACAAAATCTGCCCCTCCCCATCTTTGTATATCATTTCCAACCTAGTTCTCAAACTTTCAGCAGCGTTACCCTCGTCAATATTGTTGATGCTGTCAAAATTCAAAACCGGAACACTGAATACTTTCCTCTGATAAAACTTTCTGAGCTTAGTCATATAATCATCAACAACACCCTGTGCTAGCCCCATCGTTTCAAAACGAAGCCACGGGTGTCTACGTGCAGGCTCAGGTAACTCCATCTGCAATAAACATCCATAGTCAGAAAACAGTCTGTAAGTCAGGTAGATGCGGCGCATTGATTAAATCAATGCGGCGTATCTGTATAAAGTATAAGAGATGCGGTGCAAGATAACAGATACGGCGTATTGAGATGCGTCGTATCTAGATTAATCAATACGGCGTATCTAAGATTTTAGCAATTTTGAAATAGGTTGTTATGCCGCATTAATCAACATAGATGCGCCGCATCTAAAAGCACATCAGCATAAAATAAAGGGTTAGGCACGTTTTTCAAGAATCCGTATCCGTGACGTAAACTTCCACTAAATAACACAGTATAATATTCTCCTTATATCAGTTCAATCAACCACAGCTAATTTACCTTCCCGCTAAATATTCAAAATCAAACCCAAAACCTAAGTTTTCGGTCGATTCAATTAGTGCCAAATTCGTTGCCCGAATCTAAAATTAACTTAGGGGAAGTAATTAATTCCACGTTCTAATCATATCCCTATATCGTTTAAGCGCGAATCGATTCAATCTTATAAACCCTAATTTTCGTATTAATCAAAAATTAAATCGAAATGTAACAATTACCTTAGTATTTGTGATTAGGAGAATGTTTTAATGCTCGGATTAAAGGCGGATTGAAGAAAGATGATCGGATTTTGAGTATAATTTTAGTGCGTGTTCTTAACTGTGTGTATTTATGCGGCGTATTCCCGTCGTATTTATAAGGCGACACGATGCGCCGTATCAGAGAATTGGGATGCGCCGTATCTAGTTAATTCCGTTGACTAGTCAATAAGTCCTAGTTGGTCAGGGATACGGCGCTTCGGATATTTAGATCCGCCGTATCTCTATGTTAGTTAACGAATTTTAAATGAAGAACGTACCTTGGCCTTCGCAACACAGTTCCTTATACATCAAATTTGGGTAAAAAACGGCACACCATACAGATGAATTCAAAATAAGAGTAATAGGCATAAACGTTTCATTAATAATCGTAATCTTATTGTTTAGTGGATAAGGATTTATTCCGAGGTTAGGAACAAATATCGTTTTTGAGCATACAAAATTAAGATTACGAATTGAATCAGACGTATAATAAGGATAATAAAACTGAGATCATAGTGTAGAGAACTTTCCTTTGGGCAGTTGAATTATCGTAGAGTTTACCTGGGATTCTATTTCAAGAATTAAAGAAGTTCAATGTTACCAGTACTGAGTTTTCCTCCACTCTTGCTGTCTTATGCTCGGTCACTTCAGCTAGCGTCTCTTGGTTTGGTTCAGAATGTAATCCTTCTTGGTGATGCTTGAGTCATCATTTATCCTGAAAATAAACAACTTGCACACGAGAGTAGCGGACCGATCAAAGTAAATATCAAAAATCAACTATATTTATCAAATTATATTGTCGTATTAACAAAAGTTAATGCGCCGTATTTTCGTTACGTTTAAAAATAAAAGATTTTTGATTCAGTAAGATGCGTCGTATCGACGGAAATCGATACGCCGTATTTGTTTAATAATTCGCAAACTGTTTTTAATTAAAATAATAGATACGCCGTATCTGCGAAAGCAGATGCGTCGTATGGCGTTAACGTTTAGAAAAATTTTTATCAAAACAGATACGCCGTATCTTCAAAAGAAGATGCGTCGTATTATTTTATCGCTTAGAAAAATTTTCTTATTAAAAACAGATACGCCGTATCTTGGGGAAAAGATGCGTCGTATCGAATTAATTAAACGCGTTGTATTAAAAAAAATTAAACGCAATACGCCGTATCTGAGAGATCAGATGCGCCGTATCGTTTGATTTAGCACAGTACAACGATAGCAGAACAGAAAAATACGAAAAATAAAAATAAAAATTAAACACACCAAACAAAAATAAAACACACAAAAATAAAAACAAAAGCAAACAAATAACACACAATACAACAAATATGCAAAATAGTACAATGATGCAATTAATCTAATAAAAAGAAAAACCTAATTAAAATACTAATCAAATTAACAGAAAATAACAATTCACTCCCCGGCAGCGGCGCCAAAAAACTTGATGCGCGTGATGTGTCGTTGCGGTTTAGCAGTTTTAATGCCTATTCAAGTTTTAAATTTATATTTAGCCGACTTATCAATAACACACACACTTAACGAGCAGTGTACCCGGTCAGTATGAAGATAATGGTAAGTAGAGTGTCGATCACTAAGAGTGGAACGTATAATCTCGTTAATCTAATCAGTATTTTAATATCCTAACGCAAGGGGGTTTCAGCCTGAGAGACTGGCACAGTTTTGTTTGCAATTAAATAATAAAATAAACAACTAGGCACGAATCAGCAAGTAGCACACACGTACACAGATAGATACTTGAGACAATAAGAGGGCTGTCCTTATGATTAAGTAGATTGTCACTTGTTTTATTGATAGCTTTATATGAAGTGTATGTAATTAACCCTTTCTCGTTGGTCCTATTCTCATCGGCGAGTAAACCCTTAATGACGACTTATGTCTAAAAGTTATTCCTAAGTGATCAATTTAGAAACAACCGTGGGAGCCACACCTTGTCCCGCAGTCGGGTGCCCGCAAGCCACTAATAAACACAGAGGTGGTCAGTGCACTAATAAGTAGTAACCAAAGACATCAACATATAAACTTTAATTGATGGGAAAGCAAGTATTAAAGGGAGTGCAATCTTTCCGTTGTCACATTACACAAGCCACCAATCCTGATGAATTAAAGTTTGCTAAAACAATAAAACAAAACTACTTAATGAATTAAATACATGCAGCACCTTCTTACAGCTCTTGTATCTTCGATTTGGGTGTGTCTTGTGCTGCCTTCTTGACTGAATTCGTCCTTCTCTTCTGTTCGGTCTTTAGGTTTTCGAACTTCCGAATCTCTGAACTTCGGTTAGGGTTTCGAACTTTGTGGAACTTTGGAACTCCGGGGTATTTATAGTTTGTGTCTGAGGGAAGATGCGGCGCATCTACTTAAGTAGATGCGGCGCATGTACTTAACTTCGCGTGGGGTCCAAGATTATAATATTCAGGAATATTCGTACACCGCCAGAAGATGCGGCGTAACTCTTTATTAGATGCGGCGCATGTCCTCTTGTATCTTGGATCGTATCTGGTGATATCTTGATAGAGATGCGGCGCATGTTGATAGTGAGATGCGGCGCATCTGGAGCAGATTAGTCTTGATCTTGTCCATGTCAGTAGACTTCCACTTTATGTACGTTTTGCTCCATTATTAGTCCAAAATCGCCAAGTTTCACCAAATGCTTGTTTTTACCTGAGAATTACAAAAGTAAACGATTAAGTATCAATCCTCATACATAATATAGTAAAACAAGTCAAATTAATAGGATAAATGATAGTAATAAAATGTACTTATTTGAGTTCATCATCATCATATCTCATTTTCGTGCTTTATACACTGTCTTGGTCTTCACCCTTACTCTTCTTATTATGCCCAACATCATCTCACGTATTTTTCTCCTATACGACTCATTTCTTTGACCTTTTTTTACTGTCATCCTCATCATCACTGTATCTTTTCCTATCATCTCTACTATTTCGCCTCCTATCATCATAACGGCTCCTATATCTATCATCATTCCTACTTGACCTATAATCTCGCTTGTCTCTCTTGTAATCTTTTCTCTACCCAGATCTGTGGTAGCTATCATCATCTCGCTTATTATGTTCTTTTCTTCTTTCTCCCCCCCCCATCTTTATGTTTGTAATCTTTTTGCTTTCTTTCATCAATGGCTCAATGACTCCCTTTTCTTTGCTCATAGCGATCATCCGCTTCGTGGTGTCTTGGCTGCTTCTTTCTTTGTAGCAGTGAAAGTTGGTTGTTACAGGTGGCCAAATGAGCCGCACACAACAGGCTAAGTAAGCATCATCTGCTCCAATCAACTGAGTGTACCTTAAAATGATAACAACATTAAACGTATGATAAGGAGTTTGCAAGAAAAAGGAATGCGTGCTATTAAGTATATGCGTATCAAAGCTGCGAAATCTGACCTTTTCCTCTTACACGCATTTGCAAATGTGCTCCCACCCGTTGTACATGTGAGTATAAATGTGTTGATCATGTATTACTTTATGATGACAAACACTCTGCAGCTGCTAACAAACAGAGGGCAACCTAATTTGATTCAAAATCCCACTTGTATGAATGTCTGATGTTTTGCTATATTAAGTTACTGAATTGATTTAATCAATTTTCAGGTGGAAACTGTTGTAGCTCATGAAGTTGCACATCAATGGTTTGGCAATCTTGTAACAATGGAGTGGTGGACACATCTGTGGTTGAATGAGGGATTTGCTACTTGGGTAATTATCACATATGCACACTTAATTCTGTCTGCTATATTATTGCGAATATTCATTAGTGACTGTTTATAAAATCAGGTAAGCTATTTGGCTGCTGATGGCTTGTTCCCGGAATGGAAAATATGGACTCAGTTTCTTGATGAAAGTACTGAAGGTCTTCGACTTGATGGGCTATCAGAATCACACCCTATTGAGGTAATGACATTAGATTGCATTTTTTATGAGATTTTCTCATATATCATATAGCATGATTGATATAGCCTGCATGCTCAATATAAATTTTAACCAACTTATCTTTTAGGTGGAGATTAATCATGCGCGTGAAATAGATGAAATTTTTGATGCTATAAGCTATCGTAAGGGAGCTCCTGTCATTCACATGCTGCAGAGCTATCTTGGTCCTGACGTTTTTCAGGTTTGTTTGCGTGGCGCTGATCTAATTATACTGATTTTTGTAAATTGTCACATGTGAACTGCATTCAGCCTTCTTCATGAGTGATATTTTGTTTCCCGTTATAGATAGCATTTTTGTTTCATACTAATAGGAATGTTTAATGTAGAGTTCTTTTTGATTTATGAGTGGATACACAAAATTTATTGCATTAACATGATTCGAAAGCTATATATCCGACAAAGGTGCAAGAAGCTCAACGGAACCTATAGATTGCATTTTACTTTTTTATATTGTTCTTTATGTGCATAATTTTTAGCATGCATATGCTGGTCACGATAGCTTTGTTCCCTCACTATATTAGGAAGAAATGATTTGAAAGTGAATGGGCTTGTTTCAGCAGTAGCATTTTTGTGCATCAACTCTATATTCCCCTAAACATAAGTAGTAATTTGGGATTTTCCCTTATGCAAAATTAAAGATACCATGGTGCCTTGTTCAGATTTGTACCAAAAGGCAAGAAAATACCTGTTTTTTCTTAGTGCTTACTCAGTATGCTGTTTGACGTTTTGCTCTACTATAATTCTTAATAGGGTGAACATTATAAGTTTTTAGGTTGTATGGTGTGTGCTTGTGATACGATCCAGATATATCATTAATTCATTATAGTGTTTTATCATTATGTAATTAAGAGATAATCATTAATGGTATTTTGTTTATTAGGCAACTATGATTTAGATTAATATTGGGATTGGTTGTAAGTTTATTATGCCAAATATGAATTGTTGATTTGATATCATTGAGAGAGACGATCAACATTTCGA
Organism: Artemisia tridentata subsp. tridentata; assembly: GCA_021014915.2. NCBI lineage: Eukaryota > Viridiplantae > Streptophyta > Magnoliopsida > Asterales > Asteraceae > Artemisia > Artemisia tridentata. Next base: position 140,374,453 of record CP139508.1, on the reverse strand, counting down.
AAGTAACCCCTAATGACACATTAATGAAGCTAAAAAGGCTGCTGAAATATGTTATCCAAATAGCCCCTAATAACATGTAAAAGACGTCAAATTGGCTGCTTAAAATAAGCTATGCTAACAGGCCCTAATTAGAACATAGTTTGCATCAATAGAAAATCTTTATAAACCTCATAGATGTTGTATATAAAGAATATAATGTTATTGCGGTGGAGAACGAAATGCACGTCTCCATAATTCTTTAAGTCTCCATAATTAACTCTAAATTGACGTTATTTTCGCTATTCTAATCGAGGTTCTGTTGCGAATTTTGCTTCAACAATTCAAACAGCACCTAATAGCCCCTAATAACATCTTAATGACGCCAAAATGGCTGCTGAAATATGGTATCCAAACAGCCCCTAATATCATGTTAATGCCGCCAAAATGACACCCCCTAATGGCAAGTTAATTAACACATTATCTATATGAACCTGTTTGAACCATTAACCAACCTCCCGTCTAGAAGCTTTGGAGAAATGTGACAAAAATGTAGTGTACGGAAAATGTACCTATCGTCCATCGGTATGCAAGAAACTGTTACGTCAGCATTTGTGTCAACATGTTTCTGAACAAAGTCCATATAGTCCATTCGGTATAAATGGTCGCCCGATAGTATTACTACGTTCTCAACATTTTTGTTCTTAGAATCCTACAGTAAATCATATAGCGAACTGATTGGCTAAAAACATTATGATAAAAATAAATATGTAAAACTTTCAAGAAACATGTGGTGAGTGATGACCTCAAATAACCATATAAATTGGCGAACGGCGTCTGCTGTTCCTTGAAACCACTTCTTTCCTGCCTCTCCTGGTGTTTGAGTGGCAGCCAGAACCTGAACCACGGAATCATTCATTAAATAGAAGTTTATGGGAATAAATCTAACATGATTCTAGATTAGGAAAACGCTGATCCCGCTACCGAAACCAACAAATGGTGGCGCAAAGCATTAGTATTTTCTCAAAAAAACCAAGTAAAAACATTTGATAACTCGGCACTTAATTAAGACATACACATAGGTAAAGATGGAAAGTACATAATACCTCTACAAATCCATCACCAAAACTCATGCCATTTCAAAGTTATAAGTTCGGGCCAAATGACGATTCAGTGAAAATGAATTAAATTGTGTCAAGATGAAGATCTTCCTTATCCCACTGTTAATGCAATTACTCATTGGAACATTTATTAGTCTGTAACATCCACCAATTGGAACCTGCGCAACATCCCACGTTATTCCACCATTTCAGTCAGTAGAATACTTATATAAACCATAATCTCCATATTAGCGGGTGTTTGGCATTGTGTTTTGAAAGTGATTATGTATCACAGAATACATAATTAAGTTGTAACAAAACGGGCTGCAGGGGTTGGATTTACTTATTCTATATACAAAATTGTGATAATTCGAGAATCAAGTGTTTGAATGCTGGGAAAAAATTTAATTACTTAACGATTTACATGTAAGAATCCCTTTCAGTGTACCTAAGCAGTAGATACCGACTGCCTTCATCACTTTAAAACACAATACCAAACACCCCCACAGATTCAGCGTAGGTATATGTGGATCGTAGGTATCCACATGTATCCACATGTACATTTTGTATTTTGTACTGTTAAATTTTAATAAAATTTTTATAAAAGACCTCACGTATCAGATATCCATCAGAAAGATTTAAAAATTAAGTTGGTGACATATAGAACAACCATAAAACATTGCATATCAACGATAACGAAAAAAACGAAAACGTGTTCTTCCTTTTTTAGATAGCCCTTAGTAAAGTACGTTGTTTGTTGTTCAAATGTCCCTTTTCATGAGACCTATGTACCTCTTTCCAGCCGATGTTAAGCCATGGAGTCTCGATGTTAGTCCATGGAGTCCTTTGTGCTTGTGCACCATTACAGGTCCAGGGACCATCCTTGGGTCACTACGGATTGCAGCAAGGCTGAATCAACCAATATCACCTCAAAGTACTTGACAACATAACCTCTTTCTAGGATTCATCATTGGTTAAGAGCACTTGCCAACATAACTTCTTGTCTCCAAGAGAAGAGGCACTTCCAGTACATATTTAAGTATCAGGATGTTGCTGCAATACAATATCAAACTCAAAACCCAAAGCCAAAATTTTAATAAAATTTTTATAAAAGACCTCACCTATCAGATATCCATCAGAAAGATTTAAAAATTAAGTTGGTGACATATAGAACAACCATAAAACATTGCATATCAACGATAACGAAAAAAACAAAAACGTGTTCTTCCTTTTCTAGATATCCTTTAGTAAAGTACACTGTTTGTTGTTCAAATGTCCCTTTTCATGAGACCTATGTACCTCTTTCCAGCCGATGTTAAGCCATGGAGCCTCGATGTTAGTCCATGGAGTCCTTTGTGCTTGTGCACCATTACAGGTCCATAGTTTGAGACACTACCTACCCGCCAAATCTGGCAAAAGAATATACCACCATTCTGACAAAAAAATATACCACCCTTCTCGTGGACTACATTCATGACCGTCTCACATACTTGGACATGCTCTTTGGTCCAGATTCCCGGTGTTTCAGGGTACATTTAGAAGTCAAATTTTACAATTCCAAGCTCATATAACCTTTGAGAGTAAAGTTACAAGACATCGTGCTCCTGAATTTCAATATATCACCGGATTAATAGAACTGAGCACCTTCGAGTGAATGAATACAAAAGAAAAAAAAGCTAAATTAAGAATAAAATAAGTTACCTGTAATGCATTTGATGAGCAGATCCTCGTACTTATGAGCTTAAACTCTGGAACTTCAGAAAGAAGCTTGTCATAGGTGGCCTTATCGAACGAAACCATGCTGTTCACCTTCTCCTTTTGCTTTCACTTGCTCCACTTCTGTAAAAACCAATTCACAAACAATCTTAAACTCCAGTTACTATTAAAAAAAATCTATTTTTAACTATTTCATTCAAAAAATTAACATTATTCTGTCCAAATTCACAGACTTCTATCTACATATCATATTTCCACCATTTCTAATAAGTCCCATTCGTGCACTCGGGTTCACATCCCTCATCTTCAATCGACCTGTTCAACTCACTAATACAACTGCTATCATCATCATAAAGCACACACTGACCCTCAACTCCATACTAAATTACCAAAAATTGGTTGAAAGTTGCCTAAATAGATACACTATTGTTAATACAGCAAAATTGTTGTACCCTTCTACAAACTATTTATATAGTATCATGACCTGTTATCAAGCCGCGGCCATTAAAGAGTACACTCTTATTCAAGTATCAAATCGGGCACACGAATTATTTATAGAAGTTTATATATTTTTAACTCGCTATCCAACCCGACCCATATCACCCACGAATGATATTAGAGCTAATGCTTAAAAAAAATACAAATGAACACTTTGTATTGCTGGGATGTTGCCAGTTTGTCTTTTACATTCGTACTGCTACGATCTCGAATTAGTACTGCCATTGAAGGTTAGTACTGGTGGTATATATTCGTTCATTGATTATTTTATTAGGATAATTGTTTCAATAATGAACATACAAAATTAGACTATTTCACTTTGCCTTATCTAATCTAATCTTTTAAACACTTTTATCAAGCAATAGAAAGGCAACATATATATTAGTACTGCCATTGAAGGTTAGTACTGGTGGTATATATTCGTTCATTGATTATTTTATTAGGATAATTGTTTCAATAATGAACATACAAAATTAGACTATTTCACTTTGCCTTATCTAATCTAATCTTTTAAACACTTTTATCAAGCAATAGAAAGGCAACATATATCAAGCATCCGACATTATTCGGATCAACAATACTCCAAATCCAAAAACCCCCAATTCACAATCCCTCATTCTAAGTGGAGTACCATATGCGCTAAGAAGGTCTCTAACACATTCATTATAGATTTATATGGCAGAAAATTTCAACACGATTTCTCTATCAACTTGCTGAAATATAAACATAGCCTTAAGGTTAAGATACCAACATTTAAAGGACAAAAACTCAAATACAAACTTTTTAAGAATGGAAAAATTTTACAAACCTACTCACTCACCATATAATGCTGCACTATGATCGCCATTTGCAATGATACTACTAACATTGACCTCATTTAATCGACAAACACACTGCGGAGGATTTATAGATTTGACTTTCTCGTTTGATATTCCTAGCTGACCACGCTTGCCAGATCCAAAACCAAATAGCATCACGATTCTATTCTGAGACCTCCACCGAACATCAGAGAATGGAAAAAGATAAAACAAACACCAATGGCTTGAGTAGAATATTTTATTACCTGGATTTAAGTGGAATTGATAAAATGGAAAATAAGGTCAGCTGGTCACCAATGAAATTGATTTAGGTACAGAGCAATTTTTGAGAGGAGCAAAAGTTATTATAAATATTATATAGCTCATCATTGATATTAACCTGCACATGAAATCAGATAAGAAAAAAAGAATATTGTGTGTGTGATAATGAGATGAATAAGTTATATTATGGTTTTGAGGAAAAAATACTCCCCATAATGAATGGACAAATATTATAAACAACATAGGAAAAACCCTTGAACATCAATGTTTTCTTGCAAACCTGTGATGAAGAAAACACAAAAAAACCATAAACTGATCATTAGAGGAGATTGTGAGGAAAAGGGACAGTAGGGTTTTTGAGAAAAAATATATTATGAATGAGGTGTGGTTTTTTTTACGTATATGTTTTGATTAGGGTTGCCTAACTTATAGGGATCTTAATAATTATCTCATATCATAGGTTTATAGATTTGGGTTTGCAAGATAGAATCAAAAAAATGTGTTGGTCTAGCGGTAATCAATACATGTAAACCTTATAAACAACTCAAGTTCGAATCCTATTAGTGTCTATTTTTTAAAAATTCGGATTTAAAAGTCAACTTTCGAATTAATGTGGTCAAACTTTGCTGACATGGCATGCTTAGGTGGAATAAGAGCATGATTACTCATCAATCCAGCGCTTATTCATCAATCCTGCATTTGATGACGTCATACGCATCCTGTTATATATAATATGTAGATATATATACACACACATACACACACACACACACACATATATATATATATATATATATATATATATATATATATATATATATATATATATATATATAATGTGTTAGTCTAAACCTTTTAATAGAATAATGAATAACAAAGATATGCACCCAAAAAAAAGTGTGTATGTATTTATGTATTTTACATGTTATATATATATATATATATATATATATATATATATATATATATATATATATATATATATATATATATATATATATATATATATATATAGTGCATTCTATTAGGTATTGAAACTGGGGCAAAGCAAAGTTTATATCAGCATGTAAACCACAGAGAACAGCCATGTAAATGGAGCAGGTAACCTGAAGAATACAAAAAGATGATCAAACTATGTACATGAATACAGTAAATATAAAAACAGGTTGCAAAATTTAACCGGTCCTTAACTTCTGGTCATTGGCGTATGTAAGAACACAAACCTGAACAATAAAAAAATATAAATAAATTATGTATATGAAGACAATCACTACGAAAAGACTTAAAAAGTATGAATGGTGAGTGTAAATACCATGTAAATACAGTAGTAGTTGAAAGGAGGCAATTATATGCAGTGACACAGTTCAGTGTCAAAAATTGTGCAGCACAAAAAACAACAACAAAGTATCAATGATGGATGTACACACCATACGAAATTGGGTATAGCTGCATATATGCAGTAACCGTGACTGGTTGCCATACATCCATCACTGATATTCTATCTATTTTTTTTACAATCTTTAGTTTTACGTTATCTGACTTGGATCTGTAGAGAAGATCAGAATTTGATATCATTGGATTGATATTAATAACTGATTGCAAGAAGTAAATACACCTGCCACGGGTGCAAATCTAAAAGATTGGCTTACCAAGAGCCACATATTAACTTCTTTAATCAGAGTGACAAATTCATGACAGGCTATCACAACCAATAAGCGACAAACTTAAACATTTTAGCTCAGATCTGTGAAGAAGTTATGAGTTTTATATCATTGGATTGATATTAATAAGTGATCGCAAGAAGTAAATACACCTGGCACGGTTGCAAATCTAAAAGCTTACCCTGCCAAGTGCCAGGGATTCACTTCTTTAATCAGACTCACAGACTCATCACAGCCTATTGCGCAAACATCTATGCGATTTCATTATTTGATATGAAAATCACAACATTTCTACAGCAACCGTCAAAAGTTTACAAAGAAGATCTGCACAGATACCGAGAAAAGCACACGGAGTCAATACTAAAGACACGTCATGGGTGCAACCACAATCCTGGTTACCTTTCCAAGCAACATGCATTAAAAAAATGTAAGCTGAGAAAATTATCACAGTAACTGTACACAGACAACTGAAAAGAGGTAGTGGCTGCAAAATAAGACCAGTTGCTTAGCTATTGCTTATACTATCCCGTCTGGTAGTTGTCACGGCACAACCTAATTATACAATAGCCAGTCTAAGTTGAGGGCAGGCGCAAAACGGATAAACGGATCCATAATATAAATCTAAATCATAAACCATAAACAAACAAAATATCGGCAGATTACGACAAAAGAAGCAGCCACATAAGCAAAAGATTAACAAATAAGTGACCACAAAAAAACAGCAAGTACGACAAAGAACAGCTACATAAGCAAAATACAGCTAAAAGAGTAGCCACCATAACCGATTCGTAAGTAAACAATATCGGCGGTCAAGTAGGCAGGCACATAAGCAAAACATGAACAAATAACCTACCACAAAAAAACAGGAAGCACCATAAAAAACAGCTACATAAGCAAAAGACATCTAAAAGAGCAGCTAATAAGACATCAACATGTAGATCATAAGAAGCAAATACACAAACCACAAACGTATTGCCCTCCGGTAAAGTTAAACCGCTACAGCAACCGATGAAAGTTCATGAAGAAGATCTGCACAACTACCGAGAGAACCACAGGGAAGAGACACGTATAAATCTCCAGTGCATTCTATCATTTGTTAGTGTTTGGAAAAAGGCTAAAAGAAGCGACGGAACAAACGAAAGGCAAAAATCGGGAGCCCACAACCCAAAAGCGAGCCCAACACTGCTACAACAACTGTGATGCGTGGTTTTGTAACCTTACAACAGGTTTTACCTCTCAAGGGATCTCAAGAGGCTTACAACCCCACCAGGCAGTGTACCTGACCGATGTAGTATAGTGTAGTGGTAAGTACGGGGGATTGATCGTTCTCCACAGGGAATAGTGTTCGTTAGGTATGAAAAGCTACTCTAATTAGGTCTAAGGGTTGAGGAAGATTCTTTTTATGTTTTTATATTTTTATGAAAGCAAGTAAAATCTCGGTTTTGAAAGAGTGGGCGGAATTAGTTGCTAGTCAACTAACCCAAAATTACTACGGATGCAAATAAAATAAATAACTGAAAATAAAATGTGGTGAGAAACTTATGTGTAGAGAAATGTGTTTACTTAGATTTCCTTACTCCCTAGCTATCTTTTACCGGTTAATTAGTGTGTATTAGTCGCGTGGATGACGGGTGTATTCCTTAATACCATTCGTGGGGTGGCGTACTTACTTCCCCAACTCTACAAGCTCCTACTTCACTCCTATGTCGAGCCGGCTAGGAAGCTCCTAACATGGGATCACTAGAATTCGCTTGTGCATTAAATACAACCATAAAAACCTTTAGTACGCGTTTGGTTCATGTTTCTTAAGACGTTCAAGCAAGTTACCGAATAGGAAGTTAGCCAGTTTTCTTAAGCCTAACATAGATAAACAATCATCCAATACAACTAATAACACACTAATAACCAATAATCAATAGCTAGGTTTCATTAGATCTAAGCAAACACAAGATAAATTTAGCCTAACATGTTAATCAAAAGACAAGAATAAGATAAAATCAAACAACACATAGACATATTGAATGATTAATTGATAACTTATCTTCAATGTAACATGGAAGATCTCAAGGCAAAAAGCCTTGAAAAAGTAGCTAAAATCGTCTTAGGGTTTTCTCCCAAAATTCCACACACTAAGCTCTCTCTAATGACAAAAAATTAGAAAACTATATATAGATTTTTGGATCTGACGGCGTCACCTTATGGAGTGTGACGCCGTCACCTCGCCGCTTCTAGGGTTCCCGGATGACCTTCTTGACGCCGTCCCTCTTTAGCTCTTCAAAAATCCATTCTGGCTTATCAAGGCTTGACGCCGTCAGATCGTGAACGTGACGCCGTCCCCTTATGATTTAAGCCGTGACGCCCTTGATCAAGTTAAAGCGTGACGCCGTCAGAATTCACATGCTATTTTCACTGGCCTATCATGAGTAAATTTCACGTCCACTTTTTCTTGCCAAAGCATGACGCCGTCCAGAGTTAATTGTGACGCCGTCAAAGGTAACATTCAGCCGATTTTTGAGACTTTGTCGTTTTCTTCACTTTTATGCTCCAAAAACGTCCAAAATGCCTCCTTTTCCAGATTTCTCCTCAAAAGTACCTAAAATGACAAAAGGAACGATTTAGGGCGATATTTGATCAAATAAATACGATTTAGGGCTTAAATGACCCCTTAAAAGCGGTACACTTTTCGCCTCATCAAATACCCTTACACTTGAGATTTGCTTGTCCTCAAGCAAATGCGCTTTTATTCTAATCAAAATACAAGTTAGGGGTCATTTAATGCTAACATAAAAGTAATTACAACAAATGTTTGTTCCACTTTAATCATAATAAGCACGGAGATTACAAACTAGCACCTCACAAGTAGTGTTTAGATACTCACATCTCTCAAGTGTCATCAAAATAAATCTCATAAATGAAAACGGATAATATCTCTCACTACCTGTCATAGCAAATAGATTACCATAGGCTTGAGAAAGGATCGAAAACCTCCTCCACTCGGCGTAAGCACCGAAGATAAACTATCAAAGAGGGCTTTTACATGGGTTATAACGTTAGGTGTAGGGATATGATAAACACGGTTTTGTTGGATAACGGATATTTTACTGGTGGCGAGTTAAAGATCTTGATTAATTACATGTACTATAAAATGTTGCTAAGCCAAGACTCGACTCAATCTTAAGCTAAAAACAAAATAACAAAAACATAAAATAAAAATAAAATGAAACGGGATGGTAGTCCGTATGTTTTTTCTATTTTTTCATTTTCTCATTTTTTTTGTATTTTTCTTGATTTTTCGATTTTTTTTTTTTTTTTTTTTTTTTTTTGCATACACTTTTGCCTTACCATCCAAAATAATACATCATAGGGGCGTTGCATTCCCCTTACACTTGAACTTTTACATAACTTTACAATTAACTATTCTAATGACTCGAATTAAGATAATCAAAACACTTGGAGTACTTTTTAAACTATTTAGCACATATGGGGGTAATAAATGATGTTTCACCCCATTACTCCATTACACTAGTACTTTACCCATGAGTCCCAATCGTCCCAAAATAATATGTACAAGGATATGACTCGACTTAGCAACCATGTAATCAACTTAGATAATTAACTTGGGGTTTAAATAAATGTTGTCACAATAATGCACAAAAAATGAGTGCATACAAGGTAGGCTAAGGCGATTTGGGTGTACATTTTAGTGGGGTGTAACAAATTCTTCCCTTAAGTAAGATGCTTAAAGGTCGAAACGAAAAGATAGGCTCTGAGGGGTGTACTAGGGGTATCGTGTACTAAAAATGAGTACAACGCAAAGGGTGTGGGGGAATTACTTGACCAATGTAGCCAAAGTAATTATAACAAAATCACAGGTGTAAAACAATGGGTTAATCCTAATGCCTCTTATCATGTAGTAAATCTAACTACACGAATGTAGTCTCACTTGTGGCCTCGGAATGGTCCTAACGCAAGTTCTAGAATCTAAGTGCTACCGGTACACACATCATAGCATAAATGCTTTTCCTACCAATTCTAGGGGCGAACCTCACATATTTGGGGTGGAAAATTTTTTAGTGGTACGGTTTTTGTGCTAGTCATATAACTCCTATCCATGAGACGCTCATTAAGATCAAAGTTTCACTCCTATATGTTGTAAAAAATTTTAAATTTGGCACTAAAATTGCCCTAACAGGTATTTATCTCAGTTTTATTACACATCTACTATTAAACAAACAAAAATCAAGCGTAATAGCATTCTCTAATCGTACTTTTACCCCCTTACACTTAAGATGAACATTGTCCCCAATGTTCAAATAACAAGATGTAAAAGCATAAAGTAAAAGAATGAAATCAAATACTCCCTGATTCGCTCGGTGGATAATGAAGTAACACGGTTAGATCTTCTTCCAAGGTAATGTTGAAGCTCCATGACTAATGCATCGCCAAAAGCTTGATCCAAAACATCTCCTTGTCCAAAATAACCTGTTAATCCTGAGAAAACAAACAAGAAAAACCAAAGCATCAAACCGAACAAAGACAACTCACAACTAGGTGTAATTCCAGACTTAGAAATAAAACAATTAAAGATATAATGCTTGCGGAATGAATGTTTTGCAGATTCCTGGAGTTTATAAGTTATTGTTTTAATAAAAACTTTTTATGATTCCGGTAGAAAAACAAAACTTTCAAAAATTTCAGAAAATTAAAATCTGACGCCGTCATGTTGTAAGGCCTGACGCCGTCAGAAATGATCTGACAGAATTCTCATGTTAAGTTTCCGGAAAATTTCTGGAAAAAACCTATACCTTACTTCCTGGAATTCCTGCAAAACTTCATTATGACTCGATACAAGCATTTGACTCAAACAAATACTAATATGCATGCTTATATCTCATTGTTATTGTTCATGTTCAATCTTGTTCTTTAAAACAGATTTAAATTTCCCTTACACTTATCTTTTGCAAAATACCTTTATATGTAGTTAAGACGAAGTTAAAAACAAAATAAAGCATTTTCACAATTTATATTTGAGACATGAACAGTAAACAAAAAGAATAAGAAATGCATACGGAAACAAATAAAATTAAATAAACAAACAATCAAACAAATAAAGCAAATAAAGCTTGGGTTGCCTCCCAATAAGCGCTTGTTTTTGTTCGAGTCACGAGCCTGACTCTACCCTTATTTAACAAAAATAGGGGAGGTTTTCCCTACACTTAGGATTAAGTGCGGGTGAAAGTAGTGATACACACCCTTAGGGTGTGAATATGCCACGTGAGGTGAAGGGGGTGAGTGAATGGCTTCCTTCATCCTAAAACTACCCGGATAATTTTGGTTGATGGGTGGGTCAGTTCCTCTTTTTTCTCCTAGATGTAAATCTAAAGATGAAAAGTTCTGTAAAGGTTGAGGTTCCAATTCATCAACACTAGGAAATTCCCTAGAACTATGAGTAAGGTCATCACTAAAAGTGTGCAAACCTATATCCTCTAGTTGTGCTTGGTCCAAGGGTTCTACCTCCATCGGGATTCCTAAAGTCTCTTCTACTTCTTCCGGGTAAGTCACGGGCGGTGTGGGTGCCTCAAATGATGGTTGAGTATTTTGTGGGCTTATGGTGTTTACCTCATCATTCCACGTGTCAAGATCACCTATATCCTCGTCAATTATTTTCTTAGGTAGTAATAATAACAAACCTAGTGCTTCATCCAACTTATGGTTTATTGATACGGCTCTATCCACAATTCCTTGGCAAACTAGGTCGCTTTTCCTATTAGCCTCACTAAAACAAGATCCTAAACATGGAGGTTGTTCATAAGAATCTATCCTAGGTGAAGGCTCATATGATTCATAAGTGTCTCTAAATGAGGTATTTTGAACTTCTTGGTGTTCTAGCCACTCAACCATATCTTGCAATCTTAGAAATCTAAGTGAAAAGTCCATTTGAAGCAAATTACAAACAAAATCACAAAGAAAAGATAGACTACGAGAAAGCTACAAAATAAAAAGAAAAAATCTCACTTGATAGGAATCTTGTGAGTAGACCTAATAAAAATAAAATTTCAACCTAAGCAATAACTACTCCCCGGGCTGCGGCGCCAAAAACTTGATGCGTGGTTTTGTAACCTTACAACAGGTTTTACCTCTCAAGGGATCTCAAGAGGCTTACAACCCCACCAGGCAGTGTACCTGACCGATGTAGTATAGTGTAGTGGTAAGTACGGGGGATTGATCGTTCTCCACAGGGAATAGTGTTCGTTAGGTATGAAAAGCTACTCTAATTAGGTCTAAGGGTTGAGGAAGATTCTTTTTATGTTTTTATATTTTTATGAAAGCAAGTAAAATCTCGGTTTTGAAAGAGTGGGCGGAATTAGTTGCTAGTCAACTAACCCAAAATTACTACGGATGCAAATAAAATAAATAACTGAAAATAAAATGTGGTGAGAAACTTATGTGTAGAGAAATGTGTTTACTTAGATTTCCTTACTCCCTAGCTATCTTTTACCGGTTAATTAGTGTGTATTAGTCGCGTGGATGACGGGTGTATTCCTTAATACCATTCGTGGGGTGGCGTACTTACTTCCCCAACTCTACAAGCTCCTACTTCACTCCTATGTCGAGCCGGCTAGGAAGCTCCTAACATGGGATCACTAGAATTCGCTTGTGCATTAAATACAACCATAAAAACCTTTAGTACGCGTTTGGTTCATGTTTCTTAAGACGTTCAAGCAAGTTACCGAATAGGAAGTTAGCCAGTTTTCTTAAGCCTAACATAGATAAACAATCATCCAATACAACTAATAACACACTAATAACCAATAATCAATAGCTAGGTTTCATTAGATCTAAGCAAACACAAGATAAATTTAGCCTAACATGTTAATCAAAAGACAAGAATAAGATAAAATCAAACAACACATAGACATATTGAATGATTAATTGATAACTTATCTTCAATGTAACATGGAAGATCTCAAGGCAAAAAGCCTTGAAAAAGTAGCTAAAATCGTCTTAGGGTTTTCTCCCAAAATTCCACACACTAAGCTCTCTCTAATGACAAAAAATTAGAAAACTATATATAGATTTTTGGATCTGACGGCGTCACCTTATGGAGTGTGACGCCGTCACCTCGCCGCTTCTAGGGTTCCCGGATGACCTTCTTGACGCCGTCCCTCTTTAGCTCTTCAAAAATCCATTCTGGCTTATCAAGGCTTGACGCCGTCAGATCGTGAACGTGACGCCGTCCCCTTATGATTTAAGCCGTGACGCCCTTGATCAAGTTAAAGCGTGACGCCGTCAGAATTCACATGCTATTTTCACTGGCCTATCATGAGTAAATTTCACGTCCACTTTTTCTTGCCAAAGCATGACGCCGTCCAGAGTTAATTGTGACGCCGTCAAAGGTAACATTCAGCCGATTTTTGAGACTTTGTCGTTTTCTTCACTTTTATGCTCCAAAAACGTCCAAAATGCCTCCTTTTCCAGATTTCTCCTCAAAAGTACCTAAAATGACAAAAGGAACGATTTAGGGCGATATTTGATCAAATAAATACGATTTAGGGCTTAAATGACCCCTTAAAAGCGGTACACTTTTCGCCTCATCAAATACCCTTACACTTGAGATTTGCTTGTCCTCAAGCAAATGCGCTTTTATTCTAATCAAAATACAAGTTAGGGGTCATTTAATGCTAACATAAAAGTAATTACAACAAATGTTTGTTCCACTTTAATCATAATAAGCACGGAGATTACAAACTAGCACCTCACAAGTAGTGTTTAGATACTCACATCTCTCAAGTGTCATCAAAATAAATCTCATAAATGAAAACGGATAATATCTCTCACTACCTGTCATAGCAAATAGATTACCATAGGCTTGAGAAAGGATCGAAAACCTCCTCCACTCGGCGTAAGCACCGAAGATAAACTATCAAAGAGGGCTTTTACATGGGTTATAACGTTAGGTGTAGGGATATGATAAACACGGTTTTGTTGGATAACGGATATTTTACTGGTGGCGAGTTAAAGATCTTGATTAATTACATGTACTATAAAATGTTGCTAAGCCAAGACTCGACTCAATCTTAAGCTAAAAACAAAATAACAAAAACATAAAATAAAAATAAAATGAAACGGGATGGTAGTCCGTACGTTTTTTCTATTTTTTCATTTTCTCATTTTTTTTGTATTTTTCTTGATTTTTCGATTTTTTTTTTTTTTTTTTTTTTTTTTTTGCATACACTTTTGCCTTACCATCCAAAATAATACATCATAGGGGCGTTGCATTCCCCTTACACTTGAACTTTTACATAACTTTACAATTAACTATTCTAATGACTCGAATTAAGATAATCAAAACACTTGGAGTACTTTTTAAACTATTTAGCACATATGGGGGTAATAAATGATGTTTCACCCCATTACTCCATTACACTAGTACTTTACCCATGAGTCCCAATCGTCCCAAAATAATATGTACAAGGATATGACTCGACTTAGCAACCATGTAATCAACTTAGATAATTAACTTGGGGTTTAAATAAATGTTGTCACAATAATGCACAAAAAATGAGTGCATACAAGGTAGGCTAAGGCGATTTGGGTGTACATTTTAGTGGGGTGTAACAAATTCTTCCCTTAAGTAAGATGCTTAAAGGTCGAAACGAAAAGATAGGCTCTGAGGGGTGTACTAGGGGTATCGTGTACTAAAAATGAGTACAACGCAAAGGGTGTGGGGGAATTACTTGACCAATGTAGCCAAAGTAATTATAACAAAATCACAGGTGTAAAACAATGGGTTAATCCTAATGCCTCTTATCATGTAGTAAATCTAACTACACGAATGTAGTCTCACTTGTGGCCTCGGAATGGTCCTAACGCAAGTTCTAGAATCTAAGTGCTACCGGTACACACATCATAGCATAAATGCTTTTCCTACCAATTCTAGGGGCGAACCTCACATATTTGGGGTGGAAAATTTTTTAGTGGTACGGTTTTTGTGCTAGTCATATAACTCCTATCCATGAGACGCTCATTAAGATCAAAGTTTCACTCCTATATGTTGTAAAAAATTTTAAATTTGGCACTAAAATTGCCCTAACAGGTATTTATCTCAGTTTTATTACACATCTACTATTAAACAAACAAAAATCAAGCGTAATAGCATTCTCTAATCGTACTTTTACCCCCTTACACTTAAGATGAACATTGTCCCCAATGTTCAAATAACAAGATGTAAAAGCATAAAGTAAAAGAATGAAATCAAATACTCCCTGATTCGCTCGGTGGATAATGAAGTAACACGGTTAGATCTTCTTCCAAGGTAATGTTGAAGCTCCATGACTAATGCATCGCCAAAAGCTTGATCCAAAACATCTCCTTGTCCAAAATAACCTGTTAATCCTGAGAAAACAAACAAGAAAAACCAAAGCATCAAACCGAACAAAGACAACTCACAACTAGGTGTAATTCCAGACTTAGAAATAAAACAATTAAAGATATAATGCTTGCGGAATGAATGTTTTGCAGATTCCTGGAGTTTATAAGTTATTGTTTTAATAAAAACTTTTTATGATTCCGGTAGAAAAACAAAACTTTCAAAAATTTCAGAAAATTAAAATCTGACGCCGTCATGTTGTAAGGCCTGACGCCGTCAGAAATGATCTGACAGAATTCTCATGTTAAGTTTCCGGAAAATTTCTGGAAAAAACCTATACCTTACTTCCTGGAATTCCTGCAAAACTTCATTATGACTCGATACAAGCATTTGACTCAAACAAATACTAATATGCATGCTTATATCTCATTGTTATTGTTCATGTTCAATCTTGTTCTTTAAAACAGATTTAAATTTCCCTTACACTTATCTTTTGCAAAATACCTTTATATGTAGTTAAGACGAAGTTAAAAACAAAATAAAGCATTTTCACAATTTATATTTGAGACATGAACAGTAAACAAAAAGAATAAGAAATGCATACGGAAACAAATAAAATTAAATAAACAAACAATCAAACAAATAAAGCAAATAAAGCTTGGGTTGCCTCCCAATAAGCGCTTGTTTTTGTTCGAGTCACGAGCCTGACTCTACCCTTATTTAACAAAAATAGGGGAGGTTTTCCCTACACTTAGGATTAAGTGCGGGTGAAAGTAGTGATACACACCCTTAGGGTGTGAATATGCCACGTGAGGTGAAGGGGGTGAGTGAATGGCTTCCTTCATCCTAAAACTACCCGGATAATTTTGGTTGATGGGTGGGTCAGTTCCTCTTTTTTCTCCTAGATGTAAATCTAAAGATGAAAAGTTCTGTAAAGGTTGAGGTTCCAATTCATCAACACTAGGAAATTCCCTAGAACTATGAGTAAGGTCATCACTAAAAGTGTGCAAACCTATATCCTCTAGTTGTGCTTGGTCCAAGGGTTCTACCTCCATCGGGATTCCTAAAGTCTCTTCTACTTCTTCCGGGTAAGTCACGGGCGGTGTGGGTGCCTCAAATGATGGTTGAGTATTTTGTGGGCTTATGGTGTTTACCTCATCATTCCACGTGTCAAGATCACCTATATCCTCGTCAATTATTTTCTTAGGTAGTAATAATAACAAACCTAGTGCTTCATCCAACTTATGGTTTATTGATACGGCTCTATCCACAATTCCTTGGCAAACTAGGTCGCTTTTCCTATTAGCCTCACTAAAACAAGATCCTAAACATGGAGGTTGTTCATAAGAATCTATCCTAGGTGAAGGCTCATATGATTCATAAGTGTCTCTAAATGAGGTATTTTGAACTTCTTGGTGTTCTAGCCACTCAACCATATCTTGCAATCTTAGAAATCTAAGTGAAAAGTCCATTTGAAGCAAATTACAAACAAAATCACAAAGAAAAGATAGACTACGAGAAAGCTACAAAATAAAAAGAAAAAATCTCACTTGATAGGAATCTTGTGAGTAGACCTAATAAAAATAAAATTTCAACCTAAGCAATAACTACTCCCCGGGCTGCGGCGCCAAAAACTTGATGCGTGGTTTTGTAACCTTACAACAGGTTTTACCTCTCAAGGGATCTCAAGAGGCTTACAACCCCACCAGGCAGTGTACCTGACCGATGTAGTATAGTGTAGTGGTAAGTACGGGGGATTGATCGTTCTCCACAGGGAATAGTGTTCGTTAGGTATGAAAAGCTACTCTAATTAGGTCTAAGGGTTGAGGAAGATTCTTTTTATGTTTTTATATTTTTATGAAAGCAAGTAAAATCTCGGTTTTGAAAGAGTGGGCGGAATTAGTTGCTAGTCAACTAACCCAAAATTACTACGGATGCAAATAAAATAAATAACTGAAAATAAAATGTGGTGAGAAACTTATGTGTAGAGAAATGTGTTTACTTAGATTTCCTTACTCCCTAGCTATCTTTTACCGGTTAATTAGTGTGTATTAGTCGCGTGGATGACGGGTGTATTCCTTAATACCATTCGTGGGGTGGCGTACTTACTTCCCCAACTCTACAAGCTCCTACTTCACTCCTATGTCGAGCCGGCTAGGAAGCTCCTAACATGGGATCACTAGAATTCGCTTGTGCATTAAATACAACCATAAAAACCTTTAGTACGCGTTTGGTTCATGTTTCTTAAGACGTTCAAGCAAGTTACCGAATAGGAAGTTAGCCAGTTTTCTTAAGCCTAACATAGATAAACAATCATCCAATACAACTAATAACACACTAATAACCAATAATCAATAGCTAGGTTTCATTAGATCTAAGCAAACACAAGATAAATTTAGCCTAACATGTTAATCAAAAGACAAGAATAAGATAAAATCAAACAACACATAGACATATTGAATGATTAATTGATAACTTATCTTCAATGTAACATGGAAGATCTCAAGGCAAAAAGCCTTGAAAAAGAAGCTAAAATCGTCTTAGGGTTTTCTCCCAAAATTCCACACACTAAGCTCTCCCTAATGACAAAAAATTAGAAAACTATATATAGACTTTTGGATCTGACGGCGTCACCTTATGGAGTGTGACGCCGTCACCTCGCCGCTTCTAGGGTTCCCGGATGACCTTCTTGACGCCGTCCCTCTTTAGCTCTTCAAAAATCCATTCTGGCTTATCAAGGCTTGACGCCGTCAGCTCGTGAACGTGACGCCGTCCCCTTATGATTTAAGCCGTGACGCCCTTGATCAAGTTAAAGCGTGACGCCGTCAGAATTCACATGCTATTTTCACTGGCTTATCATGAGTAAATTTCACGTCCACTTTTTCTTGCCAAAGCATGACGCCGTCCAGAGTTAATTGTGACGCCGTCAAAGGTAACTTTTAGCCGATTTTTGAGACTTTGCCGTTTTCTTCACTTTTATGCTCCAAAAACGTCCAAAATGCCTCCTTTTCCAGATTTCTCCTCAAAAGTACCTAAAATGACAAAAGGAACGATTTAGGGCAATATTTGATCAAATAAATACGATTTAAGGCTTAAATGACCCCTTAAAAGCGGTACACTTTTCGCTTCATCAAATACCCTGAAACAAAACTCTACGCTCCATTATATATAGGAGAATGCAAGAATAAATGAGGTAGTTACCGCATTCTCAAGTGCATTCTCTGTGAGGCCACAGCTCGAAACTGAGGCCAAGACTGTTATGTCAAATGTAGCAACAGTAGGCACTCTAAGTTGAGGGCAGTCGCAAAACGGATCCAGTTACATAGTCAGTATTCATACCATGATATTTAAGAACTGCATTGGCGATACCTTTGCAAGGAACACTAAACACACGGCATGGCTGCAACCACAATCTTGGTTACCTTGCCAAGCAACATGCGTTCAGAAAATGTAAGTTGAGAAAATTATCACGGTCGCTGTACAGAGACAGCTGAAAAGAGGTAGTGGCTGCAAAATAAGACCGGTTGCTTAGCTATTGTTTACACTATGCCGTCCGGTAATTGCCACGCCACCACCTGATTATATAATAGCCGCTCTAAGTTGAAGACGGTTGCGAAACGGATCCAGTTACATAGTCAGTATTTATACTATGACATTCAAGAATTGCGTCGCCAATACCTTTGCAAGGCAACTGTGCAACCAACACAGAAGAAAAAGGCAAATAAGTAAACTGAATCCCGCCAAAAAATATGAAACGTTGGTTACACCACTTGATATGGCACTCATATCTGCTATTTCCACTAATAACAGGTATAGGTGACATATCAAGTGACTCAACAAACGCATCACAATATGAAAGAGTAACTGCATAAACATACACAAAGAAATTATAAACTAAACCAAATAAAAGAGTAACACAAACCAATCTCAACATAACTTTTTTACCCACACAAAACATCTAAAGATATAAACCATAAAAACAGCTATAGATCTAAAATTCCAATATCAGACCTAAAAACGGATGAAGCAGGCACATAAGCAAAAGACGAACAAATAAGGCACGAAAAACAAACAGCAAGTACCACCAAAGGCAGCTACATAAGCAAAAGATGAACAAATAACCTACGACAAAAAACAGCAAGCACCATAAAAAGCAGTTACATAAGCAAAAGACGTCTAAAAGAGCATCTATATATCTAAAATCCCAATATCAGACCTTAAAACGGATACATAATATAGATCTAAATCATAAACCATAAAGAAACAAAATATCGGCAGATTACGACAAAAGAAGCAGCCACATAAGCAAAAGATGAACAAATAAGGCACAGCAAAAGATGAACAAATAACGTACCACAAAAAAACAGCAACTACCAAAAAAACCAGCTACATAAGCAAAAGACATCTAAAAGACCAGCTACCATAACCGATCCGCAAGCAAGCACCACAAAAAAGCACCATAACCGATCTGCAAGTACATAAGCAAAAGATGAACAAATAACCTACCACAAAAAAACAGCAACTACCACAAAAAACAGCTACATAAGCAAAAGACATCTAAAAGAGCAGCTACCATAACCGATCCGCAAGTAAACAATACCGGCAGTCAAGTAGGGTTTCGGCAGAAGACACCAGAAGATGCAAGAATAAATGAGGTAGGTACCACATTATTAGCGATCGGAAAAAGGGTAAATAAATGAGGTAGGTACCGCATTATTAGCGGTCGGAAAAAGGCTAAAAGAAGCGAGGGAACAAACTTAAGGGAAAAAGCGGGAGCCTACAACCCAAAAGCGAGCCCAACACTGCTACAACAACTGTAGCAAAACTCGACGCTCCATTATATATAGGAGAATGTCTGTTTAAGTTATTAAAATATTATTTTATTCACTTGATTTATTAACTCTTTTAAAACCCGTTAGACCACAAGGTATTGATAGCAAGCGAAAAGTGTACCGCTTTTAGGGGGTCATTTAAGCCCTAAATCGTATTTATTTGATCATATATTGCCCTAAATCGTTCCTTTTGTCATTTTAGGTACTTTGGAGAAGAAATCTGGAAAAGGAAGCATTTTGGACGTTTTTGGAGCATAAAAGTGAAGAAAACGACAAAGTCTCAAAATTGGCTGGAAAAGTACCTTTGACGGCGTCAAGTATTGCTCTTGACGGCGTCATGGCTTGGCAAAAGAGGTGGATATGAAAAAATACACATGATAAGCCAGAGAATTTTACAATGGAAAAGGTGACGGCGTCACCCTTTGAAGTGATCAAGGCCATCACGGTTTAACTTAACAAGAGACGGCGTCAAGCCCATTTCTGACGGCGTCAAGCCTTGATAAGCCAGAGCGGATTTTGGAGCACTAAAGAGGGACGGCGTCAGGAAGGCCATCCGGGAACCCTAGACACGGCGAGGTGACGGCGTCAAGATCTACAACGTGACGCCGTCAGCCACTAAGTTCTATATATAGTTTTGCAATTTTTTGTCATTAGTGTGCAACTTTGTGAGGAGAAACCCTAAGACGAATTTTTGCCATTTTTAAGGGTTTTCAAACCCTTGGATCTCCCATGTTTAATTGAAGATAAGTATTCATTTAATCAATCAATATGTCTATGTGTTGTTTGATTATATCTTGTTCTTGTCTTTTGATTAACATGCTAGGCTAGATTTATCTTGTGTTTGCTTAGATCTAATGAAACCTAACTATTGATTATTGGTTATTAGTGTGTTATTGATTGTATTGGATGATTGTTCATCGATGTTAGGCTTAAGAAAACTGGCTAACTTCCTATTCGGTAACTTGCTTGAACGTCTTAAGAAACATGAACCAATGCGTACTAGGTTTTTATGGTTGTATTTAATGCATGAGCGAATTCTAGTGATCCCATGTTAGGAGCTTCCTAGCCGGCTCGACATAGGAGTGAAGTAGGAGCTTGTAGAGTTGGGGAAGTACGTACGCCACCCCACGATTGGTATTAAGGAATACACCCGCCATCCACGCAATTAATACACACTAATCAACCGGTAAAAGATAGTTAGGGAGTAAGGAAATCTAAGTAAACACATTTCTCTCCACATAAGTTTCACAACTCTTTTCATTTTCAGTTATTTTATTTTATTTGCATTTGTAGTTATTTGGGTTAGTTGACTAGCAACTAATTCCGCCCACTCATTCAAACCCGAGATTTTACTTGCTTTCATAAAATATATAAAAATTAAAAAATGATCTTCTCTCACCCTTAGACCTATTAGAGTAGTTTTTCAATCCTAACGACACTATTCCCTGTGGAGAACGATCAATCCCCCGTACTTACCACTACACTATACTACATCGGTCAGGTACACTGCCTGGTGGGGTTGTAAGCCTCTTGAGATCCCTCGAGAGGTAAAACCTGTTGTAAGGTCGCAAAACCACGCACCAAGTTTTTGTCGCCGCTACCGGGGAATAGTTATTGTTTAGGTTGAATTTTTATTTATTAGGTCTACTCACTAGATTCCTTTCTAGTGAGATTTTTATTTTATTCTTCTAGGTTTTCTTTAGTCTATCTTTTTCTTCGTTTCTTTGTTCGTAACCATTACCATCCGACATCATGGAAGGTGGTAATATCCTTGATCCCAACAACCCACCACCACAACAACCACCACAACCTCCTAGAGCCCGTACCTTAGGAGACTACTCTCATCCTAGCCACCATGGCTATCGAAACACCATTGAGCTCACTCAAGGAGCCAATGTCACTCCCTTGCGATCCGACACCATCCGGTTGGTGCAAAGCGGATGCGCATTCCATGGACTTCGTTCCGAAGATCCTAATCAACATCTCAAGGACTTTCTCAAAATCGTTGATTCTATAGACCTTGATGTTGCCACTCGAGAGACGACCCGACTACGTCTCTTTCAATTCTCTCTGCGGGACCAAGCTAGTCAATGGCTAGAGCGTCTACCCGCAGGATCCATCACCTTTTGGGATGATCTCACCACTCGTTTCCTTGCTCAGTTTTTCCCACCAGGAAGAACTACCAAGCTAAGGAATGATATCTTGATGTTCCAACAACGTCAAGGCGAAACCCTCTACGAGGCATGGACTCGATTCAAGGAATTACTCCAAAAATTCCCTCACCATGGCATAGAACTTTGGCTCCAAGTCCAAATCTTCTATGACCATATCAATCTCTCCACGAGGCAAACCATTGACCAATCGGCCGGTGGTATGCTACGTGATCTAAGTGCGGAAGAATCATGGGCTCTCCTAGAAGATCTTGCTCTTTATGACAACGAAAGTTGGAGTGATCCCCGTGATTTGAATAAAACGGTCAAGGCAATATCTTTGCCTTCGAACAATTCAAGCACTTTCGACCGTAGGATCATAGAACTTGAAGACCAAGTCAAGTTTCTTATGAAATCCTACGAGGCTCCTAAACCTTCAAGCCAAGTGAACAAAATCACTTCTTCATGTGAAATATGTAGTGGTCCCCACGACACTCGTGATTGCATGGAACTCCCCGAACAAGCTTTTGCGGACTACGCATCCTCGCGTACCGACGGAGCGGGAGACAAGTGGTACACTTTCAAACCCGAGCCAAACCCCTACGGTGATTCAGACAACCCCTCATGGAAAAATCACCCAAACCTTAGGTGGAAACAAAACCAAAATGCACAACAAACCAATTCTTCCAACCCACCTAATCGTTTCCAATCAAGCGGTTCCAACTTGAACCGTACTTTCAACAACAATCCTTCCAGCAATGGTAGTACCAATAACTTTGAAGGATTAATGTCCCAATTTATGGCATCTCAAGAAGCTCGTTTAGCCAAGTTTGAAGCCGATTTCAAACAAAAACAAAGCGAGATGACCAATAAGATTGACACTTTGTTGAAATCCCTCAATGACCGAGAAATGGGAGCACTCCCTAGCAACACAGTCAAGAACCCGAAACTAAACGTCAATGCCATCTCGTCAGTTTCGTCTCCTAGTTCTTGTCCACACTATTATTCGGTCAATTCCATGAGCACGTGTTTCAAACAAACCCAAGTCGTTCAAAATGACCAAGAAGTTATGATATCCAAATTGGTCAACAACATAGTTGAAACACCTCCCACTCAAAATCTTGACAATGAATTCAAGGAGCTCCACCTTGAAAGTCCGGTTATTGATGTGTTGGAAGAGAAGAAGCTCAAGTTAGGCGAAAAAGGGACCGCCTTTGTTCAAAACAAGCTACCTAAGAAATTAGATGATCCGGGCTTATTTGTTCTACCTTGCAAGATCGGTAATTCGGAGGCTTATGATACATTAGCCGATCTTGGATCAAGCCTTAACCTACTTCCGTTACCTCTCTACACCTCTCTAAAACTAGGAAAACTTGAAGAAACCGAGGTGATAATAGGCTTAGCGGATGGAAGTGTTGCTTACCCGATTGGAGTAGTCAAAGATGTGTTAGTACACATTGGAAAACTAACCATTTTAGCCGATTTCCACGTCCTTGATATGGTTAGCGACCCTACATGCCCCTTGTTGATAGGTAGAGGATTTTTGGCGACCGCTAGTGCTATGATTGATTGTAAGGAATCTAAGATAGCGGTAGGAGAAGGTGATACTTGGTCAGTCTATGATGTGAAGAAACATGCCTATGATACTAGTGATGAACCAACACCCCATTGGTTAGAATTAAATAGGAGACCATCTAGATATGGACCATGGATCGATAGAGACTTCATAGGACCCCAACGCCCATTTTACCTAGAAGAGGACTTTGTGAACCGAACACATGCGGTAGAACAACTCTTGGCTAAGGACACCGAATTGGATCCATTTGAAGACCCTCTAGTTTTTAGGAAGATGATTGATTTCCTAGGAATTTTGCCAATTAACCTAGGGATGAATAAGTGGACTTGTGAGGAAGATGATCATAAGTGGGATTGGGATAAACCACCCAAAGATGGAGATGGGTCATGGCATATTAGGATGACATTGTATGACCCGGATGGAGAGAAGTTTGAAAAAATATATTGTACTAAGCGGACCAATAGGAAACTTCAATCCAAGCTTAACCCTAAAGACGTCCTCGATGACGAACTCACTTACATAGGGTAGAAGGACTTTGAGTCTAGCTACAAGACTCGTTAATAAAGAAAAGCGCTTCTTGGGAGGCAACCCAAGCTTTATTTGCTTTGTGTGTTTATTTATTTGTTTGTTTGATTTTATTTGTTTCCGTATGTATGTTTAATTTTTATTATTATTGATTCATGCTCAAAAGTAAATTGTGAAAATGCTTTATCTTGTTTTTAACTTCGTCTTAACTACATATAAAGGTATTTTGCAAAAGTTAAGTGTAAGGGAAATCCAAATCGGTTTATTAGAACAAATGAACATGAATCATAATAATAATAAATTAACATACATATTAGTATTTGTTTGAGTCAAATGCTTGTATCGAGTCATAGTGATGTTTTGCAGGAATTCCAGGAAGTAAGGTATAAGTTTTTCCAGAAATTTTCCGGAAACTTAACATGAGAATTCTGTCAGATCATTTCTGACGGCGTCAGGCTTTACAACCTGACGGCATCAGGTTTTAATCTTCTGAAATTTTTGAAAGTTTTGTTTTCATAAAAAGTTTTTATTAAATCTCTAACTTATAATCTCCAGGAATCTGCAAAATTATCATTCCACAAGCATTATATCCTTATATAGAATTTATCCCGCCGATGTTATGCAGGTTTTCGTGTTTGTTTTCTCAGGTTTAACAGGTTATTTTGGACAAGGAAATGTATGTGGAATCAAGCTTTTGGTGATGCATTAGTCATGGAGCTTCTACATTCTCTTGAAAGAAGATCTAACCATGTTACCACATTATCCACATCGAACGAATCAGGGGAGTATTTGCTTTCATTCTTTTACCTTTTAACTTTTACATCTTGTTAATTGAACATTGGGGACAATGTTCATCTTAAGTGTAAGGGGGGTAAAAGTACGATACTTTAGAGAATACAATTACGCTTGATTTTTGTTTGTTTAATGGTAGATATGTAATAAAACTGAGAGAAATACCTGTTAGGGCAATTTTAGTGCCAAATTTAAAATTTTTTACAACATATAGGAGTGAAACTTTGATCTTAATGAGCGTCTCATGGATAGGAGTTATATTACTAGCACAAAAACCGTACCACTAAAAAATTTTCCACCCCCAAATATGTGAGGTTCGCCCCTAGAATTGGTAGGAAAAGCATTTATGCTATGATGTGTGTACCGGTAGCACTTAGATTCTATAACTTGCGTTAGGACCATTCCGAGGCCACAAGTGAGACTACATTCGTGTAGTTAGATTTACTACATGATAAGAGGCATTAGGATTAACCCATTGTTTTACACCTGTGTTTTTGTTATAATTACATTGGCTACATTGGTCAAGTAATTCTCCCACACCTTTTGCGTTGTACTCATTTTTAGTACACGATACCCCTAGTACACCCCTCAGAGCCTACCTTTT
The DNA here is from genome assembly GCA_021014915.2 of Artemisia tridentata subsp. tridentata. Lineage (NCBI taxonomy): Eukaryota > Viridiplantae > Streptophyta > Magnoliopsida > Asterales > Asteraceae > Artemisia > Artemisia tridentata. The sequence goes on along the minus strand of CP139508.1, from coordinate 140,348,574 downwards.
CGTTTCGACCTTTAAGCATTTTACTTAAAGGAAGAATTTGTTTACACCCCACTTAAATATACATCCAAATCGCCTTAGCCTACCTTGTATGCACTCATTTTTAGTGCATTATTGTGACAACATTTGTTTAAACCCTTAGTTAATTATCTAATTGATTACATGGTTGCTAAATCGAGTCATATCCTTGTACATATTATTTTGGGACGATTGGGACTCATGGGTAAAGTACTAGTGTAATGGAGTAATGGGGAAGAAGAACATTATTACCCCCATATGTGCTAAATATTTTAAAAGTACTCCAAGTGTTTCGATTATCTTAATTCAAGTCATTAGAATAATTATTTGTAAAGTTATGTAAAAGTTCAAGTGTAAGGGGAATGCAACGCCCCTATGATGTATTATTTTTGGATGGTAGGGCAAGAGTGTATGGAAAAAAAAAAAAAAAAAAAAAAAAAAAAAAATCGAAAAAATCAAGAAAAATACAAAAAAATGAGAAAAAGAAAAGTAGAAAAAACATACGGACTACCATCCCGTTTCATTTTATGTTTGTTTTATGTTTTTGTTATTTTGTTTTTAGCTTAAGTCGAGTCTAGTCTTGGCTTAGCAATGCCATATTGTACATGTAATTAATCAAGATCTTTAACTCGCCACCAGTAAAATATCCCTTATCCAACAAAACCGTGTTTATCATATCCCTACACCTCACATTATAACCCATTTAAAAGCCCTCTTTGATAGTTTATCTTAGGTGCTTACGCCTAGTGGAGGAGGTTTTCGATCCTTTCCCAAGCCTATGGTAATCTATTTGCTATGACAGGTAGTGAGAGATATTATCCGTTTTCATTTATGAGATTTATTTTGATGACACCTGAGAGATGTGAGTATCTAAACACTACTTGTGAGGTGCTAGTTTGTAATCTTCGTGCTTATTATGATTAAAGTGGAACGATTATTTGTTGTAATTACTTTTATATTAGCATTAAATGACCCCTAACTTGTATTTTGATTAGAATAAAAGCGCATTTGCTTGAGGACAAGCAAATCTCAAGTGTAAGGGTATTTGATGAAGCGAAAAGTGTACCACTTTTAGGGGGTCATTTAAGCCCTAAATCGTATTTATTTGATCATATATTGCCCTAAATCGTTCCTTTTGTCATTTTAGGTACTTTGGAGAAGAAATCTGGAAAAGGAAGCATTTTGGACGTTTTTGGAGCATAAAAGTGAAGAAAAAGACAAAGTCTCAAAATTGGCTGGAAAAGTACCTTTGACGGCGTCAAGTATTGCTCTTGACGGCGTCATGGCTTGGCAAAAGAGGTGGATATGAAAAAATACACATGATAAGCCAGAGAATTTTACAATGGAAAAGGTGACGGCGTCACCCTTTGAAGTGATCAAGGCCATCACGGTTTAACTTAACAAGAGACGGCGTCAAGCCCATTTCTGACGGCGTCAAGCCTTGATAAGCCAGAGCGGATTTTGGAGCACTAAAGAGGGACGGCGTCAGGAAGGCCATCCGGGAACCCTAGACACGGCGAGGTGACGGCGTCAAGATCTACAACGTGACGCCGTCAGCCACTAAGTTCTATATATAGTTTTGCAATTTTTTGTCATTAGTGTGCAACTTTGTGAGGGAAACACCCTAAGACGAATTTCTGCCATTTTTAAGGGTTTTCAAACCCTTGGATCTCCCATGTTTAATTGAAGATAAGTATTCATTTAATCAATCAATATGTCTATGTGTTGTTTGATTATATCTTGTTCTTGTCTTTTGATTAACATGCTAGGCTAGATTTATCTTGTGTTTGCTTAGATCTAATGAAACCTAACTATTGATTATTGGTTATTAGTGTGTTATTGATTGTATTGGATGATTGTTCATCGATGTTAGGCTTAAGAAAACTGGCTAACTTCCTATTCGGTAACTTGCTTGAACGTCTTAAGAAACATGAACCAATGCGTACTAGGTTTTTATGGTTGTATTTAATGCATGAGCGAATTCTAGTAATCCCATGTTAGGAGCTTCCTAGCCGGCTCGACATAGGAGTGAAGTAGGAGCTTGTAGAGTTGGGGAAGTACGTACGCCACCCCACGATTGGTATTAAGGAATACACCCGTCATCCACGCAATTAATACACACTAATCAACCGGTAAAAGATAGTTAGGGAGTAAGGAAATCTAAGTAAACACATTTCTCTCCATACAAGTTCCACAACCTTTTTATTTTCAGTTATTTTATTTTATTTGCAATTGTAGTTATTTGGGTTAGTTGACTAGCAACTAATTCCGCCCACTCCTTCAAACCCGAGATTTTACTTGCTTTTATAAAAATATAAAAATACAAAAAGAATCTTCCCTCACCCTTAGACCTATTAGAGTAGTTTTTCAATTCTAACGACACTATTCCCCTAGAGAACGATCAATCCCCCGGTACTTGCCACTACACTATACTACATCGGTCAGGTACACTGCCTGGTGGGGATTGCAAGCCTCTTGAGATCCCTCGAGAGGTAAAACCTGTTGTAAGGTCGCAAAACCCGTTAGACGCACAAGGTATGATGGCAAGGGTAACTTACTCATTCGGGCTCCACGGGATGCCACGTCACCATGACATACCTCCTTTTACAACTCCCCATTCTCATAACATACCACAACTTACTCATTTGGGACCACCACTATCTATTTTTATTTCTTTTATTCAAATATCCAAATAAACTAAATTCATTTCATTCAATTAAAATTACAAATTAACACATAAAAAAAACAGAAAAAACCAAAAGAGAAAAAAACTTTATAAATCAAAACCAATTGATCATCTTCTTCGTGTATTGCTGGGAAAAAAACTTTATAGATCAACACACACACACACTAATCAATCCCAAACACTACACACACAAAATACCAATTGATTTATAGATCGAAAAAGAAAAGAAGAAAAAACTTGCCCCTCTTGTCAATTACATTGGCTCGCCGTCTGCATGAGCAAGGAGGCTTCGGCGAAGGATGGCGAAGGCAGGCGGTGTGGTGGCGAAGCCTGGCGAGGAAGCCACGCTGGAACGGCGAAGCTCTTCACACCGTTTGCTCTTATATAAGGAACTGAATATTATATTAGTGACTATTACCTATTAACTTGGTTACGTGACGCTTGTGATATATTATAATATAAATTAAAATTGTTTTATATTTTCATTTATCCATATCAATATTATTAATTATTTCTTTTTCTAATTTTCTTTTCTCCATCTTTTCTAGAAACACAAGCTTAACTACCTTCAAACCACCACCTAACACCACAGCTACTAGCCATCGCAACTACGAACCGGTATGCACCCTCGTGCGCCGTTGTTGGACACTGACACCCTTTCACCACAACTACAACTACGAGAAAGATCTTTTTCTGACATAGATCCAGTTAATTTGTATTTGTTCTTTGGGTTTTCTTGGCGATAGCCAGAGGCCATTATCATATTCGAGTTAAAATATCACAAGTCATCCTTTCACGAAGAAAAGTCAACTCGCGACGATTTAACGCAACAATCAATAGTAATAAACCGGATAAGTGAATACCCGGTTCGTAGTCCCAACGAGGAGTGAAATTGAGGATATCGTTTAAGGTTTGGATATAAAATGCTTGAAATAACGAGGTTCACTTTGGTTACTAATATCTAATAAAACGAAAATCAAAGAACGCGAACGGGAATCAAATAACGAGCATAAACGTAACAATCTATGAAAATTAATCCTACGGATACCAAATTAATTTTTCTACGTCATAAATGATAAAATAAAATTTTAGAAAAAAGAATTGTATTTTTTTGACTTTTTAATAATTAAATACGAATTAAAAACTAATTTAAAGAAAATAAATGATTAAAAATACTAAATGGAAAGAGAAAAATCTGAAAATTTTTGGGAAAATACTTTAAGGTTAACTAAAGCTAAGAAAAATAATAAACTTGAAACAGCTTATGTAAATAAGCTAATAATAAGCAAACTGTTCCAATTAACAAAGAAAGAAATAAGGCTTAAAAGAAAAATAGGATAGAGTTATAACTGAAAAAGTCCCTAGGGCAGTTGGATTGTGCTGTGTGTGAGGGTTGGCTAGGCAAGAGACCAAGGTTCGAATCTTGGCCTCAGCTTTTTTGAAAAATTATTTTTTTTTCTATTTTTTCTTTTTGAAACTTAAAAAGCCCTATAAAATAAGCATTATTTATAACTACCACTAATCTTGAAACTTAAAAATAAGCTTAGAAAGAAACTAGGAACAGATCAGCAGGTTAAAGAAATGAAAAATAAGCTAATGCAATTATCTAAAAAGCTGTTAAGCGAAATTTAAGCTAGAATGAAACTGAAAATAAGCTAGATCTAATTAAACGCAATCTAAATTCACAACTGATAAGCTAAAATCAAAAGCAATAAGCACTGAACTTAAGTCCATAAGCTATAAGTGGACTGATGTTGCAGGCCTAAAAATGGCCAACTGAGTAAGTTTCCAAGCTTATAATAAGCACTAAGGATTAAAGCTGAAGCCACAAGATTGAAAAAACAAGCAATTCATATACCAATAAGCACATAGGAAAAAGCTTAGACCCATAAGAGCTTATTTGCTTCTTGAAAATAGGCTGAGAATAAGCTATGATTAAACAGAACAAAATGGCTGATGCAGGCTTCGGTTCAGTTTAATTGGGAATTCCTAGCTTAATAATAAGCACTGAGACTAAAGGGGAGATTCCACAAAAGCTAAAACCATAAAGGCTTATAGTGCCAACTACTTAGGGATCAAAAATTAGCCAACAATATCAACAAATAAGCACGGAAATTAGATCTAATAAGCTAAAAATGGTCAGATTGTCTGCTGAGGTACTGTTAGTGCAGGGCAAAATTGAAGCTTTTCAAGGTACTAAGAAGCTACTCAAAATAATTCCTAAAAATCTAAAAAAATATGGAAGGCTAGATAAGCTGGCCAGCTATGACTGTGCCAATTTTAGGCTTATTACACCTTAACATGAGTATTTTAAAATTCATAAAAACAGGCTGCAAAAGGGAAAAAATCAAGAAAATCAACCTGCTGTAGTGTGGACTGTTTTGAGGCAAATTTAAGGCAGAAACTAAACTAAGCTACTAAAGCTATTAAACTATCCTACATTTGTTAGACCCGTTTCCCGGAATATAAATAGGCCCCACCCTAGATGAAGTTGACCCGAGCCTAAGTATGTTTGACTAAGGATATGTGGTTGAGTCATTTAAGTGGATGTCTGATGAGGCCTAGATGCGGCGCATCCAGAAAGTTACATGCGGCGTATAGTAGAATGGAAAGTAGAACCGACTTGTTATAGTCCATGCGCCGTATTGGAGAAGGAGATACGGCGTATATAAGGGGTAGCATGGATGCGGCGTATCTATGCAAATAGATGCGGCGCATCAACCTTAAATAAGAAGAATTGATAGAATTGCCCTTGTAGCTAGAAACTTCCCCATTTATCTATAAGTTTCCACACTCTCCTGTAAAAGAGGGTGTGTTTTCTGTGGGTGTCGAACCAAAGGAGAAAGAGAGGGAAAGATGATGAGATGATGATGGTTTAGTGGTGATAATTCAAGGGTTAAGTCTATAGCTTGTTCCTAGCATGGTTATCAAGTAAGTAATGATGTTTAATTAGTGTTTATTTGGTGATTAAGAAATTAGGGTTTGTAAACCCTAACTTGGGATTAAAGGGTAAATGGTGTTTTAAGATAATTAAGAGGTAATGATAATTATGTGATGAGTTTATAATGGGCTTAAGTTAGTAAATGGTGGGATTGATTATCATATAATCAATATATGAATATATGATGATTAGAAGTGTTTAGAGGTTAGTTATGGTTGTATTAATCATAAGTATAGTTAATGATTATGTATTATATGTTATGTATGATCATGTGTTTTAGGATGATTATGATGATGATGATGGTTAGAAGATGTTGTTGGTGGGATTTGTGTTAGTAGCCTAGCTTGGATTGAAGGTAAGTAACTCTCTCTAAAACATGTGTTATGTATGTATTTATCATGTATGTGTTATGATTGTGTAAGAATAGGAGACTTGGAATTGGAATGGTTATGAGTTGGAAATTAGGTGACTAGTGACTTGGTTAAGAGTAAGATAGCTTGAGGGACTTGGACTAGCTAAGGTATGTTGTTTATTATAGTTGTGATGAATGGATGCAATTGTATTATGAAGTTGTGTGTGATGTGGGAGGTATGAAGTAGTTTAGTGGCTTTTATGTGATTATGATGCTTATGTGAAAGTATGTGTATGATATATGTTTTATGATGGGTTACTTACTAAGCGTAAGCTTACCCCTTTAGTTGTTAACGTTTTGTAGGCTTAAGTGCGGCGGAATGGAAGGCTTGGATTGTAGCTTGAGGATTTGGAATGGATTTGGAAGATAATAAGCATTAGGAGCTAGGTAGAATACCGAGCTCGAGTCAAAGTTGTACCCCGAGAGTCTATTTTATGAGTCGTATAAAGTGTGTCAAGTCGGGTAACGGTTTGGGGGTCTAACGAGTCGTCAAGTGTGTTTTAAGTGTTTGTAGTTAATGTCTAAAGGAGCGTTTGGATTTAAACATGTTTGTACCCATTTTGGAGTCAAACGGGTCAATTGCCGTGTATTATAGTTTGATATGGTTTTGAATGTAAAATGAATGTTTTGGTATAAGTTACAATGTTGTATTGAGGTTAAAGTGGATTGTGTGGTGTGTTGAGTATATGCAGGTTTTCCTGCTGATGTTCTGTCTTAGTTGGTCGATGCGGCGTATCTAGTATATTAGATACGACGCATCAGAAGTTAAGGTGATGCGGCGTATCTAGTATATTAGATGTGACGTATCAGGAGTTTAAGGTGATGCGGCGCATCATTTCAGGTTGATGCGGAGCATGGTCTCTCAGCTGTGATACGGCGTATCCCTCAAAAGGATACGGCGTATCGTTGGTCAGAAGGTCTTTTGGTTGTGTTACAAAATTGTGTGAAATGTTTTGAAGGGTTTTCGAGTATATGTTCTTGCAAGTATTTTTCAAAGGGTTAAATATTGTAAGTTTTGGTTATTGAATGAAGAAATAGTATGAGTCCGTTTTAGTCAAGCGTTTCCGCGTCAAAAGTTCAAATTTTTGGTCTAATCGGGCACGGGGTGTTACAACTTGGTATCAGAGCTTCGGTTTAAGTGAATTAGGTTTCCTTTAGGTTGCCTTGACTTAAACCACTCGTAGACGCGTTAAGTTTAAGTTTAAGAAATGCGGGCAAATATTATGTAAGTTATAGGATGTGAATGTAGAGTTTGAAACGAATGATGTGATTGCTATATGGGTAGTATGATGGGGACTTAGGGATGTGTATTATGTGATATATGATATGGGAGACTTGATGTGTGAGTGATAGGATTACCGTGCACCTCGGACTGTCTTGGTAATTATTATATGTATTATGTGGTTGCGTGCTATGGTAGCTTAGCGAGGGCGAATGGAAGTAATAAGTAGTGTGGTGAGTTGTAAGAAATGTGACTAGAAATAAAAGTGCGTGACTTGTGTGATAGTGGTGACCAAAGTATGGCCTCATGAGTAATTATATTTAGCGTGGTGATCATTAATGAGGTATTAGAGATGGGTTAGTGGAGAGTCAAGTATTAGGAGCGTGATTATGAACGTGTGGTAACGTTGAATGTGTGTGGTGAAGAAATGAAATAAATATATATATACATAATAAGTTTGTGATGAACTTAGTTACAAGATGAGGAAAGGCATAGGGATTGAGTAAATAATGAAATAGAGCGAAACTTCCTAAGTAATAATAGCTAAAATGAGATGAATATGTGTGAAGCTAAGGTGTTGTCATGAAATAATTATATTACGGCTAAGGCGATTAGCTGTAATCACTATAATGAATGCATGAGTTACGGTTGGTAAAATGTGAGAGGTCTAGATGTAAATGAGTCGGGTGGACTAAAATGTAAAGTAAGAATGTGAAATTGATTAATGAAGGCTAAGAATGCAAGAGGTAAAGTAAAGATGTGAAAATAACTAAAGCGGATTAAGAATGTAAGGAGTGTGTATGAGATAAAGGCGTTGTTCTAAAATTATCATATTACTGCCAAGGCGATTAGCGGTAATTACTATAATAAACGAATGTAATAATGTGTGTGTGGTGCTTATGACTTGGATCCGGTGTTAAAATGTGAAAGTGGTAAAGTGATGAATGTTAATGATCTTTCGGGATGAATGTTAAATGTGGTATCCCTCGGGATGACCAAGTAAAGGAATGTTAAGGAATCCTTCGGGATGAATGTTAAAGATCCTACAGGATGAAAAGTGTTGCCTTCACCGGCAAGGGGTTGCCTACGCCCATGGCATATAAAAGTATCCCCATGATGAATGTGATAATGTGAAGGATCCAAGTCTAAGAAGAGTAAAAATAATGTAATAAAAACAATGAGAAAATAATAAAAGTTAAATTGGGAATTAGGAGTAGTGGTGTTATGTCGGGAGTACATAACCACTAGTTTATATTTCTTGATTTACATCGATTGGGACGCCTCTCCACGTAAATGAGGAATTATAAACGAGTGGGCTATGTGTTGCCGACACGGCACGAGTAGGGTTAGAGAAGTAAAAAGCGAGAGTTTAGAATTCGTAGAAATTTTAAGGACTAAGATAGGAGGATTAGAGTTGGACCATGGCTTTAAGTTGAGACTTAGGAGAAACATTGATGGAGCGAAGAAATTGTAATGATGATAGGATGGGCCTTGCGGTGTGGTGCAAAAGATGATGAATGAAGATAAAAGAATGTGAACGTATTAGCCGGGTGTGATCATGTAAAGTCAACTAGTACGAGTTTCTTAAGTATCGAGTAGTCAAGAATGAGGGTAGAGGATAAAGCGAGTGAAATGATGATGTGCAGTAATAGGGCATATTAGAATGATGATTGGCGATAATAAGTAAGTCTTGTATTATGTAAAATCTAAGCGAGAGTTGTGTGGTATAAAAGTAAGCGGGGGTAATATAGATTAGGGCATGTGATGCGTTATAGTATGCACAGAGTTGTGAGGTTACTTAAGTCGTTGAACTAAGTAAACTAGGGATTAAGGTGTTAGGAATGAGATGAGTTATGTGACTAGGTGTAGGCTAGAAAAGAATGATAGATTTCGAGGACGAAATCAAAATAAGGGGGGTAGAATTGTTAGACCCGTTTCTCGGAATACAAATAGGCCCCACCCTAGATGAAGTTGACCCAAGCCTAAGTATGTTTGACTAAGGATATGTGGTTGAGTCATTTAAGTGGATGTCTGATGAGGCCTAGATGCGGCGCATCCAGAAAGTTACATGCGGCGTATAGTAGAATGGAAAGTAGAACCGACTTGTTATAGTCCATGCGCCGTATTGGAGAAGGAGATACGGCGTATATAAGGGGTAGCATGGATGCGGCGTATCTATGCAAATAGATGCGGCGCATCGACCTTAAATAAGCAGAATTGACAGAATTGCCCTTGTAGCTAGAAACTTCCCCATTTATCTATAAGTTTCCACATTCTCCTGTAAAAGAGGGTGTGTTTTCTGTGGGTGTCGAACCAAAGGAGAAAGAGAGGGAAAGATGATGAGATGATGATGGTTTAGTGGTGATAATTCAAGGGTTAAGTCTATAGCTTGTTCCTAGCATGGTTATCAAGTAAGTAATGATGTTTAATTAGTGTTTATTTGGTGATTAAGAAATTAGGGTTTGTAAACCCTAACTTGGGATTAAAGGGTAAATGGTGTTTTAAGATAATTAAGAGGTAATGATAATTATGTGATGAGTTTATAATGGGTTTAAGTTAGTAAATGGTGGGATTGATTATCATATAATCAATATATGAATATATGATGATTAGAAGTGTTTAGAGGTTAGTTATGGTTGTATTAATCATGAGTATAGTTAATGATTATGTATTATATGTTATGTATGATCATGTGTTTTAGGATGATTATGATGATGATGATGGTTAGAAGATGTTGTTGGTGGGATTTGTGTTAGTAGCCTAGCTTGGATTGAAGGTAAGTAACTGATGAAGCGAAAAGTGTACCGCTTTTAAGGGGTCATTTAAGCCCTAAATCGTATTTATTTGAGCAAATATTGCCCTAAATCGTTCCTTTTGTCATTTTAGGTACTTTTGAGGAGAAATCTGGAAAAGGAGGCATTTTGGACGTTTTTGGAGCATAAAAGTGAAGAAAACGACAAAGTCTCAAAAATCGGCTAAAAGTTACCTTTGACGGCGTCAGATTTTACTCTGGACGGCGTCATGGCTTGGCAAGAAAAGGTGGATGTGAAATTTACTCATGATAAGCCAGTGAAAATTGCATGTGAATTCTGACGGCGTCACGCTTTAACCTGATCAAGGGCGTCACGGCTTAATTCAAAGAGGGACGGCGTCACGTTCAAGGTCTGACGGCATCAAGCCTTGATAAGCCAGAACGGATTTTGGAGAGCTAAAGAGGGACGGCGTCAAGAAGGTCATCCGGGAACCCTAAAAGCGGCGAGGTGACGGCGTCACACTCCATAACGTGACGCCGTCAGATCCAAAAGTCTATATATAGTTTTCTAATTTTTTGTCATAAAGGAGAGAGAGCTTAGAGTGGAATTTTTGGGAGAAAACCCTAAGACGAATTTAGCTTCTTTTTCAAGGCTTTTTGCCTTGAGATCTTCCATGTTACATTGAAAGATAAGTTATCAATTAATCATTCAATATGTCTATGTGTTGTTTGATTTTATCTTGTTCTTGTCTTTTGTTTAACATGTTAGGCTAGATTTATCTTGTGTTTGCTTAGATCTAATGAAACCTAGCTATTGATTATTGGTTATTAGTGTGTTATTAGTTGTATTGGATGATTGTTTATCTATGTTAGGCTTAAGAAAACTGGCTAACTTCCTATTCGGTAACTTGCTTGAACGTCTTAAGAAACATGAACCAAATGCGTACTAAAGGTTTTTATGGTTGTATTTAATGCACAAGCGAATTCTAGTGATCCCATGTTAGGAGCTTCCTAGCCGGCTCGACATAGGAGTGAAGTAGGAGCTTGTAGAGTTGGGGAAGTACGTACGCCACCCCACGATTGGTATTAAGGAATACACCCGTCATCCACGCGACTAATACACACTAATCAACCGGTAAAAGATAGTTAGGGAGTAAGGAAATCTAAGTAAACACATTTCTCTACACTTAAGTTTTCACCAACATTTTCATTTTTTTGTTATTTTATTTTATTTGCATTTGTAGTTATTTGGGTTAGTTGACTAGCAACTAATTCCGCCCACTCCTTCAAACCCGAGATTTTACTTGCTTCCATAAAAATATAAAAACATAAAAAGAATCTTCCTCAACCTTTAGACCTATTAGAGTAGTTTTTCATACCTAACGAACACTATTCCCTGTGGAGAACGATCAATCCCCCGTACTTACCACTACACTATACTACATCGGTCAGGTACACTGCCTGGTGGGGTTGTAAGCCTCTTGAGATCCCTCGAGAGGTAAAACCTGTTGTAAGGTTGCAAAACCACGCATCAAGTTTTTGGCGCCGCTGCCGGGGAATAGTTATTGTTTAGGTTGAATTTTTATTTTATAGGTCTACTCACTAGATTCCTTTCTAGTGAGATTTTTGTTTTATTTTTCTAGGTTTTCTTTAGTCTATCTATTCTCTTCGTTTCTTTGTTCGTAACCATACCATCCGACATCATGGAAGATGGTAATATCCTTGATCCCAACATCCCACCACCACAACAACCACCACCTCCTAGAGCCCGTACTTTAGGAGAGTATTCCCGTCCTAGCCACCATGGCTATCGAAACACCATTGAGCTCACTCAAGGAGCCAATGTCACACCCTTGCGATCCGACACCATCCGGTTGGTGCAAAGCGGATGCGCATTCCATGGACTTCGTTCCGAAGATCCTAATCAACATCTCAAGGACTTTCTTAAAATCGTTGATTCTATAGACCTTGATGTTGCCACTCGAGAGACGACCCGATTGCGTCTCTTTCAATTCTCTCTGCGGGACCAAGCTAGTCAATGGCTAGAACGTCAACCCGCAGGATCCATCACCTCTTGGGATGATCTCACTACTCGTTTCCTTGCTCAGTTTTTCCCACCGGGAAGAACTACCAAGCTAAGGAATGATATCTTGATGTTCCAACAACGTCAAGGCGAAACTCTCTACGAGGCATGGACTCGATTCAAGGACTTACTCCAAAAAGTCCCTCACCATGGCATAGAACTTTGGCTCCAAGTCCAAATCTTCTATGACCATATCAATCTCTACACAAGGCAAACCATTGACCAATCGGCCGGTGGTAAGCTACGGGATCTAAGTGCGGAACAATCATGGGCTCTCCTAGAGGATCTTGCTCTTTATGACAACGAAAGTTGGAGTGATCCCCGTGATTTGAATAAAACGGTCAAGGCAATATCTTTGCCTTTGAACAATTCAAGCACTTCCGACCGTAGGATCATAGAACTTGAAGACCAAGTCAAGTTTCTCATGAAATCCTACGAGGCTCCTAAACTTTCAAGCCAAGTGAACAAAATCACTTCTTCGTGTGAATTATGTAGTGGTCCCCACGACACTCGTGATTGCATGGAACTCCCCGAACAAGCTTTTGTGGACTACGCATCCTCGCGTACCGACGGAGCGGGAGACAAGTGGTACACTTTCAAACCCGAGCCAAACCATTACGGTGATACATACAACTCCTCATGGAAAAATCACCCGAACCTTAGGTGGAAACAAAACCAAAACGCACAACAAACCAATTCTTCCAACCCACCTAATCGTTTCCAATCAAGCGGTTCCAACTCGAACCGTACTTTCAACAACAATCCTTCCGGCAATGGTAGTACCAATAACTTTGAAGGATTGATGTCCCAATTTATGGCATCTCAAGAAGCTCGGATAGCTAGATTCGAATCCGAATTCAATCAGCAACAAACTGAGATGACCAATAAAATTGACAACTTGTTGAAAGCCCTCAATAACCAAGTGCTATCACCTCCACATAAGGACGCTAGGAACACAAATAGCGGAACCCAAGTCAAAGACCCTTCTTCATCCAAACATGTCCACTTCGTCAACGTTGTCACTATTAAACCAATCGATAGGAGCATGGAAGAAAGTGACAAGAATGAGGGTAGGATAGAAATGGAACCTAAGGATGAGGTTAAGAAAGTCGAGGTTGATAAGGAAGTTAAGAAAAGTGAAGTAGAGGAAGTAGATAATGATGAGGACTACTTCAATAGGCTACCCACTAAGGAAGAGCGCGCATATCATACAAACTTATTCGATGACCCCGAGACACCATACTTCCTAGGTAGACCAATCATTGAAATAGGCGACCCTTCTAATCTCAACATACCATGCAACATCGGACATTTGCATGTGTGGAAAGCCTACATTGACCTTAGATCACCCATAAACATCATGACTAGAGCCCACTACAACTTGATAATGAAAAATCAACTTGGGTATAGGATGCTCCCTGACAAGGGTTGGATGAGTAACTTCACGGGAAGAGTTAAGGGATTACCGGTTTATGTAGGAAACTTCGCCTATGTCACCGACTTTGTAATTGTAGAAGATATCCGCCCAATAGTCGATGCGTCCTTAACTCAAGTGGTTTTTGGAAAACCATTTGTTGAGGTCTCTAGAATGACTTATGAACCTTCCTTAGGGATAGTTAGATTTAAGGATGAGACCGATGAAGTAAACTACCAAATGCCATATAAGATAGAACAATTCCAACACTTGTCAAATGTTGAGAAGGAGCTCAAGCAAGCGGTCTACTATAGGAATGATGAGGATAGAAATAAAGGAGTAGACCATGTTATGGAAAGAATATTCGGTTTCTACAAGGATTGTTTGAAATTAGGACCGGAATATAAAACCGGGAATGAAAATGGCCTAGGAACCGTGACCGATGATGGAGTCACGTAATGTACGTGACTTTGAGTCTAGCTACAAGACTCGTTAATAAAGAAAAGCGCTTCTTGGGAGGCAACCCAAGCTTTATTTTATTTATTTGCTTTGTGTGTTTATTTGTTTGTTTGTTTGTTTTTATTTGTTTCCGTATGTATGTTTAATTTTTATTCCTATTGATTCATGTTAAAAAACTAAATTGTGAAAATGCTTTATTTTGTTTTTAACTTCGTCTTAACTACATATAAAGGTATTTTGCAAAAGTTAAGTGTAAGGGAAATCTAAATCGGTTTATTAGAACACAAATTAACATGAATCGTAATAATAATAAATTAACATACATATTAGTGTGTGTTTGAGTCAAATGCTTGTATCGAGTCATAATGATGTTTTGCAGGATTTCCAGGAAGTAAGGTAAAGGTTTTTCCAGAAATTTTCCGGAAACTTAAAATGAAATTTTTTGTCAGGTCATTTCTGACGGCGTCAGGGTTTATAACCTGACGGCGTCAGATTTAATTTTCAGAAATTTTTGAAAGTTTTGTTTTTAAAAAGTTTTTATTAAAATCTCCAACTTATAATCTCCAGGAATCTGCAAAGTTATCATTCCACAAGCATTATATCCTTATATATAGATTTTATCCCGCCGATGTTATGCAGGTTTTCGTGTTTGTTTTCTCAGGTTTAACAGGTTATTTTGGACAAGGAAATGTTTTGAATCAAGCTTATGGCGATGCATTAGTCATGGAGCTTCAACATTACTTTGGAAGAAGATCTAACCGTGTTACTTCATTATCCACCGAGCGAATCAGGGGAGTATTTGATTTCATTCTTTTACTTTATGCTTTTACATCTTGTTATTTGAACATTGGGGACAATGTTCATCTTAAGTGTAAGGGGGGGGGGGTAAAAGTACGATTTTAGAGAATGCTATTACGCTTGATTTTTGTTTGTTTAATAGTAGATGTGTAATAAAACTGAGAGAAATACTTGTTAAGGTAATTTTAGTGCCAAATTTAAATTTTTTTACAACATATAGGAGTGAAACTTTGATCTTAATGAGCGTCTCACGGATAGGAGTTATATGACTAGCACAAAAACCGTACCACTTAAAAATTTTCCACCCCCAAATATGTGAGGTTCGCCCCTAGAATTGGTAGGAAAAGCATTTATGCTATGATGTGTGTACCGGTAGCACTTAGATTCTAGAACTTGCGTTAGGACCATTCCGAGGCCACAAGTGAGACTACATTCGTGTAGTTAGATTTACTACATGATAAGAGGCATTAGGATTAACCCATTGTTTTACACCTGTGTTTTTTGTTATAATTACATTGGCTACATTTGTCAAGTAATTCTCCCACACCCTTTGCGTTGTACTCAATTTTAGTACACGATACCCCTAGTACACCCCTCAGAGCCTATCTTTTCGTTTCTAACTTTAAGCATTTTACTTAAAGTAAGAATTTGTTTACACCCCACTTAAATGTACACCCAAATCGCCTTAGCCTACCTTGTATGCACTCATTTTTAGTGCATTATTGTGTCAACATTTGTTTAAACCCAAGTTAATTATCTAATTGATTACATGGTTGCTAAGTCGAGTCATATCCTTGTACATATTGTTTTGGGACGATTGGGACTCATGGGTAAAGTACTAGTGTAATGGAGTAATGGGGAAGAACATCATTTATTACCCCCATATGTGCTAAATATTTTAAAAGTACTCCAAGTGTTTTGATTTTCTTAATTCGAGTCACTAGAATAGTTATTTATAAAGTTATGTAAAAGTTCAAGTGTAAGGGGATGCAATGCTCCTATGATGTATTATTTTGGATGGTAGGGCAAAAGTGTATGAAAAAAAAAAAAAAAAAAAAATCGAAAAATCAAGAAAAATACAAAAAAAAAATGAGAAAAAGAAAAATAGAAAAAAACATACGGACTACCATCCCGTTTCATTTTATGTTTATTTTTATGTTTTTGTTATTTTGTTATTTTGTTTCTAGCTTAAGATTGAGTCGAGTCTTGGCTTAGCAACATTGTATAGTACATGTAATTAATCAAGATCTTTAACTCGCCACCAGTAAAATATCCTTTATCCAACAAAACCGTGTTTTCCTTTTCCCTACACCTAACGTTATAACCCATGTAAAAGCCCTCTTTGATAGTTTATCTTAGGTGCTTACGCCTAGTGGAGGAGGTTTTCGATCCTTTCCCAAGCCTATGGTAATCTATTTGCTATGACAGGTAGTGAGAGATATTATCCGTTTTCATTTATGAGATTTATTTTGATGACACTTGAGAGATGTGAGTATCTAAACACTACTTGTGAGGTGCTAGTTTATAATCTCCGTGCTTATTATGATTGAAGTGGAACGATTATTTGATGTAATTACTTTTATGTTTGCATTAAATGACCCCTAACTTGTATTTTGATTAGAATAAAAGCGCATTTGCTTGAGGACAAGCAAATCTCAAGTGTAAGGGTATTTGATGAAGCGAAAAGTGTACCGCTTTTAAGGGTCATTTAAGCCCTAAATCGTATTTATTTGAGCAAATATTGCCCTAAATCGTTCCTTTTGTCATTTTAGGTACTTTTGAGGAGAAATCTGGAAAAGGAGGCATTTTGGACGTTTTTGGAGCATAAAAGTGAAGAAAACGACAAAGTCTCAAAAATCGGCTAAAAGTTACCTTTGACGGCGACAGATTTTACTCTGGACGGCGTCATGGCTTGGCAAGAAAAGGTGGATGTGAAATTTACTCATGATAAGCCAGTGAAAATTGCATGTGAATTCTGACGGCGTCACGCTTTAACCTGATCAAGGGCGTCACGGCTTAATTCAAAGAGGGACGGCGTCACGTTCAAGGTCTGACGGCGTCAAGCCTTGATAAGCCAGAACGGATTTTGGAGAGCTAAAGAGGGACGGCGTCAAGAAGGTCATCCGGGAACCCTAAAAGCGGCGAGGTGACGGCGTCACACTCCATAACGTGACGCCGTCAGATCCAAAAGTCTATATATAGTTTTCTAATTTTTTGTCATAAAGGAGAGAGAGCTTAGAGTGGAATTTTTGGGAGAAAACCCTAAGACGAATTTAGCTTCTTTTTCAAGGCTTTTTGCCTTGAGATCTTCCATGTTACATTGAAAGATAAGTTATCAATTAATCATTCAATATGTCTATGTGTTGTTTGATTTTATCTTGTTCTTGTCTTTTGTTTAACATGTTAGGCTAGATTTATCTTGTGTTTGCTTAGATCTAATGAAACCTAGCTATTGATTATTGGTTATTAGTGTGTTATTAGTTGTATTGGATGATTGTTTATCTATGTTAGGCTTAAGAAAACTGGCTAACTTCCTATTCGGTAACTTGCTTGAACGTCTTAAGAAACATGAACCAAATGCGTACTAAAGGTTTTTATGGTTGTATTTAATGCACAAGCGAATTCTAGTGATCCCATGTTAGGAGCTTCCTAGCCGGTTCGACATAGGAGTGAAGTAGGAGCTTGTAGAGTTGGGGAAGTACGTACGCCACCCCACGATTGGTATTAAGGAATACACCCGTCATCCACGCGACTAATACACACTAATCAACCGGTAAAAGATAGTTAGGGAGTAAGGAAATCTAAGTAAACACATTTCTCTACACTTAAGTTTTCACCAACATTTTCATTTTTTTGTTATTTTATTTTATTTGCATTTGTAGTTATTTGGGTTAGTTGACTAGCAACTAATTCCACCCACTCCTTCAAACCCGAGATTTTACTTGCTTCCATAAAAATATAAAAACATAAAAAGAATCTTCCTCAACCTTTAGACCTATTAGAGTAGTTTTTCATACCTAACGAACACTATTCCCTGTGGAGAACGATCAATCCCCCGTACTTACCACTACACTATACTACATCGGTCAGGTACACTGCCTGGTGGGGTTGTAAGCCTCTTGAGATCCCTCGAGAGGTAAAACCTGTTGTAAGGTTGCAAAACCACGCATCAGTAACTCTCTCTAAAACATGTGTTATGTATGTATTTATCATGTATGTGTTATGATTGTGTAAGAATAGGAGACTTGGAATTGGAATGGTTATGAGTTGGAAATTAGGTGACTAGTGAATTGGTTAAGAGTAAGATAGCTTGAGGGACTTGGACTAGCTAAGGTATGTTGTTTATTATAGTTGTGATGAATTGATGCAATTGTATTATGAAGTTGTGTGTGATGTGGGAGGTATGAAGTAGTTTAGTGGCTTTTATGTGATTATGATGCTTATGTGAAAGTATGTGTATGATATATGTTTTATGATGGGTTACTTACTAAGCGTAAGCTTACCCCTTTAGTTGTTAACGTTTTGTAGGCTTAAGTGCGGCGGAATGGAAGGCTTGGATTGTAGCTTGAGGATTTGGAATGGATTTGGAAGATAATAAGCATTAGGAGCTAGGTAGAATACCGAGCTCGAGTCAAAGTTGTACCCCGAGAGTCTATTTTATGAGTCGTATAAAGTGTGTCAAGTCGGGTAACGGTTTGGGGGTCTAATGAGTCGTCAAGTGTGTTTTAAGTGTTTGTAGTTAATGTCTAAAGGAGCGTTTGGATTTAAACATGTTTGTACCCATTTTGGAGTCAAACGGGTCAATTGCCGTGTATTATAGTTTGATATGGTTTTGAATGTAAAATGAGTGTTTTGGTATAAGTTACAATGTTGTATTGAGGTTAAAGTGGATTGTGTGGTGTGTTGAGTATATGCAGGTTTTCCTGCTGATGTTCTGTCTTAGTTGGTCGATGCGGCGTATCTAGTATATTAGATACGACGCATCAGAAGTTAAGGTGATGCGGCGTATTTAGTATATTAGATGCGGCGTATCAGGAGTTTAAGGTGATGCGGCGCATCATTTCAGGTTGATGCGGAGCATGGTCTCTCAGTTGTGATACGACGTATCCCTCAAAAGGGTACGGCGTATCGTTGGTCAGAAGGTCTTTTGGTTGTGTTACAAAATTGTGTGTAATGTTTTGAAGGGTTTTCGAGTATATGTTCTTGCAAGTATTTTTCAAAGGGTTAAATATTGTAAGTTCTGGTTATTGAATGAAGAAATAGTATGAGTCCGTTTTAGTCAAGCGTTTCTGCGTCAAAAGTTCAAATTTTTGGTCTAATCAGGCACTGGGTGTTACAACATTGGCCTAAAACAGATCCAATAAGCACATAACAAAAACTAATAAGCCAAGAAATAAGCATAAGCACAGTTGACTAACTTTGACTATTTAATGAAAATAAGAAAACTTAAAATTTCATTAACTGAAATTAAATTACAATACTGAAAACTAAAAATAATAAATAACAATAAGCTAAAAAGAAAAAAAAAAAACCTAAATTAAGCTAAAATAAAACCTGTCTCTACTGTTACAATAGCTTAACTATATATACACTAAGAACTAGGGTTTCCTACTGAGCTTGTGCTTCTTGAGCTTTAATTTCCACCCTTGGATTAGCTTGGTGCCCACTCAAAAGATTCTTGGCCGTAGGATGGAGTTCCTTTGTCCTTGGATTGATGAGGTGGAGGGGGGGAAGACAACACCATGTGGGTTTCTTGGATGGTAGTAAGGTGATGTGGAAAGGAGATAGCGACTGGGATGGGGTTAAGGGTGATTAGACGGGAAAATGGTTAAGAAGATGATGAACATGGCTTATCTCTGGGTTTGACTCTTCTTTTGTGTTTGACCCCGGTTTGATTTTTTTAGCTAAGAAAGGTTTGGGTTTTGGGCTTAAGTGGGTGTAATGGGCTGGTGGGATAAAGTGGGTTGGGTTTAATGTTTTAAAGATCCGGTTTTCTTTAGTTGTTAGGATAAAAATGGTTTAAACACAAGGACCAAAGTTGTAATTGTTGAAACTTGTAGGGACCAATCTGCCATTTTAGCAAAGTTAATCAAGGGCCAATTTTGCCAAATGAAAATAATCCAAGGGCCATGTTGAGATCTTCGAGCTTGAATTTAATCCGAATTAATAATGTCTTTCCCGGCATCGGCTTTTGAACTCTTTTCCAAATCAAGCTCGGTTTTGTCCGTATTTGCCCCGTTTTCAATCCTTTTGTACCTGAAACACATAAAACACTATCCAAGGATATTTGTAACAATATATGGTCCATTTGGGTGTTTTTGGTCATTTTGTGGGGTTTTCCGGGTATAAAATGATGAGTAAAAGGCCACTCATCAATCCCTCACACTAAACAATTGCTAGTCCCTAGCAATCCGATCATATAAAGTAATGAAAGGATCAAAAGAATACCAAGGTTACAAAAAATATCCCGTTTTGACTTATTATAAAATGCAAGTAAATTAAAACGAGAACAAACGTAAATAATATGCTTGATTATCAAAAATGACATCATGGAACGGGAATCACACAAAGTAGGTGATTCCAGGGAATTGTAATCGTCATCCTTTTTTTTATACTTCCCAACTAAGTTTAAATTCCTTGTGCAAATGTTTTTGTAAAATGCTAACACTACTTATGGAAGTTAATTGTGTATTACTCCTTGTTCCCAAATTCCTATTTTCCTCTATTTATTTTATTTTTGGTGAGAATTGAATTTCTTCAAATTCTCGTTTCGATAATTTTTAGTCCGATAAAGATACCTAGTTTAGATGCTAACTAGCTTCTAATCTTCCTCCGAAAACCGTTGCCATAAAAATGAGGTCCACATCAAGGTGATTCAAAATGGGGCTTATTATTCTATTTTTTATATTTTTGACTTTTGCAATTTTATTTTTTTTTTTTTTTTTTTTTTTTTTTTTTTTTTTTTACAACTTAACTTCTTATTGTACTATAAACCACGGAGCTTCACGGGGAAATTCCAAGACCTTATACCTTAGGAATAAAGGATCCAAGGGCCGTTACAACGGAGAGTTCCAAGACTTTATACATTCCGGAAATGAGGTTCCAGGGGTGTTAGACCAAGACCTTACACCTTCCTGAATAAAGATCCAAGGGCCGTTATAAGAGGGTAGCCAAGACCTAAACGCCTTTTGGAAATAAGGATCCAAGGACCGATCTCGAACCGTAGCTTATAGCACATAAATTTAAGATTTATTTATTTTTGCTTGATTTTAGTGCCACCACTCCAAATCTCGTGTACGATAAACTAACCGGAACTTTACGGATAATTCCAAGACTCTAGACATTCATGAAATGAGGATCCAAGGTCGTTAGACCAAGACCTCACACATCCTGAATTAGAGATCCAAGGGCCGGTTTATGAACCGCCGCTTATGTTACACGACACTTGTAGTAACCTTGATGCGTACCCAACTTTTATAAGCAAGAATTTTCTTAAGAAGACAAAAACTAATCATCACCAAAACCAAACACCCTTAATTATTCCTAGATTACTAGTAGTAGATGAAACAAGCTTATGGGAACAAAAAGCCACAAATAACTTCGATGAGCTCTAAAGAGAACCAACTACTCCACGTTTAGCATTTTCATTTGCACAATTCGTAAAAACTTAGCCTAAACGTTAAGGGTAGCAGCCAAATCAACACTTTGGCAGATTCGGGATTCCCATGTTCTAGCCTAATCAAGTCTAAACTTCCACTAATACCGAAGCATTAATGTATAGCAAATTATTTTTTATGTGCAAAGCACTTCTTTTTCATTAAAAGACGATAAAAATTTTAAAATTTTGGTCAAAACAGGGGTGCTAGGGGACTAGTAGGTACAATATGTGAAAAATTTTAAAATTTTGGGTCAAATTCGCAAGAATTCCCCCCCACACTTAGAATTGAATATTGCCCTCAATATTCAAAGTACCGGCCTAAGCCGACACTATAGAACGTAAAAAGGTAATACTACAAGCTAAGTGTGGAAAATAAATCTTTTTTCTTCACAAAAAAGATTAATAAGATATCTCTGGATAAACATAAACATAAAGATCGGATATTGGGCGGCTGGATTGAAAACAGGCGCATCAATCATCACGATCTACGGAAATCCTGAAAACAAAGGCAAACACATAACCACAAAGCAACAAGTAGAGGAATTCCCCCACACTTAGTGTTAGAAATAAGAAAGAAGATAGAATGATAAGCATGGGTTGCCACCCACGAAGCGCTTGTTTATTGATCGAGTCGTTAGCTTGACTCGCCCCGAATTCATTTGTTCTTGGGGGAGCATGTGGAAAAGAAAATCTCCATCGGACTTTCGTTCAAGATGTTTGAATAAACATTGAAGCATACGAAAGTTTCACTCCGATGAGATACCCACGGCTTAAAAGAATGAGAGATGCCGGGGTCAAAGATGGTATCTTCACTCCCGAATGAGTGAATGAGAGGAGAAGTCACCAGATAGGTGAAGAAAGGGAGAAAGACTCGAACGACATATGTGAAGTCAATATAAGGGCGACCCTCAATAGGAACTGTCACATATGTCGGAGAAATAATATTCTTTTGAATCTCGGGATTAACAATTGAGGTCATATTATCAAAAACAGTAGAGTCTTTGACCTCATCGTTCTCTAACACTTCAACAAAGAGAGGATTCACGTTGCTAGAAAAGCAATCGAATTCAAAAAGAGTGTTAGAGAAAATCCCGGAAGTAACCTCAGAGATGTCAAGAGATTCTCCAAAAATTGGAGAATCACATTCTCTGTCAAATATCTCCTCAGACTCACTTGGGGTTGGGACAAGGTTCTCAGCACTAGACTTTATGAATTCGTCCGATTCCTTTTCAGGAATAGTGCTAAGATGCTCATCCCCCATAATGAGAGAGTCCTCGGGTCTAGACTGAGAGGATTGAGAGATGGTATCATTTAAAGGAATAGCACTCTCCTCTTCGTCTTCTTCCTCATCATCGTCATCAAGAAGGGCAGCCCTGAGAAACATGGAACGCCTTTTTGCTGCTCGTTCTTCGGCTACAAGTTCTTCACAAGATTTTTCATGACGATCTTCTTGGGGAAGTTCTTTAATCGAATCCTTAATTTCTTTGAGTAAATTAAGAATTTGAAGAACGTCTTCTTGAGATGGTGTTTGAATCATTTGGTACTGTGGAGGTTGGTCATGATAAGAATAGTCAAAATTGTTACAAGGGCCATGCTCATAGACAAGCGGGTTCCTTGTTTGACAATCGGAGCTATAATGCGGACCTCCACAGTACTCACAACAATACGTTTGTTGTGACTGATTCGGTGAATTATATGGATAGTGGTCATAACCGAAGTTTTGATTACATGGAACTTGCTCATAGACAAACGTGTTCCCTGTTTGACAATCAAAACTTGGGTGTGGACCTCCACAATATTCACAAGAATATGTCTCCATCTGGTGTTGTGGGGTCTGGTTGAAAAAGTCAGTTGTTTCATGGTAAGAATAAGGATTTTGGTCATAGACAAACCCGTTTCCCGATTCCACCATGCTACAACCGGGACAATTCCCACCATTATGAGGACCTCCACACCATTCACAACCATAATGGTAAGATGAAGACATAAAGAAGAAGAATTAAACGGATAGAGGGTAAGAAATAAAGAATTAAACAGATAAGAGGATTGAGAAGAATATTTTTGGATTTTTAAAATTTAGAAACATGGAAAAACACAAAAGAAAAAGGAAAATAAATTTGAAAAGAAAATCTTTTTGGGTTTTTTGAAGAGTTTTATAAAATGAAAATATTTTTGGGTTTTTCAAGGTTTTTTAAATTTTTTTGGAATTTTGATAAAAACTATTCACAGGAAAAACACATAACTTCACGAGGAAGGATCTTCAAGTCACTAATCGTCAAACCGTAATGATATTGTCGCAACACACCTCCCCGGCAGCGGCGCCATTATGATATTCGAGTTAAAATATCACAAGTCATCCTTTCACGAAGAAAAGTCAACTCGCGACGATTTAACGCAACAATCAATTGTAATAAACCAGAAAAGTGAATACCCGGGTCGTAGTCCCAATGAGGCGTGAAATTGCGGATATCGTTTAAGGTTTGGAATTAAAATGCTTGAAATAACGAGGTTCACTTTGGTTACTAATATCTAATAAAACGAAAAACAAAGAACGTGAACGGGAATCAAATAACGAGCATAAACGTAACAATCTATGAAAATTAATCCTACGGATACCAAATTAATTTTCCTATGTCCTAAATGATAAAAGAAAATTTTAGAAAAAAGAATTGTATTTTTTTGACTTTTTAATAATTAAATACGAATTAAAAACTAATTTAAAGAAAATAAATGATTAAAAATACTAAATGAAAAGAGGAAAATCTAAAAAATTTTGGGAAAATACTTTAAGGTTAACTAAAGCTAAGAAAAATAATAAACTTGAAACAGCTTATGTAAATAAGCTAATAATAAGCAAACTGTTCCAATTAACAAAGAAAGAAATAAGGCTTAAAAGAAAAATAGGATAGAGTTATAACTGAAAAAGTCCCTAGGGCAGTTGGATTGTGCTGTGTGTGAGGGTTGGCTATGCAAGAGACCAGGGTTCGAATCCTGGCCTCAGCTTTTTTGAAAAATTATTTTTTTTTCTATTTTTTCTTTTTGAAACTTAAAAAGCCCTATAAAATAAGCATTATTTATAACTACCACTAATCTTGAAACTTAAAAATAAGCTTAGAAAGAAACTAGGAACAGATCAGCAGGTTAAAGAAACGAAAAATAAGCTAATGCAATTATCTAAAAAGTTGTTAAGCGAAATTTAAGCTAGAATGAAACTGAAAATAAGCTAGATCTAATTAAACACAATCTAAATTCACAACTGATAAGCTAAAATCAAAAGCAATAAGCACTGAACTTAAGTCCATAAGCTATAAGTGGACTAATGTTGCAGGCCTAAAAATGGCCAACTGAGTAAGTTTCCAAGCTTATAATAAGCACTAAGGATTAAAGCTGAAGCCACAAGATTGAAAAAACAAGCAATTCATATACCAATAAGCACATAGGAAAAAGCTTAGACCCATAAGAGCTTATTTGCTTCTTGAAAATAGGATGAGAATAAGCTATGATCAAACAGAACAAAATGGCTGATGCAGGCTTCAGTTCAGTTTAATAGGGAATTCCTAGCTTAATAATAAGCACTGAGTGTTACACCCACATCCCGATAAGGTACTAGTTATGTAAATAATATGTATTGTATATTATAAGTCTTGTGATATGAGTTAGCTAAATAAATAAATGTGAGTGGTAAGTTAGAAAGAATAGAACTAGAAGGGCTAAGATTGCCATTTGGGCAAAGTTCATTAATTAAATATCCATGGCTAGATGATTTTAGAAAAGTCCAGGTTTTTCTTGGTCTCTCTTGGTGTGTCGACAATTAGAGAAAAAGAGGAGGGAAGCTCAATTGTTATTACTCAAGCCTTTCCAATCATCTTTTAGTGTTGCCAAACATCCAAGAAGCTTTAATTTACAATTCCCATCTCAAGTAAGTGTTATCCCTAAATTTGTTAATTAGGGTTCATGTTTAGTATTTGATCATATTGATCAAAGGTTGATAATTCATGACTAGTTAGTTAATTAGTCTCTAATTTGAGATGATTGTGTTATAGGAAGCAAGTAAGAAGTGGGGAAGCTATTGTTAGTGTGATTGTGCTTAAGAATCAAGGTAAGTACATTGGTTATAACATGTCCTTGTTAGCTTTATCATATCTTGGTATGATAATGGTTTATGTGTTAGCTTTATCATGTTTGTTTACATGATAATGGTGAAGGATAGGGTATAGGGTGCGTTAGCTAGTATGGATCCATCACTAGGTATAGCTTAGTTAGTCGTCGGGCTAACTATGGGATGAGGTTCGACCTTACGGGTTGATCGTGTTTAGGTCGACTATGTCGATGTGAAGTAAGTGCCCCTATATCGCTAGCTTAACTAGTGGTTAGACTAGTTATGGTTATGTATGATGTTTAGCTTGTTATGCCATGTACTTACTAAGCGTTTCGCTTACATGTTTAGTTGTGATGTTTTCTTGATAGGTACCGAAGGATCGAGCAAAGGTAAGGAAAAGGCGTAAGTGATTATGTAGTAGAAGACCGTTCTCTTTTGGACCAAGCATATTGAAGTTGGAAGCCCCCAAGTGTTCTTTTGTGTCGTGGGTACACTTCTTTTTATATGGTCATTTTTTTAGTTCACGGTCTTGTGGTCGTATATGGTCTTTGTTCATGTTTAGGCCAAGGGTCAAGTTTGTGTATAAGTTATGATGTTCATATGGTGTCTAAGTTAGAACTTGTATGGTTATAGTACTCATTAAGGGGTGTTTGGTATAAGCATGTTTCTACCCATTTTGAGATGTTAACGGGTCATGTATGCATGAGACGCTTTTGATATGTTAAGTTAATGGTTATGGTCAAGTTATTTGTGAATTGGTAGTAGTATAAATGGTCTTGTAGTGTAAATGGGTCATTTTGGGTATTAATGCATAACCCGTCCAATTTTGAGGTACTATTACGGGTGGCCAAACGGGTGATGTTTTTGCATGAAATTAATCTTACGGGCATACTAAAGGATTCTGGAAAGTTTCGTCAAGTTTCGAGTCCGGGAGGTCGGGTTTCCAGCCGAGGATTTTGATTATGCATATTTGGGACAGTAGGTCTGTCCAGAATTTCTGTGGTGCAGGGTAGATACGGCGCATCTCCTTTGAGATACGGCGTATCAGGTGATGCGGCGCATCTCCTTTTGGGATATGGCGCATCGTAGCTATTTTCTTGAAATTTTATGTCTCAGTGGGTCGATGCGGCGTATCAGAAGTTTAGGATAATACGGCGTATCACTTTAGATTGATACGGCGTATTGTCTCTCAACTTTGATACGGCGTATCCCTAAAAAGGATACGGCGTATCTTGGTCTCAGAAGGGTTGTTTGGTCGTGTTAGAAAATTGTGTGAAATGTTTTGAAGGGTCTTCGAGTATATGTTCTTGCAAGTATGTTTAAAAGGTTAAATGTTATAGATTCTGGTCATTAGATGAAGAATTTGTATGAGTCCGTTTTAGTCAATTGTTTCCAAGTATAAAGTTCAAAATTTTTGGTATAAGTGGTCACGGGGCGTTACAACTTGGTATCAGAGCTTCGGTCTAAGAGATTTAGGATTTCCCCTTAGGATTTCCTAGACTTAGGCCTTGTGTAGACGCGTTTAGTATAGGTGTTTGTTATTTGTGTATTGTTTGGGTGATTTCGGGAACACATATGTTAAGTATTTTTATGACTACGCCTGGCCACCGTAGTGATAAAAATATGACACGTATGTGAGATTGAAATCATTTAGGCTATACATGGATGATAAACTCTAGGGTGTTTAGTATAATGATAGATATGTCATTCATGCATCGACTATGATTGTGACTTTGCTTAATAATGTGAATTGTTAAATTTCAGTTAGTAGAAAAGATGGCGACTATCCGAAATAAGGAGGTGTTAAGGACGACCTCCTCCCGCCATGATGATGATGATTCAAATGATGAGGGAAATTCTAGTAGTGTCAAGTCAATACCACTACCGGAAAATCTTAACCCTAAAAGTTTTACGAAAGCTGAGTTGAAAGAATTGGACGTTTTGGTGACCGATAGAGTAGGAAGGGCTATTGAGAAGGTTATGCCCTATTATGTCGACAAAACAACCGAGAACTTACAAAAGATATTTCAAGAGGAGATTGAGAAGCTTAAGAAGAGTGGGGAGTTAGTGAGTGATTCAAATGCTAGACTTGGAGTGGGGAGGGAGAAATCCACTTATCGTGACTTCACTGCTTGTGCTCCACCCACATTTACGGGGACTCTCGATCCGTTAAAGAGTTCTAGATGGATTACTGATATAGAAGGGGCTTTTCGTACGAGTCATTGTGTAGAAGAGGATAAGGTGAACTTTGCTACTAATTACCTTCGTGAACGGGCTAAAGTATGGTGGGAAGGCAAGGCAAACGAGAAAGGTAGTGCTTGGAGAGAATCGTGCACGTGGGATCAATTTAAGGAAGTGTTCATGAAAGAGTATGCTCCCGCGGAGGAAATTGATAAAATAAGAGAAGCTTTCCATTCCCTTGTGCAAACTGATGAATCGGTGAATGAGTTGTGGGGAAAGTTTTGTGACATGGTACAATATTGCCCGGAGTATCTTAACAATGAGAGGCTTAAAGTTGACAAATTTCAAAGGATGCTCAAGGATGAAATTCGTACGATAGTGTCACCTTTCAAGTGCGCCAACATGGAGGATCTTCTAAGCAGGGCACGTACTCGTGAAGCAGACTTGGATAGAATGAAAGGCAAAGAGAAGAAGGACTTAAAAAGGAAGCAAGATCAACCATCAACATTTGGTAAGCGAGGCAGGTTCGATTTCACAAAGAAGGACAACACGGGGAAGTTACCTCCTAAGTGTAATAGGTGCGGTAAGAACCATATGGGAGAATGTAAATCCGGGATGAAGGGATGTTATAAATGTGGGGATACTAGCCATATTAGCAAGGATTGCACCAAGCCTTTGGTAATATGTTATGGGTGCAACGAAGAAGGACATAAGGTAAGTGAATGTCCTAAGGCCAATCCTAAGCAAGCGAAGCCGTTTAAACCGATTAAAGGAGAAAAGGTTGAGGTTCCGAGGCCTACAGCTCGTGTTTATCAGATGAGTGCCGAAGAAGCGAAGTCGGGTTCAGATGTTGTCACAGGTATAATTCTCGTTAATTCTAAACCCGCTCGTGTTTTGTATGACTCTGGTGCAAGCGTGTCCTTTGTATCTTATAACTTTAGTAAAGAATTGTCCACCCCGTTAGATAAGCTTCCAATACCTGTAGAAGTTGAAATCGCCGATAGTAAAGTTGTGGTAGTGTCAAATGTGTATCGTGATGTAGAAATAGAGATCGATGAGAATGTTTTTAGGATCGATTTAATCCCTATAATGCTTGGAGAGTTTGATATTATTGTTGGCATGGATTGGCTTAGCAAACACAATGCCGCCATTCTATGCAAACAAAAGATCGTTAGAGTTGTGAATCCTAGTGGTCGAGAAATGATGATTTATGGTGATAAGAGGGAAGGCGAGTTAAAACTTTGTTCCGTAATGAAGACTAGAAAATATCTATCACGTGGTTGTCTAGCCTTTATGGCAACGTGGTAGATACGAGTTTTGAGAAGAAAAGTATCGACGATGTTCCGATTGTTAATGAATTTCGTGATGTATTCCCGGAAGATTTACCGGGTATTCCACCTGACAGACAAGTTGAGTTCCGTATTGATCTTGTTCCGGGTGCTACTCCTATTGCCAAAACTCCTTATCGTCTTGTTCCATCCGAAATGAAGGAGTTAATGAGTCAACTCCAAGAGTTACTTGACAAGGGTTTTATTCGCCCAAGTAGCTCACCATGGGGAGCTCCGATTCTGTTCGTTAAAAAGAAAGACGGTAGTATGCGGATGTGCATAGATTACCGTGAATTGAACAAAGTCACGGTGAAAAATGTATACCCATTACCAAGAATCGATGACCTCTTTGATCAACTTCAAGGTGCACGATGGTTTTCAAAGATCGATCTCCGTTCGAGTTATCACCAATTGAAGGTTCGGGAAGAAGACATTCCCAAGACGGCCTTTAGGACCCGATATGGACATTACGAGTTTACGGTTATGCCTTTTGGTCTCACGAACGCGCCTGCGGTTTTTATGGATCTCATGAACCGTGTATGTAGACCGATGTTGGATAAATTCGTTATAGTGTTCATCGATGATATCCTTATCTATTCTAAGAGTAAGGAAGAGCATGAACTACATCTTCGAGAAATACTTGAAACGTTGAGAAAAGAAAGATTGTATGCTAAGTTCTCAAAGTGCGAATTCTGGTTGCAAGAAGTTCAGTTCCTTGGTCATGTTATTAATCCCGATGGTATTAAAGTTGACCCGTCAAAGGTTGAGGCCGTGATGAATTGGCAAGCGCCGAAGAACGTTGGTGAAATTTGAAGTTTTCTAGGACTCGCGGGTTATTATAGACGGTTTATTCAAGACTTCTCCAAAATTTCATCTTCGTTAACCGAACTCACCAAGAAGAATGTTCCTTTTGTGTGGGGCGAGAAGCAAGAAGAAGCCTTCCGTACTTTACGAAAGAGGTTGTGTGAAGCACCGATCTTAGTGTTACTGGAGGGAACCGAAGACATGGTGGTCTATAGTGATGCATCTTATTCCGGTCTTGGATGTGTTCTTATGCAAAGGGGTAACGTGATTGCTTACGCTTCAAGACAACTAAAGAAGCACGAAGAGAAATATCCGACTCATGATCTTAAATTTGCGGCCGTAGTCTTTGCCTTGAAGATTTGGAGGCATTATCTATATGGTGTGAAGTTCATAATTTACACCGACCATAGAAGTCTTCAGTATTTCCTTGATAAGAAAGATCCGAATATGAGGCAACGTAGGTGGCTAGACTTGTTGAAGGATTATGATTGTGAAATTCGCTACCATCCGGGTAAGGCGAATGTTGTAGCGGATGCGCTAAGTCGTCAGGGCCGAAGTGATGTTACACGGATTCACTCCTTGAGAATGATTATCACATCTGATCTTTTCGATAGAATTAAGTTAGCTCAGGAGGAAGCGTTAAAAGAAGAGAATCAAGAGAAAGAACGTATCACTTCTCACATTCCTCATCTCGAAGAAGATAGTCGAGGGATTAAGACACGGTATGGAAGGGTTTACATTCCTTTTCGAAGCAACATTAAAGAATTACTCATGGAAGAAGCCCATAAGTCGAAGTATTCTATTCATCCGGGAGCTACGAAAATGTACCTTGATTTGAAAAGAAACTATTGGTGGCCGGGTATGAAAAGAGATTGCGTGAAGTACATAGAAAGATGCTTAACTTGTTTGAAGGTGAAAGCCGAACACCAAAAGCCATACGGAAAAGTCCAACCCTTAGACATTCCAGTTTGGAAGTGGGAAAAGATTACTATGGACTTCATCACGAAATTGCCAAAGACGAAAAAGAAGAATGATACCATTTGGGTAGTAGTCGATCGTTTGACTAAGAGTGCGCATTTTATTCCAATTAGGGAGAATATGCCTGTTCATAAGTTAGCGAAGGTTTATGTTAATGAGATAGTCGCGCGTCATGGGGTACCTATATCTATAGTCTCCGATAGAGATGGGCGTTTCACTTCAAATTTTTGGCAAGATTTCCAAGAAGAGTTAGGTACGAAACTTCATATGAGCACGGCTTTTCATCCTCAAACCGATGGGCAAAGTGAGAGGACGATTCAAACTTTAGAAGATATGCTTCGAGCTTGCATGATCGAATTTGGAGGTAATTGGGACGACCATTTACCCCTAGTTGAATTCGCCTACAATAATAGTTATCATGCTAGTATAGGCATGCCACCCTATGAGATGCTCTATGGTAGAAAGTGTAGGACGCCCGTATGTTGGGAAGAAGTGGGAAGGAGGGAATTGGCTAGCACGGATATAGTGTTAGCAACGACGGAAAAGGTTGAGATGATTCGAGCAAGACTTAAGGCGGCACAAGATAGGTGGAAAAGTTATGCCGATAATCGAAGAAGGCCAATAGAGTTCGAGGTAGGTGATATGGTTATGCTAAAAGTTTCTCCGTGGAAGGGCGTTTTTAGGTTTAAAAACAAAGGGAAATTAAGTCCGCGGTTTATAGGGCCGTTTAAAATTTTGAAACGTGTTGGCAAGGTGGCTTATGTGTTGGAATTGCCCGAAGAAATGAGAGGTATTCATAATACTTTCCATGTGTCGTACTTGAGGAAATGTTTAGCGGATGAGGCTAGTGTGGTCACGTTAGACGATATAGAAATTGATCCTGAATTGATTTCACAAAAGGATGAACCGGAAGCGATCTTAGGAAGGAAAGTGAGGCAACTTCGAAACAAAGAAATTCCGTTAGTGAAGGTGCAATGGAGACATCGTAAAGGTACAAGCATTAGATGGGAGCTAGAGGAGAAGATGAGGAATGAGTATCCTCATTTATTTCAATAGTAGATTTCGAGGACGAAATATTATTTTAAGGAGGGGAGAATTGTTACACCCACATCCCGATAAGGTACTAGTTATGTAAATAATATGTATTGTATATTATAAGTCTTGTGATATGAGTTAGCTAAATAAATAAATGTGAGTGGTAAGTTAGAAAGAATAGAACTAGAAGGGCTAAGATTGCCATTTGGGCAAAGTTCATTAATTAAATATCCATGGCTAGATGATTTTAGAAAAGTCCAGGTTTTTCTTGGTCTCTCTTGGTGTGTCGACAATTAGAGAAAAAGAGGAGGGAAGCTCAATTGTTATTACTCAAGCCTTTCCAATCATCTTTTAGTGTTGCCAAACATCCAAGAAGCTTTAATTTACAATTCCCATCTCAAGTAAGTGTTATCCCTAAATTTGTTAATTAGGGTTCATGTTTAGTATTTGATCATATTGATCAAAGGTTGATAATTCATGACTAGTTAGTTAATTAGTCTCTAATTTGAGATGATTGTGTTATAGGAAGCAAGTAAGAAGTGGGGAAGCTATTGTTAGTGTGATTGTGCTTAAGAATCAAGGTAAGTACATTGGTTATAACATGTCCTTGTTAGCTTTATCATATCTTGGTATGATAATGGTTTATGTGTTAGCTTTATCATGTTTGTTTACATGATAATGGTGAAGGATAGGGTATAGGGTGCGTTAGCTAGTATGGATCCATCACTAGGTATAGCTTAGTTAGTCGTCGGGCTAACTATGGGATGAGGTTCGACCTTACGGGTTGATCGTGTTTAGGTCGACTATGTCGATGTGAGGTAAGTGCCCCTATATCGCTAGCTTAACTAGTGGTTAGACTAGTTATGGTTATGTATGATGTTTAGCTTGTTATGCCATGTACTTACTAAGCGTTTCGCTTACATGTTTAGTTGTGATGTTTTCTTGATAGGTACCGAAGGATCGAGCAAAGGTAAGGAAAAGGCGTAAGTGATTATGTAGTAGAAGACCGTTCTCTTTTGGACCAAGCATATTGAAGTTGGAAGCCCCCAAGTGTTCTTTTGTGTCGTGGGTACACTTCTTTTTATATGGTCATTTTGTTAGTTCACGGTCTTGTGGTCATATATGGTCTTTGTTCATGTTTAGGCCAAGGGTCAAGTTTGTGTATAAGTTATGATGTTCATATGGTGTCTAAGTTAGAACTTGTATGGTTATAGTACTCATTAAGGGGTGTTTGGTATAAGCATGTTTCTACCCATTTTGAGATGTTAACGGGTCATGTATGCATGAGACGCTTTTGATATGTTAAGTTAATGGTTATGGTCAAGTTATTTGTGAATTGGTAGTAGTATAAATGGTCTTGTAGTGTAAATGGGTCATTTTGGGTATTAATGCATAACCCGTCCAATTTTGAGGTACTATTACGGGTGGCCAAACGGGTGATGTTTTTGCATGAAATTAATCTTACGGGCATACTAAAGGATTCTGGAAAGTTTCGTCAAGTTTCGAGTCCGGGAGGTCGGGTTTCCAGCCGAGGATTTTGATTATGCATATTTGGGACAGTAGGTCTGTCCAGAATTTCTGTGGTGCAGGGTAGATACGGCGCATCTCCGTTGAGATACGGCGTATCAGGTGATGCGGCGCATCTCCGTTTGGGATATGGCGCATCGTAGCTATTTTCTTGAAATTTTCTGTCTCAGTGGGTCGATGCGGCGTATCTAACTTAATAGATGCGGCGTATCAGAAGTTTAGGATAATACGGCGCATCACTTTAGATTGATACGGCGTATTGTCTCTCAACTTTGATACGGCGTATCCCTAAAAAGGATACGGCGTATCTTGGTCTCAGAAGGGTTGTTTGGTCGTGTTAGAAAATTGTGTGAAATGTTTTGAAGGGTCTTCGAGTATATGTTCTTGCAAGTATGTTTAAAAGGTTAAATGTTATAGATTCTGGTCATTAGATGAAGAATTTGTATGAGTCCGTTTTAGTCAATCGTTTCCAAGTATAAAGTTCAAAATTTTTGGTATAAGTGGTCACGGGGCGTTACACTGAGACTAAAGGGGAGATTCCACAAAAGCTAAAACCATAAAGGCTTATAGTGCCAACTACTTAGGGATCAAAAATTAGCCAACAATATTGATCGGCCCCAAACGGTCAACTCATATCGACCAAAGATATTGGTCAACAAGAGTCAAACAATCTAGGGCGCAATGCAATTTACCAAAGGAGTACAGAGTATCCCCGGGTCGTTATGTCCCAACGAGGTGTGTAAACTGTAATAGAACGAATATGTGATCGAGTGAGAATTGAACAGGAAAGGTTTTGAGCTGAATTACACTAAGGAAACGTGAAATAAAGCTAGAAAAATGAAAATTTAACTTTTAAAAATCTAAAATAACTTAAAACTTATTTTAAAACTAAAATTATATTTTTTTTCACTTTTTATCTAATTATTATTAATTATTTATTATTTAATTACTTATTAAACTAATTTAATTTATTATAAATACTAAATGATCTGAGAAAAATCTAAAACTTTTTCTATAAATATTATGAGGTGAAAAGAAGCTAAGAAAATTATAAAAATGAAAAAAATGCTTAATTAAAATTTAAAAAGATAAATTCTATTAAATAGAAGCTATCACTATTTTTCTGTTTTTGTTTTTCTTAAGGTCTACAGATATAATTATATTTTTCCTAGATTATAAATGACAAAAGAAAATTATGTAAAAAAGATTTATATTTTTCTGATTATTTTTCTTTTTATTATGAATTAATTATTATTCTAAACTAATTAAAAGATTAAAAATACTAAAACTTTTCAGAAAATTATGAAACTTTTTATTTAATTACTTAGTAGTATACTAAAGCTAGGGAAAATATAAAAGTTATGAAAAGCTTAAAAATAAGCTGAAAAATAAGCTGTTTAACCTTATTAGCTTAAAAGGGAAAAGGTCCTAGTATAAATAAAAGAGATGAAACAAAAAGCACTAAGGACAAGGTAGTGGAGATGGTGCACGAGCTCAGTTTGAGATCTGAGCTAAATAACCAGGGTTCGAATCCCTCCTTGCATACTTTTTACAAACTGTTTTATTTTTTTGGTTTTTCTTTTTGCTAAGTACTTTTAAGCTATAAATAAGCAACTTTAATAAAGGGAATATTTTTAGAATTCACTAAATAAGCTGGAAAACAGCTGCTTATCTCAACAGTTTATATAATAAAGTTTTTAAGACTAGATTTTGACAAAATAAGCTAAAAGCTAGAATATAAGCCAAGGGCTGAAGGAAAAAGCTAAAAGGGACTGAGGTACATATGAATAAGCCTAGGGATTCAAGAAAAGCTATGGGAATAAGCTGGAGAGCTCAAAATAAGCTAAAAAGTATGCTGATTTTCTGTGGTGCAGGGCAAAAACAGCCCTTTTCAAGCTACTGAAAAGCTGGTGTAAAAAATTCAAAAAAATAAACTAAAAATATGGCGAAGTACACAAGCTAGGGAACTATATGCGTGCCAAATTTTAGCTTCTAACTCCTTAAGATGAAGAAATGAAAAATAAACAAAAACTGACTGAAAATGCAAAAATACGAAAAAATGACAAAAAGTGCAGACCTTGTGCAAACCAAATGAAACTTACTTAGGCTGTTTTGACTACTTTAATATGACCTTAAGGACCTCAGAATTGAAAAGAACAAGGGCCAAATACGCTTGTGCTTATAATTGGCTTATTTGAGCTAAAAATGGACTGAAATTCCAAAAAGCCTAAGAAAACTAGTCTAACTATCTAATTGGCTAATAAGGACTTAAAATCTGCTTCTATGGACCATATTAAGTTGGATTAAATCTGAGCTAGGTGCAAATGTACAGTAATTCCTGGTTTAAACCACTTTGACCCATAAGAGCCAAACAGCCCTTTATAGGGACTGTTTTGGTCTTTTAAGCTAAAACAGTTGATTTAAGCTAGGATTTTAAATGAACTAAGTCTGCTTATCTTAATTAAGTATTAATTAGTGATTAAAAACTGAAAATAAGCTGTTAATAAGCAGTAGCTATGTAAGGCTTATTTTTGGCTTAAAATGAGATAATTGAACAAAATGAGAAAAATAACTATTTAATACAGAAAAACTGATGAAATATAACTAGTAACTACTAATAAGCTACAAACTTATGAAATAAGCTGAAATTAAGCAGTGTAACAGTAAAAATAGAAAATTAAGAAAAAAAACTAGAAATTAGCTTACAACTGAAATTGATTATGAACAAAGAACTAAGGACCAGAAACCATTCCTAGCTTGTTCATACAAGCTAGAAAACCCAGAATCTTTCCTGAACAGCTTATTTTCACCCAGAATAGCTTATTGAGCTTAAGTTGACTTTCTGTTGACTTTTTCCATGATTTGAAATTTAAGCAGATTATTTCTAATATAAGCTTATAGAAAGCTATGATAAGCTTTTACAAGCTTATAGCAAGGGTATTTGAGGCTTTTAATGATGATTAAAAAGAACTAGTGCTTATTTATCTTAACAGAAAACTCGAAATTTTAGCAATAATGAAATACAGAACAACAGTACTTAAAATAAGATTATTTTGACTAAATTAAGCTTGAATTAACAACTGAATACAATAAATTACAACTATGAAGACTGAATAATTAAAATACGATCTACTCTAAATTAACTACTAATTAATTATACAAGCAGAGGGTACTATATATAGTACAAGTTGCTGGGAAACTCCTTGTCATCACCTCTGAGTAATCTCCAACCATTGAAATGGCTTAATTCAATCTCAAACGTCCACTTGGATTTTTGGCGGGAAAAGGGGCATGTGGGTTTTTTTAACTTTTTCCTGAGTCATGTGGGCAAGTGGGAGTAGCTAAGAGATAAGGAGGGGGGTTGAGGTGGAAAGGTGGTAGACAGGTGGTGGTAAAACCATGGTGGTTTTGGTTTGCAGGCTTGGTTGAGGGAGAAGAACAGGGAAGATGGGTTTGACTGGGGAGTTGACCCGATTTTTATTTATTTAAGTTGGTGGGTCGGGTTTGGGCTTTGGGTTTAGTTTAGGATGGGTTGGGTTTGTTGTTTTGGGTAGGATTTGGGTTTGTTTAAATAAAGGGTCCGGTTTGGATTAGGTTTAATTAGGGTTGGGTTGTTTTTAGATTTAAGGGTTTTAGGAATTAGTTATAAGGTTTAAACTTTAGGGACCAAATGTGTAATTCCCTGAAAGTTGAGGGGGTTGGGTTGTAATTTCACCAAAGTTATCAAAAGGATATTTCTTGCCAAGTGTCAATAGTACAAGGATCATAAAATATAATTTTCCATTTTTTGCAAACCAAGGACTAATTTTGACAACTTTTGAAACTCGAGGGACTAGACTTGCCATTTATGCAAACTTTGCTCATTTTCACTTGTTTTCAATCATTTTGCATTTGAAACATATAAAAACACAATCCAATAATATTTTCTGAATTTTGAAGCATAACTGCATGTTTTTAAATGTTTTTGCAGTCAAAATGTGAAAGAAATGATGAGTATTTAGACACTCATCAATCCCCCACACTAAACTATTGCTAGTCCCTAGCAATCCTTTTTGAAAATTTTAATGGATTTTACTCTTTACCAGATAGCCATTACTTCTGGAGTAGCCAATGTTTTAGTATGTGATACTTTGGTACACTGATAACCAAATGATTTTGAGCAAATCATCAGCTGTCAACGGGTTTGATTTGTCTTTACCAGAAGCCGTTTGCTTCTGGACTAGCCAACTCTTAGATAAAATACAGTTATTATCTTTGGTGAGCTGATTACCAATTATGGTTTTCCACTGCCTTTACCACAAGCCATAACCTTGCGGGCTAGCCAACTCTTCACTTATAAAGATATGGTGAGTCGAAAACCATACAATTTTTGGCAAATTGCAAGCCATAAACGGATTTGATTTATCTTTACCAAGAGCCGTTTGCTCCTGGATTAGCCAATCCTTATGTGGGTTAGACATGGCGGACTGATAACCATTTATTGCGTTCTAAGTGAGAAGAAAAAAAAATTAAAATATTGGCCAAAATGGGGGTACTAGGGCACACATGTGACAAAATTCGCCAGAATTCCCCCCCACACTTAGAACTGAATATTGCCCTCAATATTCAAAGTACCGATTGTTAAACCAACACTTAGAACGTAAAAAGGTAATACTAATAGCCATTATTTTATATATACACAATTATTTTTTTATTTTTATTTATTATTTATTATTTTTTTTTGGAAAATAAACTGAAATTTACATATATACAACATGTGGGGCATCTCCCCCACACTTGGGTGTTAGAACAGAGAAAGAAGACAGAAATATGGGTGAAAACCCATATAGTGAGCTAATATTTTTGTTCACCGAGTCACTAGCTTGACTCGACCCCGCATTCATTGGTTCTTGGGGAAGCATGTGGAAGAGAAAATCTCCATCGGACTCTCATTCAATGTTTGGATAAACATTGAAGTACGTGAAAGTTCCACATCGATGAGATATACACAGATCCGGCTCACAAATGATAAATGAAAATGCCGGGATCAAAGATAGTGTCTTCATTCCCGAAGGAGTGAAGAACAGGAGAAGTCACCGTGTAGGTGAAGAAAAGAAAGAAAGTCATGATAAAAATCATGACTAACTCATCATCATCAGAAGGAGAATTCATGATTTCAGGATCATGAATCTCGTCATTTAAGCTCATTTGATCAAGACATATTCTGAGTGGGAGGGATGGAATTTTGATATTAATCAAATTCTCAGTGTTGAGAACATCTCCCTCCGGAACACAAAGACCATTTTTGTCTAGATCAAAGTGGAAGTTATCATACTCTGGTGGAGATATGATATGAGTGAGTTCAAAGGAGAACTCCTCGTAAAGAGAATCATTCACGTGATGTAAATCTGTGAACCCTTGTTCTATTATGGAATCATCACCTACCTCGTTCTGAATATCAAAGAGTAGATTTTCAGAAATTAAAGTGAATTCAGATTCGAATTTAAACAGAGGATTGGTGAAAGATGTTTTGAATGCTTCGGGAACAAGATGATCAATATTATCTTTTGGACTGACGAGCTCAGAAGGTAGTTCCTCCACATGACTGATGTCTCCACAAGATAAAGAATTTTCATCAGTATGTGAATCACTAAGCTCGGGGTTGGGATAAGAATTGAGTGATGGATCATGATATAAGAGACTTTCGATTTCTTCCAGATTGGATTCGAAATCAAAGAGATCATCATCACTTCCTGATGGAAGTGGATCAATGTGAGTAAGTTCATCAGTAAACTCCTCAAGAAGAGGGTCAACATCAGAATGGGGCAGTGATGCCTCAACATACTCAACTTCTCCATAAGATGTATATTCATCGTTAGAATCGGAGAAAGTCTCAAAATGATCTTTTGAACACTCAAGAGGGGAAGGGATATCACACTCATGATCAAGAATTCCCTGTGACTCACTTGGGATTGGGACAAGGTTCTCAACACTAGACTTTATGAATTCGTCCGATTCCTTTTCAGGAACAGTGCCAAGATGCTCATCCCCCATAATAAGAGAATTAGTGGGAACTTCGGGTGTGATAACAACAGACTGAGGGAGTTGAGAAGTACTAGCAGTCATGGGTTTTACAAATTCCATTTGTTCTTTTGCTAGCAGTTCCTCCATAGACTTTTCTCCCTGAATTTCCACGAAAGGAATCTCAACTGATGAACTTGATGAATCTTTTTGAAGAATATCAATGATATCTTCATCATCACTGTCATCATTGTCATCGATAAGAACAACATTGCGGAAATTGGCACGTGCTCTAGCTACTCGTAGTTCGGCTGATGTGTGAAAACCGAAAGGTTGACATTGATTATCAGCATGAGGATTTTCTTGGGCACGTTTATCTTCCTCTAAATTTTTTAATAAATCCAGAAGACCAAGGAGAATGTTTTGAGGAATA
The DNA here is from genome assembly GCA_021014915.2 of Artemisia tridentata subsp. tridentata. Taxonomy (NCBI): domain Eukaryota; kingdom Viridiplantae; phylum Streptophyta; class Magnoliopsida; order Asterales; family Asteraceae; genus Artemisia; species Artemisia tridentata. Next base: position 140,308,749 of record CP139508.1, on the reverse strand, counting down.
TCTTTGTTAGAATTGTCATCAGGAACACACTCATAGACATCCTCATTCATTTGGTACTGTGGAGGTTGGTCTGGAATGTCATAATTGTTACAAGGAAATGGATTCCTTATTTGACAATTAGAGCTGAAATGTGGACCTCCACAGTACTCACAACAAAATGATTGTTGTGGCTGGTCATGTGAATAATATGGAATTTGGTCATTTCCAAAGTCCTGAGTGTTACCAGAAAACTGTTCATAGACAAATGTGTTCCCGGTTTGACACTCAAATCCTTGATGAGGACCTCCACAAAATTCACATGAATATGTCTGTATTGGATTTATGAATCTGTTGCATACAGTACAATATCCACTTCTACAGTTATTTCCACATTTTTCACAAATGCATCGGAAACAACGATAGCTGTTCTCCATCGGGCTTTTGCAATAAAAGCATATGTCCCCGAGAGATGCCATAAGAGAGATAGAAGAAGTTAGAATCAAACGGATAGAGGGTAAAGGAATAAAGAATCAAAAAGGGTAAGAGGATAAAGATAAATATTTTTGGGTTTTTTTTTGTTCGTTGAAAACTTGAATAAAAATGTTTTTGGTAACCGTTTAGTTAAACGAATTAACTTCACGATTATTTTTAGTTTTATATGAAAATAAGGAAATATGAACAAAGATGGTAAATATACAATGGATGTATATTCAACAATCACTGATGCTTCAAATTCGTTCAACGCAAGACACCTCCCCGGCAGCGGCGCCAAAATTTGATTGGCCCCAAACGGTCAACTTATATCGACCAAGGATATTGGTCAACAAGAGTCAAACAATCTAGGGCGCAATGCAATTTACCAAAGGAGTACAGAGTATCCCCGGGTCGTTATGTCCCAACGAGGTGTGTAAACTGTAATAGAACGAATATGTGATCGAGTGAGAATTGAACAGGAAAGGTTTTGAGCTGAATTACACTAAGGAAACGTGAAATAAAGCTAGAAAAATGAAAATTTAACTTTTAAAAATCTAAAATAACTTAAAACTTATTTTAAAACTAAAATTATATTTTTTTTCACTTTTTATCTAATTATTATTAATTATTTATTATTTAATTACTTATTAAACTAATTTAATTTATTATAAATACTAAATGATCTGAGAAAAATCTAAAACTTTTTCTATAAATATTATGAGGTGAAAAGAAGCTAAGAAAATTATAAAAATGAAAAAAAATGCTTAATTAAAATTTAAAAAGATAAATTCTATTAAATAGAAGCTATCACTATTTTTCTGTTTTTGTTTTTCTTAGGGTCTACAGATATAATTATATTTTTCCTAGATTATAAATGACAAAAGAAAATTATGTAAAAAAGATTTATATTTTTCTGATTATTTTTCTTTTTATTATGAATTAATTATTATTCTAAACTAATTAAAAGATTAAAAATATTAAACTTTTCAGAAAATTATGAAACTTTTTATTTAATTACTTAGTAGTATACTAAAGCTAGGGAAAATATAAAAGTTATGAAAAGCTTAAAAATAAGCTGAAAAATAAGCTGTTTAAGCTTATTAGCTTAAAAGGGAAAAGGTCCTAGTATAAATAAAAGAGATGAAACAAAAAGCACTAAGGACAAGGTAGCGGAGATGGTGCACGAGCTCAGTTTGAGATCTGAGCTAAATAACCAGGGTTCGAATCCCTCCTTGCATACTTTTTATAAACTGTTTTATTTTTTTGGTTTTTCTTTTTGCTAAGTACTTTTAAGCTATAAATAAGCAACTTTAATAAAGGGAATATTTTTAGAATTCACTAAATAAGCTGGAAAACAGCTGCTTATCTCAACAGTTTATATAATAAAGGTTTTAAGACTAGATTTTGACAAAATAAGCTAAAAGCTAGAATATAAGCCAAGGGCTGAAGGAAAAAGCTAAAAGGGACTGAGGTACATATGAATAAGCCTAGGGATTCAAGAAAAGCTATGGGAATAAGCTGGAGAGCTCAAAATAAGCTAAAAAGTATGCTGATTTTCTGTGGTGCAGGGCAAAAACAGCCCTTTTCAAGCTACTGAAAAGCTGGTGTAAAAAATTCAAAAAAATAAACTAAAAATATGGCGAAGTATAAAAGCTAGGGAACTATATGCGTGCCAAATTTTAGCTTCTAACTCCTTAAGATGAAGAAATGAAAAATAAACAAAAACTGACTGAAAATGCAAAAATACGAAAAAATGACAAAAAGTGCAGAAAAAGTGCAGACCTTGTGCAAACCAAATGAAACTTACTTAGGCTGTTTTGACTACTTTAATATGACCTTAAGGACCTCAGAATTGAAAAGAACAAGGGCCAAATACGCTTGTGCTTCTAATTGGCTTATTTGAGCTAAAAATGGACTGAAATTCCAAAAAGCCTAAGAAAACTAGTCTAACTATCTAATTGGCTAATAAGGACTTAAAATCTGCTTCTATGGACCATATTAAGTTGGATTAAATCTGAGCTAGGTGCAAATGTACAGTAATTCCTGGTTTAAACCACTTTGACCCATAAGAGCCAAACAGCCCTTTATAGGGACTGTTTTGGTCTTTTAAGCTAAAACAGTTGATTTAAGCTAGGATTTTAAATGAACTAAGTCTGCTTATCTTAATTAAGTATTAATTAGTGATTAAAAATTGAAAATAAGCTGTTAATAAGCAGTAGCTATGTAAGGCTTATTTTTGGCTTAAAATGAGATAATTGAACAAAATGAGAAAAATAACTATTTAATACAGAAAAACTGATGAAATATAACTAGTAACTACTAATAAGCTACAAACTTATGAAATAAGCTGAAATTAAGCAGTGTAACAGTAAAAATAGAAAATTAAGAAAAAAAACTAGAAATTAGCTTACAATTGAAATTGATTATGAACAAAGAACTAAGGACCAGAAACCATTCCTAGCTTGTTCATACAAGCTAGAAAACCCAGAATCTTTCCTGAACAGCTTATTTTCACCCAGAATAGCTTATTGAGCTTAAGTTGACTTTCTGTTGACTTTTTCCATGATTTGAAATTTAAGCAGATTATTTCTAATATAAGCTTATAGAAAGCTATGATAAGCTTTTACAAGCTTATAGCAAGGGTATTTGAGGCTTTTAATGATGATTAAAAAGAACTAGAGCTTATTTATCTTAACAGACAACTCGAAATTTTAGCAATAATGAAATACAGAACAACAGTACTTAAAATAAGATTATTTTGACTAAATTAAGCTTGAATTAACAACTGAATACAATAAATTACAACTATGAAGACTGAATAATTAAAATACGATCTACTCTAAATTAACTACTAATTAATTATACAAGCAGAGGGTATTATATATAGTACAAGTTGCTGGGAAACTCCTTGTCATCACCTCTGAGTAATCTCCAACCATTGAAATGGCTTAATTCAATCTCAAACGTCCACTTGGATTTTTGGCGGGAAAAGGGGCATGTGGGTTTTTTTAACTTTTTCCGGAGTCATGTGGGCAAGTGGGAGTAGCTAAGAGATAAGGAGGGGGGTTGAGGTGGAAAGGTGGTAGAGGTAAAGGGTCCGGTTTGGATTAGGTTTAATTAGGGTTGGGTTGTTTTTAGATTTAAGGGTTTTAGGAATTAGTTATAAGGTTTAAACTTTAGGGACCAAATGTGTAATTCCCTAAAAGTTGAGGGGGTTGGGTTGTAATTTCACCAAAGTTATCAAAAGGATATTTCTTGCCAAGTGTCAATAGTACAAGGATCATAAAATATAATTTTCCATTTTTTGCAAACCAAGGACTAATTTTGACAACTTTTGAAACTCGAGGGACTAGACTTGCCATTTATGCAAACTTTGCTCATTTTCACTTGTTTTCAATCATTTTACATTTGAAACATATAAAAACACAATCCAATAATATTTTCTGAATTTTGAAGCATAACTGCATGTTTTTAAATGTTTTTGCAGTCAAAATGTGAAAGAAATGATGAGTATTTAGACACTCATCAAATATCAACAAATAAGCACTGAAATTAGATCTAATAAGCTAAAAATTGACAGATTGTCTGCTGAGGTACTGTTAGTGCAGGGCAAAATGGAAGCTTTTCAAGGTACTAAGAAGCTACTCAAAATAATTCCTAAAAATCTAAAAAAAATATGGAAGGCTAGATAAGCTGGCCAGCTATGACTGTGCTAATTTTAGGCTTATTACACCTTAACATGAGCATTTTAAAATTCAACAAAACAGGCTGCAAAAGGGAAAAAATCAAGAAAATCAATCTGCTGTAGTGTGGACTGTTTTGAGGCAAATTTAAGGCAGAAACTAAACTAAGCTACTAAAGCTATTAAACTATCCTACATTGGCCTAAAACAGATCCAATAAGCACATAAGAAAAACTAATAAGCCAAGAAATAAGCATAAGCACAGTTGACTAACTTTGACTATTTAATGAAAATAAGAAAACTTAAAATTTCATTAACTGAAATTAAATTACAATACTGAAAACTAAAAAAAATAAATAACAATAAGCTAAAAAGAAAAAAAAAATACCTAAATTAAGCTAAAATAAAACCTGTCTCTACTGTTACAATAGCTTAACTATATATATACTAAGAACTAGGGTTTCTTACTGAGCTTGTGCTTCTTGTGTGCTTCTTGAGCTTTAATTTCCACCCTTGGATTAGCTTGGTGCCCACTCCAAAGATTCTTGGCCGTAGGATGGAGTTCCTTTGTCCTTGGATTGATGAGGTGGAGGGGGGGAAGACAACACCATGTGGGTTTCTTGGATGGTAGTAAGGTGATGTGGAAAGGAGATAGCGACTGGGATGGGGTTAAGGGTGATTAGACGGGAAAATGGTTAAGAAGATGATGAACATGGCTTATCTCTGGGTTTGACTCTTCTTTTGTGTTTGACCCCGGTTTTATTTTTTAAGCTAAGAAAGGTTTGGGTTTTGGGCTTAAGTGGGTGTAATGGGCTGGTGGGATAAAGTGGGTTGGGTTTAATGTTTTAAAGATCCGGTTTTCTTTAGTTGTTAGGATAAAAATGGTTTAAACACAAGGACCAAAGTTGTAATTGTTGAAACTTGTAGGGACCAATCTGCCATTTTAGCAAAGTTAATCAAGGGCCAATTGTGCCAATTGAAAATAATCCAAGGGCCATGTTGAGATCTTCGAGCTTGAATTTAATCCGAATTAATAATGTCTTTCCCGACATCGGCTTTTGAACTCTTTTCCAAATCAAGCTCGGTTTTGTCCGTATTTGCCCCGTTTTCAATCCTTTTGTACCTGAAACACATAAAACACGATCCAAGGATATTTGTAACAATATATGGTCCATTTAGGTGTTTTTGGTCATTTTTGTGGGGTTTTTCGGGTATAAAATGATGAGTAAAAGGCCACTCATCAGTCCTTCTGGAAGCAGGCTCTCTGCTGTCGGGTTTATCCTAGTGGTAAGGGTATGATCTGTCTACATCTCACCTCCCCCTTACCACACTCAAGCGGGATTGGTTTTTTTTTTTTTTTGGTTGTCTTGGTGATACATTTAGTGGTAGGTGATGGTATATGGTGAGGAAGGAGGTTATTCATGTTTGTGAGTGTGGGGTTTCAAATTTTTTGGTTTGATGTTGTGGTTTTGGTTACGGATTTGAAGATTTAATGTTTGTAAATACAAAATCTTACATAGTTTTTGAGTGTTTATGTTGCTTTTGTACTTTAAACTCTAAAAAATATGAAGATATGGATTTGAAGATATGAAAACATGTATGAAAATTTAACAAAATTTAAAAATAAATGAAAAACTAATCTGATTTACTTTCTGACTATATGTAGGATCTAAAAGATAGTTGATTTATGTAGTTCGTGAGGTCGAGGTTGATCAAAGAAAGAGTGAAACATGATGAATTCTAGAGAGAGAAATGTGAAAGAAATAAAAGGTTTTATTAGATATGAAAGATAAAGAATACAACTAACCAAATGATTTTTCACACCCCTCATGAGTGGTATTTATAGACCCTAGACATTACTAGTTTGCTCCGTGTACATTATTAATCCATGCAGGTGCAAATATATTACGTCTCTAGTCCATTCACGTGTAAGACGTTATATTTACAAAAATAGCAAAGCTAACAATCTCCCTCCAAGATAGCGTCACACGTGAATGGTTACAATGAGTCCTATAAATACAAGTTGATAAGAGCATGCAGTCTTTATCTGCACAGCGGAATTAGGATCATAGACTGCTCAGCTGTAACTTCTTCATGGTTGTTCTTTCGGGGAGCATCATATCAACATAACTCACATAGAATGCACCCAAGTTGTCAAATAAGCCCCAATGTACACTTATCACATAGCACAGTTCCCTCAAGCAACCCAATCACGAAAGATAAAACAATAATACCTGGCTAACCCACCAGAAAAATCAATGGTATATATGCTTGTAGCTTTGATACCAACTAAAAGATAGTTGATTTATGTGGTTCAGGAGGTCGAGGTTGATCAAAGAAAGATTGAAACATGATGAATTCTAGAGAGAGAAAGTAGAGAGAGAAAAGTGAAAGAAATAAAAGGTTTTATTAGATATGAAAGATAAAGAATCCAACTAACCAAATGATTTCTCACACCCCTCATGGAGAGTCATGACTCATGAGGGGTATTTATAGGCCATAGACATTACTAGTTTGCCCCGTGTACATTATTAGTCCCTGCGGGTGCAGCTATATTACGTCTCTAGTCCATTCACGTGTAAGAAGTTATCTTTACAAAAATAGCAAAGCTAACACTATAAGTTAGAAAACATGTATGTTATACATTATTTTACAACTAAAACTCCCAAATTATAAAACTCCCTATCCCCATATTCCTTCTCTAAACTATAATCCTCCATTAAACTCTAATACTTAAACCGAGATATCTGGTTATTTTTACGTTCATCTGTAAAGAGTTCAAGTGAAAACGATTGAAGCAACCTCTACTCAATTTCATCAACACGGTAAATGATTTTTTTCGCAAGAGTGGGTTGCATTATCATAACTTCTTATCTCAATTTGAACTTGTATGTTTTAAGCAGGTAAAAGCAATATACAAACAAGTCGTTTGAGTTTACTTTTGTTTAGTTGCAATATTTTTTGGTTTCTTAAACCTTGTTTTATTATTTACTTCAACACTTTACGTGACTCTTTGATTTGTTAATTTTATTTAAATTTATAACTTCTAGATTATATTATGTAGTTTACTTGAATTTGGTTTTTATGTTTTTAACCAAGGTTGTTAAGATCGAAATCTTGTTATGGATCATTTTTATCTTTCAAAGATCAAGACTGTTAGATCAGATCAAGGTCTAAAGATATTACTTTAATTTTAAATGTCTTATAAGTCTAGTAATTCGTATTGAAAACGGATAATATAACAAATTTATGAAGAAATAGTTCAAAAAATTATAACACAATGAAAATGAAATTCACATAAGTTTATAATACTAATGCATCTAATCGGTGATTCTGGACGATAAATTTTTAGTCTAAAAGTCTATATATTTTACGCTTATATGACATTTATGGTTGCTCATGCTTGTTTATTATTGCACTTTAACTAAATACATACGTTATAGTTTCTTTGTTTAAATAATTTGAGAGAAGTATGATTGAATCGGATCGAGATCTTACGATCCTGTGGTAAGATCAAGATCCTATGTCTTCAAAGATCCTATAGAGGTCAGCTCATTTTCGTTTAGTGAAGTCGTAAACTCGTACGATCTTAAGAGTTGGATCGCGATCTTAACAAATATGGTTTTAACCAAAACCAAACTGAGTTCTAATTTGGTGTTTGGTTTGGTTTTCTGTGTTCTATGTTTTAGTTTTGACTTTACAAATTTTCAAACCAACGAACTGTAACCATACAACCCACAAACCCGAAAACCACATCGATGAACACCCCTAATTTGAATGTCAAAAACATAAAATCCGTAAAACTTAAACTATTTGACATACTCAATGTCTTTTGTCTCCTGACTCTCTCCTTTAAAAGCACCGTTGGTACGCTCAAATTCCCCTCATTTTTTTTTTCTCATTTGTTTTGAATAATGGTGATTTACAATATTCGCGTGTTTTAGAGGGTGGACATTCATAACTTTTCAGTGTATTTTACTTATAAAAAAATACTTTTTATTTTCACTACTCAATATTTACACATAGTATGCACGTGCATACTCTGCTGATAAAGCTAAATCCGCCATCGGCGTACTCGCCTAGTTAATTCTAAAACCACTCATTTTTAATCAAGTTATTGTAGTAGTATTTTTCTTTCTATCCATTTAGCCAGGCCCAAAATTGTACAGAATCTTATTATGGCAAAAGTTCCATGTAGATCCCAAATTTACCAAAGAACCAATCCTTTAATCTCATCCGTCCATTTCTTTACCTCCCATCCGTTGATTATTATTTTCTTTTCTTTTTTTCTTTTTATAATAATAATAAAAGGGTATTGTGGTAATTTTACATCGAACACATATTAGTACGCATTTCTTTCAATCTAACTCTCATTTACAACAATCCCCAATTCTAATCTGCTCTCTCGCTCTCATCCCCAACTATCAAATCCGTCGTTATCACCACAATTATCACAATCAGATCATCATCAATAATCGATAACCGCCGTCACATCATCCCCATTATCACCACCGAATCTGCCGTGAATCGCCGTGAACCGCCGTGAATCTTCGTGAAATGGCATCGAGTAAGGATAAAAGCAAGGCCTCTTCTGTCCTTTCTGGTAATTTCCTTTCATATTACGGTTATTTTTTTTCATATTTCGGTTATTGTTAGTTCGATTATCATTAGATGTTGTGTTAATGTGCTTATTAGTTATTTTGTTGTTATTTTGTTACTAGTTATAACTGATTAGGTTTTTTAAGTGTAATTATGATTTATTAGTTTATTTTAGAAGTTAACTGTTTGTTGTTTGTTATATGACTGGTTTAATTAGATGTGTTAGTTAGTTAGTTGTTCCAAATAGGTTTGTTTATGATTGTTAGTTACATTCCTGATATGATGAAATGAAATGTGTTTTAGTGTTGTTTTGTTTGTTATAGATTAGTTTGATTGTCCATTATCTGGTGTTCAACTTTTGTAAGTCAAACTTCTCATTTTTGACCCATTTTGGTGTCCTGCATCAGCATCTTGCTGTCTCATCTTATATGATTCTGATAGAATCATATATGATTCTGTGAGAATCATATATGATTCTGATAGAATCATATATGATTCTGTCAGAATCATAAATACTTTTTTTCCATTCTTCATAGTTGAATCATATATGAAAAGTATAACAATTACCAGAAGTTCTTCAACTTGAATGTGGTTTGTCTTGTTAGGTTCACAAAAGTGATTTTTCAAACCTGGAAGGACCTCCTTCCAGCTTTATGTAAATATTACTTTATAGAAAACAAAATATCGAGCTTTAAATGGAAATGACTCTGAGTGACTCGTCTGTTTTGTATGCCGCTGGATTGGACATGGGGTATAATTTGACAATGAAGCTCTAAAACATGCGGCATTAGCTTTTGATAGTTACTCATGCGCATTTTATAATAGTTGAGCTACACAATATCTGTTTTATAAGCTGAATGAATAAGTTCATATTTGTTCCTCTTTATCGTTGTGAAGTGAAACCTAACTGAGAAAAAAGTCCTTCATGATGATGATTTTATTGGAGAAATGATCCTTTTGATTTTCCTTTGATTCTATAAAGAATTATTTTCTGTGTATTATATAGCATCTTATAGATGTGGTCTATACTAAGTGTTGGAATCTTAAAGTTAGTTTTGTCAAATGGATTATCTAGTTGCTTCAGGTTAACTCACTTGATTGTTCTATTGAAGTAGATCTTTGGATAACTGATTAGTAGTTTTATGCTGAGTGTATTAGATTATTATATATATATGATTCTGATAGAATCATATATGATTCTGATAGAATCATATATGATTCTATGAGAATCATATATGATTCTGATAGAATCATATATGATTCTGAATTTATCTGTCTCTATCTGTACAACTTATCTGTATGAACGAACGTTTTTATGCATCACATGTGTAACACTTGAACATGCCCCCTTAGAACAGCAGCCCTGCACCACTTTAGCATATGCCCAAAATTGCTTTTAGATTTGAATTTTCATTAGCTCAGTTTAAGCCCATAGAAGCTAAAAATTGGTATGATAGTTATTGGGTTGCTAATATAGAGTAAATAGAAACAAAAATCATGAAATTGGAACAAGTGGATAAGCCAAAAAGTGAGCGAGAAAAAGATAAGCTGAGAGATTAGGGCTGCTGATGCAGTGAGTTTAAAAGGGTGAGAATGAGCTATGAAAAGCTATTATAAATTTCAATAAAAATCAGTAATTCATAATCTCTTGATTGATTTTTGCTTATTCATTTGCTTATTCAGTTTAGATAGAGGATTTAGGTTAGGACTTAGTAGTTTTTATCTTATTCCTTATTTGCTTGTGCCCTTTTTAGCTTATTCATTTGATGTACTGATGTATATTATGTTTTTTGTTTATAAGTGGATTTTGTTAGAATCATATATGATTCACATAGAATCATATATGATTCAATGTGAATCATATATGATTCTGTGTGAATCATATATGATTCTATGTGAATCATATATGATTGTGTTAGATTATTTTATGGTTATTAACATTTAAAATTTTTATGCAGGTCGATCAAAAACTTTTGCACATAAGCCTAAAGAGAAGATAACAAATGAATCAGATATGCAGGTTTCGTTGTTGAGGCGAATGAGGTTCAAAATTGCTTCCAAGATTCTGTTGCATGAGTTGAATTTGCATTCACAAAAGATGTATGATTTGGCTTTCAAGTTCCAGGAGATAGATGAACAAACAAGGATCTCGAATATTGTGAATGCAATCAAGAACAGGGCCGATCGTGATCCAGAAAAAGTCGTTCGTAAAGAAGATGTGCTTAAACCTGATAAATAGATGTCGTTAAGGGATTGTGTACTAATGGTAGTTTTGGGGTAAACGGATGTTGATAAATAGATGGGCCCCTTTGATTGGGTACTAATGGTAGTTAATTGATGTATTTTGGTAAAATCTGATGGTAGTATATTTTGTAAACTGATGGTAGTATTGAACAAGTTCTGATGGGTAATGAAATGGTAAACTGATGGTATTTTGATGTATGTTTTAATTTTTCTGATGGGTAGTATATGTTTTAAGTTTATCTTATATTTTTCTGATGGGTAGTATATTGTGAATCATACATGATTCTGTTTGAATCATACATGATTTTGTGTGAATCATACATGATTCTGTGTGAATCATACATGATTCTGTGTATTTGGTATTGAAGAAGTTCTGATGGTAAACTGATGGTATTTTGATGTATATTTTAATTTTTCTGATGGGTAGTATATGTTTTAATTTTATCATATATTAATCATATATGATTCACATATGTATTTGGTAACTGATGTATTTGCTTGTTCACATAGAATCATATATGGTATTATGGTGTGCTTGAATCACATATGTGAATCATATATGATTCCAATATGTGAATTATATATGATTCACATAGAATCATATATGATTCACAATTTCATATAGAATCATATATGATTCTATGTGAATCATATATTAAAAGTAAACATAATAATCCTTACATATATTCAGAATCACTTGTCAAATAACAAAAAAAAATTCAATTAAACATAGTTGAATTAAGATCCTCATTAACACTTTTTGCAACAGTGCAATAATAATAAATAAATTTAAAGAAATTGTTATTCTAGAAGCGTTAGTCGCTTGTTCAGCTGTGACATTTCTCGTTGCTTGTTCACTTGCATCAGTTCCATCCTTTTGTGCAGCAGCAATTTATTTTTTTGCGCCGATTTTTTAACTTCAAATCCTGCTACTTCAGCATATTTGTTGTACATTTCAATACATTCCTCTATCGTATTAAACTTTTTCCCCTCAACAGGTAAATAAATATCATCAGCAACAAGTTCCCAATTAACATATCCCCCGGGAGTTTCTTCATGTGCGTATAAAGTCGGCCTTGGTGTCGTCACAGATGTTGAAATATAGTATTTTCATTAGAATCATATATGAAACTGTAAATCAAAAAAGAAAAAAATCATATATGATTCTTGTAGAATCATATATGATTCTACAAGAATCATATATGATTCTCTTGTAGAATCATATATGATTCTTGTAGAATCATATGTAGAATCATATATGATTCTACAAGAATCATATATGATTCTCTTGTAGAATCATATATGATTCTTGTAGAATCATATATGATTCTTTTTGAATCATATAATCATATATGTGAATCACTTTTTAAACTCGATTAATTTATAGCTTCATGTCATCTGAGAAACATATGATCTACAGTTTTGGGAGATATAAAAAGTATATTAAATTGAATAGTACAAATATCAGCGGAAATATACTATTTCACTATTGGATGTAAAATGAAATGATATAAGAAACTTACGGAGTTACGGACAGAGTAAGGTGTGATGCAAGCTTCCATGTTTACTCCATACACTGCATCTGGATTATCGTTTGATCGGCAGAGAGGTGGTTGAGTGCCGATTAGGTCAAAATAACCACGATCAAAACCTAACAGAGAATCAAAATAACCAAAATTAGGTCAAAATCATCAAAAGTACCATTCAATTATGACTATCTACACAATTGGTACCATTCAATTTTCGATGTATGCATCACTAAACAAAAGTACTTATTTGGAATTTTCACCAACATCTATCTATCATTAAAGTTTGAATAAAAACACTCCCTACAAAGATATAAGTCAATGGAATTACACGTTATAAGATCAAAATATCACAAAATATACATTTTAAACCTTCAACTGGTAGAAGATGGAATGATAAAGACCTTACCTTCAAACTTGCATCTTACTAGCAAACTATAACTGTTTTGAATGCTGACAATCTTTGGAAGTCCTTCGGTTTTTGCGGCATGAATGAATTCCATGACTCCATATGAAGTTTCATTTGATACACCAATGTAGCGTACCTACAAAAAAGTTGCATCAAGATTTCATAGATAGCATCTTATTAGTCCAAACATTTATCAACTTTGTAAAACAATTAGTTACTTTATACTAATAATGCAGATATGAAGTTCTAGTAAAATAGAAATGAGATAAACTAAACGTTACCTTCCCTTCGTAAATATAGTATTTTCATTAGAATCATATATGATTCTTGTAGAATCATATATGATTCTTTAAGAATCATATATGATTCTCTTGTAGAATCATATATGATTCTTAAAGAATCATATATGATTCTAACAAAATATACATCAGTACATCAGCAACAAAAACATATACATCAGTACATCGCTAACCACTGATTTCAATACAAATCAACTTATCTCACTCACAAATCAATAAAATAAGCTGAATAATCAATAAAATAAGCCGAATCACATGTGATTTGCCTTGAAATCCTAAAAAGCTAAATAAGCAACAAAATAAGCTGAATCACATATCATTTACCTTGAATAGCAGCTAGATTTTATTCTTCATCTGGAAATTTAACATCTTTTCCATAAGCTTGTTTCCATCATCCACCACTTGATGTTCATCAACCGCAACTGGAACATCAACTAAATCATTAGCTAATCATTAACAAGTGTGAAGATGTGGTGGTGATGAAGGTGCGGTGGTGGTGAAGGTACGGTGGTGAAGGTGACGGCGGCGGTGAAGGTGCGGTGGTGATGAAGGTGCGGTGGTGAAGGTGCGGTGGTGGTGAAGGTGCGGTGGTGGTGAAGGTGCGGTGGTGAAGGTGCGGTGGTGGTGAAGGTGTGGTGGTGGTGAAGGTGCGGTGTGTGTGTTTTTTGCCCTGATCTTTTTAGGGAAATAATGAATGGATTGTTATATTTTTTGCTTATGTAATTTCCGTTTTTGCCCCTCAAGAGTAAATATCAAATTTAATCTAAGCCTTTGGATCAAATTGGATTGTATGGTTAGGATTTGTTGATTGGTTCTTTGGCAAGGAGGGGTTCTTCATGGATCACAACTCATCTTATTATATTAGACTATTGGGCCATCTTGTATTGTATTTCACAACTAGTATTTCAACAACAAAACTTTTTAAATAAAGAAACTAAAAAACCCTTCATCACCGTCTCTTCCTTCCATTAAACCCTCCCCAAATGGACGACCAAAACGACGACGTCTCATTCGACTTCAACGAAGAACAAGAACAAAAACTCGAACAAGCCCTCGCCAACACCAAACTCAAATCAACCAAAAAATCAAAAAAACAAACCGATGACGTCACCGCCACGTCATCAAAAAGGCAAAAAAACATAAAAGGAGTAATACTATCAATCACAAAGCCTTCATACACTTTAAAAGGACAAATAGGACGGAGCTTAAGGTCAGAGCATCGTGATAGGCTTCGGTATTTGTTTAGGCAGTTGGTGAGGACTCAGAATTGGGATGAGTTGTCTGGTGTGTTGAGTGTTTTGTTGAAAGCGACCAGACGAGATGGCGGTTTGTTGTCGAATAAGTGTAAATATTCGGTACGGTTGCGAATCGTGTTATAGATGCAGTTTGAGTTTGTTAGAACTTTATTTTTACTTTACTGATGAATTGTGTATCGATAACTGTTGCGAAATTTAGCGAGTATATGTATCAGTTAGACAGAGAAATGTAGTTTAGATAAGTTGAATTAGTGTACAGGATTAGGTTTGCGTTGTTGAATTGTCTATTTCGAGTAATTGTTTTACTGTTCTAGTTTAGATAAGTTGAATTAGTGTATAGGATTAGGTTTACGTTGTTGAATTGTGTATTACGAGTAATACTTTTACCTATAAACGATGTATTAGTAGGCGTAATGTTGCGAAATGCTGAAATAGGGTATTTACCTGTTTCTTAAGTAGTTATACACGGAGTTTCGTTCATCTAGAATCTAATTATACAAACCGTACCTAAAGAGAGTAGACGGTTTAGTTTAATTAGAATGCTACAAAACTATGTATCAGCTAGCTGTGAAATGTAGTTGAATCAAAGTATAGGATTAGGTTTGCATTGTTGAATTGTGTATGTATAGGTTTATTAGGACGGCAGTTGCAGGATATGGCTTTATATGCTGTTAAACGATGCATTAGTTGGTGTAATGTTGTGAAATGCTGAAATATAGTTTATTTGATTAGGAGTTTGCGTATTGTTTAGGCTATGTATAATATAGGACTGCTATCGTGAAATTCTGTAAGTGGATATAGATATAGAAGATGACTTTACATATTGGTGCGTTGAGTGTGTTGTTGCAAGGGACGTGTCGAGATAACGGTTTTGTTGTCAAATAGGTGTAAATATTCGATATGGGTATTTGTTATATTGTAATTGGATTGATATTTAACATACTGTTGAATTGTGTATTAATAGGCTTACTGTTGGAGTTTAGTGTAAGCTAATCAGTATGTAGGATGTAGGATATGACTTTATATACTGTTAAACTATGTATTAGTAGGTGTAATTATACGAAATGCTGAAATATATAGTTTGATTTTGTTCAGTTAGTATGTAAAACAGGAGTGTGCATATTGTCAGGCTATGTTTTAATTGGACTGCTATTGCGGAGTACTTGTTTACTATAATATAATTAGTATGTAGAACGAGACTTCAAGTGATGTTAAACTATCTATCAAATTATAGATGCAGTCTAGTTTGATTAGATTAGTACTCCGTATATAGATTAGGAGTTTACCTAGTGTTGAATACTTGAATTATGTATCAACAGGCCAAATACTGCCAAATGTGCTGAGGACACAGTTTAGTTTAGTTTAAATAGTATCTAGAACAGGAGTTTGCATACTGACTTAAACTATGTATCAATAGGCCTACTACTGCGAAATAGTTTGATTTAGTTTTCGGGGGTGTTTGTGTAAGCTTATTTAATGGACTTAAACTTTGTTTTTATTCATAGTTATATAAATTATTAAAATTATTTATAAATTTATACATCGAATATAAATTTTGGGGCCCTATTAAGGCCCTGGGTGGTCGCCCAATTCACCCACCCTCGAGGACGGCCCTGGAAGTATGTATCAAATTATAGGTAAACATTAGTTTAATTGAATTAGTATATAGAAGATGACGTTACAGATTGTTAAACTATGTCTCAGTAGGTTTAATATCGTGAATTATTGTTTATGTTGATTTAGTTAGTATATAGAACGGGACTTTGTATGCCGATAAAACTGTGTATTAACTATTGAGTGATCTATACAGTTTAATTTATTTTAATTAGTGTAATGAACTAGATTAAGGAGTGTGTATCAATAGGCTTACTGTTGGGGAAACATAGTGAGGATGCATGGTTTTGAAAATTGGAGATGCCTTTTGAACTTATGAAGTAGCCAACACTTAACGTCAGGGGTGTGTGGGATTGCTTATTTGGACTGCGTAGGTCATCTTGATTTATGAAAGATGATAAGCTGTAACTAAACATAATGCAAGAATAGTATTTTGATGCTTATGGACTACGGAGTATATGCTAAGAATGCATGCTCTTGGAAATTAAGGATACTTTTTGAGCTAACAACTAATAAAGTCGTAACATCAGTGATTTCCATGTCTGTTATGCTCCTTAGATTGTTTCGAAGTGCTATTGTGGCTCGAATAATGCAACTTTAGCAGCAACATGTTTAAATGAACCATTTAAGAGCCATGATTATAGTGTCTTTGTAAATGAAAATTGGGAGCAAGGCCAATGTAATTTAGGCCAATTTGTATTTGGGGTATTGTACTTTGCTTCCACCTAAAGAAGGGCAATATACTTATATAAATGTCTGAAGAGTAATATTGAGTTATTGACGCAGTGCTTCCTTTACTTTTTGGAGGTCCAAATACCCCTTTTTAGACGTTTTTAAATGTAAGTTACTTACTTACCTTAAGCACAATACCCCATATATACATTGGATTCACAAACCTTTCATGAAGTTTTTCCTTGGGTAGATAGTCATCTGTATTTGGATTAACAGTTTAACACAGTCATCAGTAATGTACTAATGTGTGCATTGGCTGCATGGCCACTTACAGAGTAACAGTATACACAGTAAAACACCTATGGATGGTTCATGTTCACGCATATGCACCTAAATAGGAGAGTAAACAAAGAATGACAAAATCTCTTATCACATTTGACATGGAGCACTAGCGCTTATGATTGTTAATTCTGTAGTAAATTCTCAAGATTTGAACTCCACTTCTATAATTTTAGGAATTTTTTTTATTTTGAGAGGGTGTGTATTTATCTCTAAGTTTGCGTTTTTTAATGTTGGTCATTTGGTTGTTTTATTCATATTTGAGGTTTATGACGACACACTAAATTTAGTATGTTTACGGTGGCTAATTAAATGAATGAGAAATTGTTCTTCAAACATTGCATATGTATTATGGTTGGACAATCATTCAAGGAACACAGTCTTCCATTGTTTGTATAACCGAAACTCTCATATAGACATTCAACTAACTCACTGATTATAAACTTGCAATATAGGCTACATTGGAGCTTTTAGAGCATATGGGAGTTGCAAAAGTGAAACCAAGAAAAATCCAGCTGGTTTACAAAATATGGATGGGAAAGGATTATGCGGTTACTAAAAATAAGCGATCACCAGTAAAGGTATTGTCTAGATCCATGCTTTTTATATGATTCATAAAAATATGCTTTATGCCTTCATGTTTATCAGGCAATCATGTTCATGTATCTGGTATGTGTTCTATCTGTTTGCATGACCATTTAGTTATAATGTAAATAATGCATGAAAAAGCCTAAAGTTTGTACTACTTATCAAATCTTGCATTTTTTTTACATCATATAGTACTCTATTTCTACAAGAAACTTAAGTTGATATTCTGTATAAAAAAAGGACTTCTAAAACTTGAAAATGTCTTGGTATTTAATGAAGTTTGGATTTTTGGCAGGGTAGTTTTGATGTACAGCTAGACTTCATTCTTTTCTGTCTTTCACGAGGCGATAATGACGAGGCATACCAGTCTGTTTTAAGGTTTGCATGTTAGCTTCATATGCTGTTAATCTACTTGTTTCAAAGTACTATTACATGCAGCTGATCGTTAATAAAGTGTTTTGTTAGTTTTCCTTTAGAGAAAAGGAACATGTTTAACAATTGATAGTAAATTGGGAATATGCCTACTTAATTGTGGTATTCTGAAAACATGAGATATAGTAGCATACTCTAAAATTCACAACTTCTTATAAATTAGATCTATAGACCTTATATACAATGTAATATTATTCTTAAGACCCCTTTTCCATATCAAACCCCCAAATTCTAACTTCTTCTTAATACTCATTAGAGAATATCTCATTAACTTTTGAGTTCTGACAATGGACTTTATTTTTTGATGCCCCAAAACAAATTGCAGACTGAAGTGCCATTTGTTTTTTTGGAAGAAGCACTTTTTCCCTCTTTTCACTTCTTTCGTCTGCGGGCACGCAGAGATTTATGTTTGTTTTTTTGCAGACATAAGTGCTTCTTTTCACTTCTCACCTCTTCAAAAATTAGACATAAACTTTCACTTCTTCTCACTTCTTCAACACAAACCATATCTATATCTCTTTCATTTTTTTCTTTCAAAAGCATAAAAAACAAACTGCTTCCTTGCAGATGAAGACTTTAGATGTACCTCTTCTTCTGCCAACATGGTTTGCAGATGAAGACATAAAACCTCTGAAAAACAAACAACACCTTGAGAAAATAACCCAAAGGCTTTTTAACGATCAACACCATTATGCTATCTTGTTACCTTTTGTTATGTTATATCTGATACATATAAGGCTGAATTCTAATCATATTAAATTGTGTTCTATAGCCTTTTGCAAGAGATTAACGTGACAAGCGAACCCAAAGCAATTTTGGTTGCTGGGTTAACCTTTTCTCAGCTATGGTACAATTCTATCCAGAAAGAAATGCAATTACAGGATTCACTCGAGTCAAGTAGTCCCACTCAGTCAGGAATGTCTGGGCCCAAACAAATCATGTCAATTGATCAGTCAAACGGTCAAAGTGCTGTTGAAGTGCAAGATTCTGGTTCTCACTCTCAACCGGATTCAAACACCTCCATTAGATTTGGCAAAGTAATTGATCCTGACGAAGTTGTTGATCGAGTTGCAAAAGTCAAAATAGAGGTTGACTATGACCTGAAAAGAGAAATACCAGAGTATGAGGATATACATATGAACTCTGTTGAGAGTGATCAAAGTGGTGCCGTATCGTGGTTTCCTCACACTGGGAACAAGCGATTTGGTTCTGTATTTTATGCCCGTGGTGAGTTTTACTCTTTATGGGGGATTTTAGTTTAGTTAAATAATTTGAGCTCATGGCACAATACAAAATGGTATACTTACCTATCTAAATTGATGCTTACCCAATAACAATAAAAGCCTATCTATCAATAGTATTCATAATTAGAATAATAAATAAGAAACTTGGATGGTCATAATACCAGTTGGTTGTATCAGCTCACTTATATCTTAATAATATTATATGCTAATATGCAGTATTTGTTGATTGGCTGAAATATAAATAAAAGCCTATCTATCGTCACACCAAATGCTTGTGGCTTTAACTTGCATGAACTCTCTCTTTTTTGCCACAGATCTGGAAACTCTCTTGTTGCCTTTTAGATATTCCAGCACAAATACATTTGAGGATTTCGTCTCTCTTCAAAGGAAAATAAAAAATGATCACTATAAGGCTGCAGTGAAGCATTTACAGAACGCTCTTCATTCTACTCCACCAGCTTTTGAGGCTTTACTTCCTTTAGTACAGGCAAGCAGCATTTTATAACTTTTATCTAATTTATATAGAAGGAATTTCTCTGAGGTTTAAGTTTTGGCAGATGCTACTTCTTGGGGATCAAGTTAAGGAAGCTATAGAAGAGGTGGAAAGTGCTGTTCGAAGTTCTAAAGCCGCACTTCCTTTTAGGTAATTATCTTCATCATCTCTTTGTGAGCCGAAACCTCGAGTATATATGTTTGTGATATGTTATCGGTTAGAAATTGAAAAACTATAAGAGATGATACTATGTTTAAAAAATATAAGATCATACACTCAGCAAATTCTTTTGACTTTATTAACTTGTACTTGTAGATCTTAAGCTTTATTGCATTAAGTTGGTTGATCATGTTTGTGAATTTTTAAAGTTTTTTTGTTTTGACACTTTTCTCTCTTTAATGAAGGTTAAAAGCTAGTCTTCTGGAGCACTTTTCCAATGAGGATGTGACCAAACTTTGCATCTGTTTTGAGGACGCATTAAAAAAGGATCCAACTTGTAGCCACTCACTTGCAAAGCTAATCAACTTACATCATGATGGTATGTTATAGAGTATTATGACTATTATCTCAAATCCTTCACAACATCTGCATGGGTAACATATTTTCCTAGTTGTTTAGGGTGCGTTTAGTTGGGGGCACAAAATGTTTTGTGGAAAACAAATAAAACAGAGATCGCGTTAGTGTTTTCCAGCAAAATTCTCTACAAAACACAAAATCTCTATTTCACACTTTAATACACAAAACTACAAAACATTTTTTTTTCCCACCTATTTCCTTTAAAATACCCCTGTGATCCATTTCCCCACTCATTTCCCCTATAAAAGCTAATGATGCTCTATGTACTAACCAAAGTGATCCATTTTTTAATATGTTTTTATACTTTTTCGTCCGTTTTTATACGTTTATACATTTTCATATGTTTTTATACGTTTTCGTCCGTTTTTATACGTTTTCGTTCGTTTTCATCCGTTTTTATACGTTTTCATCCGTTTTTATACGTTTTCATTCGTTTTCATTCGTTTTTATCCATTTTTATACGATTTTGTACATTTGTATACGTTTTCGTCCGTTTTTATACGTTTTCGTCTGTTTTTATACGTTTTCTTCCGTTTATATACGTTTTCGTCCGTTTTTATACGTTTTCGTCCGTTTTTTATACGTTTTCATCTGTTTTTATATGTTTTTGTTCGTTTTTATACGCTTTCGCCCATTTTTATACGTTTGTATACGTTTTCGTTCGTTTTTATACGCTTTCGCCCGTTTTTGTATGTTTGTATACGTTTTCGTCCGTTTTTATACGTTTACGTCCATTTTTATACGTTTACTTCCGTTTTTATACGTTTTCGTCCGTTTTTATACGTTTTTGTACGGTTTTATACGTTTTTATACGTTGCATCCGTATACGTTTTTGTATGTTCTTATACGTTTTTGAACGTTTTCATACTTTTATCCGTTTTTGTATGGTTTTATACGTTTTTGTATATTTTTATATGTATGAAAACGGATAAAAATGGATAAAAACGTATGAAAACCTAAGAAAATATACAAAACGCATAAAAAGTACAAAAAGGTACTAAACGTAAAGGAACGGATAAAAAGGATAAAAACGGAAAAAAATGGATGAATATGTACAAAAACAGAAGAAAACGAACAAAACGTATAAGAACAGACGAAAACGTATAAAAACGGATGAGAACGTGTAAAAACAGACGAAAATGTATAAAAACGGATGAAAACATATAAAAACGGATGGAAATGGACGAAAACATATAAAAACACTCAAAATCTCATATCTCATAGTCAACAACAAAAGCACATCAATTTCTAAGTATTTTGTCCAATATGCTATATTTATGAGTTATCATACATGAAAAATCTTATCTTTCGTAAACTTTTAGCTCTCCTGGTGCTCAGTTCCTTATTTATAAGTCCGCTGATTTGTCTGCATTCGGGTAATCATCCAGGACATTACAGCATAGAAAAGTTGGTAGAGATGTTTGCTTTGCATTTAGATGCCACATATGCAGACAGTCATATTTGGAAGGAGTTCGCCTCTTGCTTTATAAGACGTGCCCAATGCGACGAGGACAGAATGCCAAGTTGTGGGAACAGCTATGGTGATAGTTATACAGAACATGTCAAGCATGTTCCTGATATGTTTAAAGATAATGTATCAAGAAAAAATTGGAGATTACGTTGTCGATGGTGGTTGACACGTCATTTCACCCAGACCATACTCGCGTCAGAAGTTGCCTCAGGTAGCTTTTCTTCTTTTTCAACTTTTATAAGGGGTAAAATAGTTTATGTATTAATTAGTTTATCCCAAAGAATTTCACCCAAAACACTGTATTTTCTGGAAAAGTTACCTTTTCATGAGTAGTTAGCTATTCCTTTTTTTTTTTACTTCAACTTTTTGAGCGTATTTTATAGTCATGGTGACATGTTAGTATGTCGCATCTTTCACAGGGAACGTGGAGCTTCTAGCTTACAAAGCGGCCTCGGCATGTCATCTTTATGGTCGGGAATCTAAGTACGTCGTGAATGCTTATAAATACCTGAAAAAAGAGAGGAGTCAAGAAAGATCGATCTTGAAAATGCACATGGAAAACGCTACTGGATTTTACACTAGATAGGAGGTTTTCTTGGCCGGACTTGGTATGATGATGGCCTTGTCTCTATATCCATTTGTATCTATTAGAGGTATTACAAAGTTTTGATAAAAGTTGGGATAAATGCTACATTCAAGTATTGAAATATTCAATATCCCACGCAGGTAAAGCTCAACGGGAGCATTTTTGTCACTCATATTATTTGGTCATGGAAAAGTTGTTTGGTTTGATTTTCAAAAGAAGGTTGGATTTAGTCAAAATAACTCGGAAATCTAGAATGTCAATTATGTATGGCTACCTGAAGCAAAAAACATTGTTCTTAAAAAATAGAACTGTACAAGGGTGTTTACCAACGCTTGAGTCTGGTGTGTGCTCAAGACTTGTACATCTTGAATCAGTAAAACGTGACTGCATTTTTGTTTTATGACACGAGAATACATTTTAGTCTATTATAATCATGGATGATCAGCAATCACCTGTGTGTGAACGTGTGTACGAGGTAGTAATTCACCATTCTTATTGTTCCCGGAGACTTTTTGGTTCATAAAGCTATTGCTATGGGTCTAGAGTAAAAGGCGAGTTTGATGCACGTGGTTCTAAGTTAATGTCAGATAAAAAGGATTTTGGTTCCATGCGGTGGCCCAAGACGAGGCGGTACTTGTGAGATTTTGGCTTGAGACGCATTTTATTTGGCAATTTTTGTAGATGTTAAATATACTAGTAGAGTCGATAAAAGTCATAAAACCATATAAGGGTAAAAAGGTGAGCAATAAAAAAAAAGGTTAACGTGATTAAACAGTAATAACATATTTTATACTGTAAATTATGTGTTTTGATAATTAAACTTTTATTTTATTCATTTCGGTTATTAAACTTTCATGTGGTGAGTCATAAAGATTTTTAACTTTTTATCAATATTTGGGTTAAAT
The DNA here is from genome assembly GCA_021014915.2 of Artemisia tridentata subsp. tridentata. Classification (NCBI taxonomy): domain Eukaryota; kingdom Viridiplantae; phylum Streptophyta; class Magnoliopsida; order Asterales; family Asteraceae; genus Artemisia; species Artemisia tridentata. The sequence goes on along the minus strand of CP139508.1, from coordinate 140,285,361 downwards.
GTTTCACATATCCCGCATCTAAGTAATACTCAAACATTGATAAAATCTGAGTTCTTTTACCGGTTATTAATCAAAAGTAAAAAAATACGAAAAATTCTCACTTTTACTTAACATGACACCAAATATACTTCAAGGTCTAAGTATAATTTACAACATGTAAGTACAATAACAAAAGTGAATCCAAAAAAGATTAAAATACGAAACTATGATCCCCATCTAATATGATTTTGTTTCATACTTCTTTCGTCTCAAATTAAATATTCATTATAAGTTACACACAATTTACAAAAGAGAGACTTTATATTGATATTGTGCACCAATAAAATTCATACATACTTTGTAAAAACATTTTGATTGCTTAAACACTTTAGTTTTTGAATAACACATAGCTAGAAAGTATTTCTTCTGTCTCAAAATTATTGTTCTTCAATAAAAATACATAGTATAAGAAAAAAAATAATGACGATTTTACCCCTATGCAATTAAAAAATAACTTGTAATAAGATTTTAAGTGTGGATATATGATAAGTATTTCCTTTGTCTCAAAATAATTGTTGTTTAATAAAAATGCATAGTACAAGAAGAAAATAATGACATTTTTAATCGTATATAATTAAAAAAGAATTTGTGCAAAGATTTTAAGTGAGCATATAACATAAACTTGATTAAAATTTTATTTCTATTCTCAGTAATTGAAAATTATTTTTTCGAAAACCCAAAAAAAGAAATAAATCTCTACTACTTTTTTTTTATTCAATTTCAAACTTAAATTAATTTAGTTTGCTAAATTAGCCCTAAATACCTATGAAACTTGATAACTTTTTAAAAACATACGCTATATTAATTTTGAAAAAAAACACACACTTTACATCAAACATCGAACTATTTACGTTATACACCGTCGTTTTGCGCGAGTTATGGTACAATACTTTTTAAAAAGAATAGAAGAGAGAGACCCACACCAGCCTAACACCCGAATCCACGTTGTTACTAGTTTTGACACAAATCGCGTCGTCACTCGATCCAATTCCAAACCATCTTTACTTTACACATTCATTCATTTGTATATATATTTTAGATTCACAAAACACACTTAATAAATAAATAAATCCCTAGATTGAATCTTGTTAAATGGCGTATAAAGCAGACGATGATTACGATTATTTATTCAAAGTGGTTCTGATCGGTGATTCAGGTGTAGGTAAATCGAATCTGTTATCGAGATTCACTAGAAATGAGTTCAGCCTTGAATCAAAGTCAACTATTGGCGTTGAATTTGCTACCAGAAGTATTAAAGTTGATGATAAAACTATCAAGGCTCAGATTTGGGACACTGCTGGTCAAGAAAGGTCACTCATTTCTTCTTCTTCTTTTTGTTTGATTTAGGGTTTATGTGATGGTAATTTAGGGATTATGTAGGAACAATTGTGATTATTGAGTTTGTACTGCCGCTAGAAGTGTGATCAGATGCTTACGGTCGGAAGTAGGGGGTCTCGCGGTGTCACGGAACCTTGCGAATTTTAATGAAAATATAGAAAATGCGTTTAGTTGATGTTTGTATTTTCTATTTTGAAGAAGGGGAGTGGGGTTTTGGGTTATAAAGGAAAACAAGGAAACAACCAAAATTTGTTTTGTAGTTTTCCTTGTTAAGTTAGGAAACAGGCTATTTTTGTTTTGTGGAGAATTTTTTGGAAACAAAGCAATTTGAACGCGATTTCAGTTTTCTTTGTTTTGTACATAACATTTTGTGGAAAACATGGGTGTTTTCCTCTAACTAAACGCAACCATTGTGTTTCTAGTTATTGCTTAGTCAGTCCATCAATAAGTGCAAAGTGAAGTTAGTTTTTTCTAAACTTGAACAGTTTTATTGAAAATCGTAATTTTTTGTTATTTTTATCCACTTATACCGAATTTAAAAAATTTATGACCCCGGTTACTTTTTCCCTGGTTCCGTCACTGTGCATGCTCTAAGGCTGTGTTTGGCGACAAGCTTTTTGGAGCGTTTAGCATGTGGATTATGTTTATCTGTTTGTTGTTATTAGTTTGTTGATTTGAGTTTAGGTTAAAATGTTAGGGCGAAATTTAGATTTTTAAGGGTTTGTGTGATGTTATGGAAGTAGACTCCCTTTACCGTGGTTGTCGTTAAAACCCAAGTCAGATCAGAATTGATGTCACCGAATGATCTAGTATGAGGGCGCCTGACTGCCTTGGTGTGTGCAGGGGCGGACATACTTGAGGCGGAGGGTATGCACGTGCAAACCCTTTGAGCACCGTTGTTAGTGTTAATAGAAGTATATTTTCGAATGTTTTTTAGAGTAACAATAATTGCATTACAACAATACCCAATCCCACCAGAGCGGAGTATGTGGGAGGCATGATGCAGTCAGTCACACCCCTACCCGAGGGTAGGAACTGCTTAAATAAAGACCTCCGGCAAGGATGGGTGTAGGTGCATATGTGTGCAAAATAAATAGAGCATATGTGTCTGTTTTTATGAGAGAGAGATAAGACTAGAAGCATATATAAGTATAGATGCATTAAAGTATACAGAATGAGAAATATGGGCATGGTCTGTGTTATAAACTATATTGGCTGGTATAGATACAGTCATACAACTCAACGTAAGTGTAAACCAGAAGAATCTGAGAGATTTTAGTACTGAATCTGTAGCGTGGCTGTGGAATAGGATTATCACATTGAATCATTTGATCCCTCAAGCCGCGCAAATGCATGTGCTCTGTATTGTTTTTTTGCTCAATTTATATTCCTGTGTTGTGTTCTAGTGTGTTAGTGTGATTGGTGATTGTACGAGGGTAAAATTGCTATATACTTGTGTCAGATTTTAATTGAGGGCATTTGTTTTCATGAGGTGCTCTGTATTTGTTGTCAATATGAGCAATTATTTTCATCTAAACCGAAAAAGTGTTCTTTTTTTATGAAGATTATTGCTATGCAGTCCTTATTTAATGTATTATAGTTATAGTTCATGGATTTGTTAATTGTTTCAGATGCAAAAGTTAAGTTGTTTGATAATAACTATGGAGTTAATTCATTTATTACTAGCTGTGATATGGCGATGGTAGCTTTTCTAAGAGTTGCCATCTTCGCACAAAGATGCTCATTATGATAACAAGATTGCGATGTCAAGAGCCTTAAAGCTTTGCCAGAGTTTGAAACTTATTGAAAGATAACGCCATGATTGATAACTTTTTTTAAAGCAAAAATTGAAAATAGAAGTTACAGAGTCTTTACTTCTTTAATTTAGGATCTATATATGCTCACATACATCTTCCTAGGAACATGGAGTCATGGAGTGTTTAGATCAGTTTCTCGTTATGTGCACATGGAGTGTCTAGACTCTAATCAGATCATCTTTCTGTGAGGGTGAACATGGAGTGTTAATCAGCTATGCTTTATAGACTACTGTGAGCAGTATACAACAGGGTATTTTTAGTTCCCTTTACACAATTAGAATTAACTACAAAGTTAAGCTAATAGTGTTCCATGACCGAGTAATGTATTGATTAACTAAGCTAAATAAGTAAAACGTAAATGATAAAGACAGAGTTTTTTAACGTTTAAATTCTTATTAGAAGTTAATCAAAAGAATCTATACCCAAGTGTTTGCGGAAAAAACACTTGGGATTGAAATGACAAGTATGGTGTTGTCTCCTCACTAAACTTAAGCTAAGCTTAAGTGGCAACTATAAGGAACCACTGAGCTATCTCAGGGACTAGGTTGCTCTTTGGGGGAGTAAAAGTGGTTTGTGAATGTCTAAGCATTAATTGCACAAACTTGTCCACTTTTACTCCTTTATGATCCTATTTATTGACAAGTATAAAAGAGCACCCGTGACTTAAAAGACAAAAGATGACCTAAGCTAATTAAGACAAAATACTGATGTATTTTGTCCCTGTTACAAGAACCTATTTTGGGCATAAGACAATATTGCTTTCTGAGTAACAGTGATGACTCTGTTCTTGTTCTAAAGCCTTTGAGGGAAAGTTTGACTTTGGCCTGATAAGGACTTCTCCTTATCTTTTCATAGGGGTGGCAATTGAGTCGTGTTCGTGTTGACCTATTCGGGTTCGCGTGTTGGCGGGTTAGTATAACCTCTACCCAAACACGACCCATTTATTAATCGTGTCAAGAAACTCAACCCTAACCCACACCTGCATAACACGTGTAACACATTTTTGACCTGTTTAACCTATTTAAATAAATTGGTCAAGTAGTGAATAAGATGGGTGGTTTGTTGATTTAACTAGTTTAGATGCAGAAATGATATAAGGATTTAAAATATGATAAAAATAACAGACAAATAACTATACCACAATTTTCTCAGTTATAAGCGTCAATTTCTATGCTATATGAGGTATAATCGTAATTCAATCGTATTAAGTACATAACACAATACATTTAGTCCACATACAACATAAAAGGCATGATATATATTTTATTTTTAGGGTTTTATATACTTAAACGGGTTCACGGGTTGACCTGTTTAATATTTACTCAACCCAAACACGACCCATTTATTAAACGGGTTAGACGGGTTGACCTGTTTTTGACTCAAACCTGTTTATCCTCAACCCAAACCTGTTTAACTTCGTGTCGGGTTCGTGTCGTTTATCGTGTCGTGTCGAGAATTGCCACCCCTATCTTTTCAAACCCTTCCCGCCTTTCTTTCAGTCTTCAGGTTCTTCAGTCTTGGTCTTCAATCTTCATTCTTCATTCTTCATAGTTGTTGAGGAGACTGGGGTTCAGTGAGTTATTGTCATCACTCACTGAACCCATTATCTTCTTCTTTGGCTTAGGTGCCACTCTGGGAGTTCCGCCTCACTGAATGGTGAATCCTTCTTTTTAGACTCGTCCTAGGCATCTTGAAGATAACTCACTGAGTGACTGTTCACTCAGTGACCTGAGAGCGTTCAAGGTTATTTGACACTTAGGATAATTTGTATTCAAATCCTTGTTTCAGGACGCTTGGGTACTGAATGGACCCAACAGTCTCCCCCTATTTGGATATAAATTTAGCCTAAGTGTTTGATCAGTGTAAGTGAGCAAATGGACTTCTTCTTACACTGAAGATACTAGAAAGCAATTAAAGGACACTGATATAACAAAACATGGGCCATCATCTTATTCATAATCATTACATCAGTCCTATCATCTAAACATAATACTCAGGGAAAAGTACTCAGACTTCCTTAATTCCCATGAGTTCCAATTTAGCTTTCTTCGACACCAACACCTGCTTGTCGGGTCTCTCACTCATCATCTTTTCCATCAGTCTTATGAACTCTTCATTCTCAGGGCTCTTCACATGAAGTGCCATCAGCTTGTAGGCCAGAAGAGTTGTTGTTTCCACCAGATGTATGTCACTGACTCTCTGGAACGCTTGTTGACCAAACTCATCAATAAAGAAGATACCAAACTCAGGGTGCTTGATCACTTTGTTGGGATAGAACTTGACGCCTTCAGGAGGAGTTCTGTTGCATTGAAGAGCAGCTATAAATTGTTCAGGTTCTTGGCCTATAGCTTTCCTCTTCTTCCCTGAGTTGGTTCAGGGATTGTTAGTCCCTGAGAAGCAAATGCCTTTTGATGGTCGATTTCTAAGCTTTTGGCCACCCTTTCCAGTTCCTTATATTTGTTATTCAGGGCAGCCAGAAGGTCAGGGACACACCTGTTCTTCTTCTTCCTCAGGATGGGCCCCATCATGTCCCATTCCTTGATCCCATATTCTGAGAACTTGAAAGGTTTATTCTTCTCAGTCTTCCTTGGTCCTCTATGAACTGTTATGGCTATGGGATCAATGTTGGCATGAATGGTCATGTCAGTAATGGGACCTTCACCCTTGGTCTTTGTCATGGCCCAGACATACCTCTCATAATTCTTCCTCTTTCTTTCGGTGTTTAGCTTGACCTTCAGGTTGTGTTCTTTGATTCGGTCAGCCTGAAGTTTGAGGAACTGTTCCCCCTTGATATTCTGCTCAGTCTCTCTGATGACTTCCTTAGCCACTTCAGCAATCACTGGCCTACTGAGCTTTTCAGCCTTGATCCTTTCCTTTTCATCCAAAACTGTGGCCACTTCTTCACTGGTTCCCTTGAAGATTCTCCCATCATCTAATATGATTTCCATGAGCACTGGTGCATCAGGGTCAGGACGCACTTCTCTTGGTGCCTTTACCAATTTGGGAGGTGAATCTTCAGTCTCCATGATTCTCTTCCCTTTGTCAGTGGGAGGGGGTGTACTGAAGGAGGCCTCAAGGAACTCCATGGTTGTTGCTTCAGTTGGAATGGGTGTGGTAGCAACAACAAGGGCTGAAGAAGTTGAGGTTTCTGGCATGAAGCTTTGAAGAGGAACAGCTTCAGTGATACCGGTAGCTTCAGGTTCAGGGACTGATTCATCAGGTTTCTCCCCCTCAACAGATGCTAGAGCTTCAGTGAAAGCAGGGGGTACTTGAGAGGCCTGAAGAACTGTCAGGATGGTGGAGACCATGTTCTTGATTTTCGTGGTCTCGTTCTTCAGGGAGGATATGTCTGTTGCCATAGTGACTTGAGCTTCGGAGAGTTGAGTAGGGGTGCAAACGAGCCGAGCTACTCGAGCTCAACTCGATAAAAAGCTCGAAACGAGCCGAGCCTTGTCGAGCTCGAGCCGAGCTCGAGCCTGAAAATCAACTCGTTTACTTATCGAGCCCGAGCTCGAGTAAGCTCGTCGAGCCTTAGCGAGCTTAGCTTATCGAGCATATTTGGACATATATTTAGATTATTAAGCCGAGCTTTGTCGAGTAGTTCGCTTATCGAGCATATTTGGACATATATTTAGATTATTAAGCCGAGCTCGAGCTTTGTGAAAAGTTTACGAGCCGAGCTCGAGCTCGAGCTCGAAAAAAACCTGACGAGCCGAGCTCGAGTATAGTAAAGCTCGGGCTCGGCTCGGCTCGTTTGCACCCCTAGAGTTGAGTGACCCTGGTGGTGTAGTGATTGACCAGCTCATTATGTTTAGCAGAGAGCTGGTCAAAGGCTGTGGAAATTTGAGTCAGGCATCCTTGGGTAGACTTCTGAATGGCTTCCTGCTGAGACCAGAGAGGTGTAAGATCCACCTCCTTGAGGAGCCTGAGAAGCTCAGTAATGTTGGAGGAGGTGGTCTTCTGGAGGAGGTGGTCTTCTGAGAATCCATGAACTCAGTCAGCTTGGTAATGAGACTCTTCTTGAATAGCACTGAGAGACTGCAGCAACTTGTTGAAGTTCGTCCCTTGTTCAAGTCCCAGTGTCTCAATAGCAGTCTTCAAGTCACTGACATGTTTATCAGTGGAAGCAGTGACCTGATGAAGTTGACCGTGTGAGCCTTCAACAGCAGCCCTGAAGTCAGCATAAGAGGCTGTTGCGTCAGTATGCTGATCCCATTGCTCCTTTATTATCTCATTGAAAAGGGCAGTGTTGGACTTTCTGAGGAACTTAACTAACTGCCTTTCAGTGAGGGGGAGTACATTTTCATACTTCTGCAAGTAGTCAGGAGTTGCAGCAGCAGAGTCTGAGGAGCCCGATGAGTTGTCTGATGATGATGATGATGTAGGATGGTGATGGGATTCTTGTTCCTCAGGAGGAGGAGATGAGGATGGCTGTTCAGTGTGCTGAGGGAAGGTGTAAGTAAGATGTTGGTCATTAGTTTCCATGTCGTCACCAGCAGCGAATACCTCATCATCTCCAAAGTCAACAATTTCTTCTGATTCTTCATTGATAAGCATCTGGAGATCAGCAAGAGTAGGAACTAGGTTAATATCCGACTCCCCCTCAGAAGAGGGCTCGCCTTTGTTTTGGCCAGGTCCTGACCCCTCTATTCCAGCAGACTCGGTTTGATTTGACTGGTCCTTAGGGTCAGTTCCCGAGAGAAGCGCAACGCCAGTGGGGGGGGGGGGGGTGTAGGTTCCATATCAGCGGGTGGTTGCATGCCCCCTGAGTCTTTGTCCTCTGAGGTGCCTTCAGGACTGGTGGGTTTGATCCAGTACCATCATTAGGCAATGATATGTTTAGGTCCCCTGTTCAATCAGGGTTGGTCTGCCCTGACGAAGATATAGGGACCGGTACTCCCTGAGACTCTGATTGTGATTGATCAGAGCCGTAAGCAGGATGTGAAATGTTGGGGTCCCTCTTTCCACTAAGGTTGTGCTGCCCTGATGAAGATTTAGGGACCAGTCCTCCCTGAGAGACTGATTGGGATGTATCAGAGCCGTGAGCGGGATGTGAGAGGGTGTGGGTCCCCTTCTCGGTAGAGTAGTGCTGCTCTACTGAGGATTCAGGACCCTTTTCTCCCTCAGGCAAAAGTGATGATTTACAAATGCCTTCATCGGGAAATGATTGTTGGGTGGTTCCTGACTCCACTGACTTGTGTATGTCAGCAGTCTTTAGGAGCGGGTTTGCCCGAGGACACTGAGTGTGATTTCTCAGTGCCCTCCGTTGGCGGTTGTTCTTTGGCCAATTGAGTATGGGCCTCCTCAACGGGTGTCTCAGTGGGCTGGGCCTTTTTTAGCCTTCTCTTCTCAGGCTGTGAAGCAGAGGTCTCAGTGTCGAGTGGTTTGGGTTGAACCACCTTCCTGGACCCCTTCTTCTTTTTCTTCTTCTCCTTCTTGGAAGGAGAAGGCACAGGTGATATAGCTTCAGCACCCTGAATGACAATCAACATATATGTGGTCAGGGTGATTTGTGAGACCTCAGTGGGGTCTCGTGAGTAGTTGGCCTTGTGTAGGACATCCGGGTCAGATCCCTGAATATTCGGCCTAACGTACTCAGAGCCCATTAAGTCTTGGAGCACACAGGAAATGAACCTAGGGTAAGACATGTGTCTTTGTCTGGATTTCCCTGAGAGCTTGACTATGAGGTCTCTGAAGATGATTTCTCCCACATCAATTTTTCTACCTTCTAGGAGAGTGAACACTATCATTTGTTGAGCAGTGTTCAATTGCTCCGTTGAGGATTTGTTCCCACCAAGGACCTGAATGACAAATGTCATCAGTATCCTCCTCCAAACGGCAGGAAACCATGTTTTAATTATAGGGGCTTTGGCCAATAAAGTCCCTGGGCCACATCAGGATGTTGTTTGTCATGTGGCCCAAGTAAAAGCAATTCGGTCTTTACTTCACTATCAGTGGGTTGAGGGGCAAAGGTCTCAGTGTAGTCAAGGCCTGTGGCTTTGACAAATGTTTTGTAATCAAGGGAGAGGGTTTTCCTCCCATTGTTCACTGAGAAGGTAATGACGGAGTCCTTGATGACATCAAGGCTGTTGACCACCGCTGTACACCAGAACTCCCTCAAGTAGTCATGGTATATGACTGAGGGGGTCTTGGTAAATGCCGTAGAGAGAGCAATTTTGCAGGTATTTTACCATATCCTTATAGGCCGAAAAATTTTCCGGGTAGGCAAAGTTCCCTACGACATTATTTTTGGTCATGTCTACGCTTTCCAGTTGGAATTCACATTTGGAGCGTAGGTAATAGCCTTAGAAGAAGCCATTTTAAGAAAAGGTCTTGATTTAAGAAAAAAAGGTCTGGTTATAAGATGAAGAACACACACAGGTTTTGAAGAAAAATAGCAAGAGTTTGATTAATATTACAAAGCGCGTGTGTGTTATCTAGGGAAGTGGAGAGGAGGGGTGGTTTTTGCACTATTGCGAATTTTACTCAAAATTTGAAAACTGTTTTGTAAAAAACGTTTGATATCCGCATTAAATGCCACCAATCCACTTTCTCGGGTTTTGCGCAACTGCCAAGGTGAACAGTTGTGCCGTTCTGCAAAAGTGCATTTTGTAGTGTGACGTCACTACATATAATATCAAAAGATATTGTATGTGAGGAGAGGCATTAAATGCCCAGTGGGATATTTGGTGATGATGTGGGGGCCCAAGATGTGGATGCCAAAAGGTATAAGAACATATATTCCTATATTAAATAGGTATTCAGTTACCAACCTCGGACATTTACTAACTAAATACTTAGAGCATTAAGTGTAGCATTGAATGTCATTTGTTGAAGTCTTGAGGCCCCTGAATGACTTTTCATTCAGTGTGAGGGTGTTCGGGGAAGGTTATTCAGTGAGACATAAGATACTTATTCACTGAGAGATTTGTTGAGTCAAGGACCTATGGTTATTTCTATTTACAATAAGTTGGATAGGTTTAGTCAGTGGACTGATTCTCAATATCCAACATTCCCAATTCAACTTTCAGTCTTGTGAAAGTTGGTTCATCCAATGGTTTGGTGAATATATCAGCTAGCTGATACTCAGTGGGAATAAAGTGTAATTCAATGTCACCATTCATGACATGGTCCCTGATGAAATGATATCTGATATCAATATGCTTGGTTCTCTGATGAAGAACAGGATTGTTTGAGATAGCAATTGCACTTGTGTTGTCACAAAAGATGGGAACCATCTTGTAATGGATGTCATAGTCACTGAGTTGACTTTTCATCCATAGCACATTTGCACAACAACTGGCTGCTGCAACATATTCAGCTTCGGCTGAGGACATGGCAACTGATTGTTGTTTCTTAGTACTCCAACAGACTAGTTTACCACCAAGGAATTGGCAGGAGCCTGAAGTACTTTTCCTATCCATGCATAGTCAGAGTCTGAGTACCCTTTGAGGTCAAAACCTGAACATTTAGGGTAGTACAATCCAAGATTTGGAGTACCTTTCAGGTACCTGAGGATCCTTTTCACAGCTGTGAGATGTGATTCTCTTGGGTCAGACTGATATCTGGCACACAAACAGACTGAGAATTGGATATCAGGCCTTGATGCAAGTAGGTACATCAGTGACCCAATCATTCCTCTGAAAAGAGTTTGATTTACTGGTTTTCCAGCAAGGTCAGGACCTAGGTTGTTTGGGGGAACCATTGGAGTTTTCACTGAAGCACAGTCACTGAGCTCATACTTCTTCAGTAGGCTTCTAGTGTACTTTTCTTGACTGATGGAGGTTCCCTTATCAGTCTGCTTGATTTGTAGTCCAAGGAAGTAAGTGAGTTCACCCATCATACTCATTTCAAATTTCTTTGCCATCAGTTTTTCAAACTGTTTGCAAAGTTTGTAACTTGTTGAGCCAAATATGATGTCATCCACATACACTTGAACAAGAATTACATCTTCTTTTGTCCTATAGATAAACAAGGTGTTGTCTATCTTGCCTCTGACAAATTTGTTTTGGATGAGAAAGGCTGAAAGAGTTTCATACCATGCCCTAGGAGCTTGTTTCAGTCCATAAAAGGCTTTATCAAGCTTGCAGACATGGTCAGGAAACTCACTGCTTTCAAATCCAGGAGGTTGTTGAACATAAACTTCTTCTTTCAGTGATCCATTGAGGAAGGCACTTTTTACATCCATTTGATATACTTTGAAGTTCATGTAGGTTGCAAATGCAAGAAAGATCCTGATGGCTTCCAAGGCTTCCATTCTTGCAACTGGTGCAAATGTTTCTTCATAGTCAATGTCTTGTTGATTATAACCTTTGGCAACAAGTCTGGTCTTGTTTTTAATGACTATGCCATTTTCATCAGTTTTGTTCTTGAAAACCCATTTTATGCCAATGATAGAAACATCCTGAGGACATTTGACCAAGGTCATTACCTTGTTTCTGTCAAATTATTCTAGTTCATCATGCATAGCCTGAACCCAACTAGGATGTTTCAGTGCTTCTTTGACACTTTTTGGTTCAATATTGGAGATGAAGTCCACAAATAGACATTCATTGGCTGAGGCTGCCTTCAGTTTAGCAGCCATGCTTCTAGTAAGCATTCCTTCAGTGGGCTCTCCAATTATGTTGACAAGTTCTATATCTTTAGACCTAGTCCAACTGTCCTGAGGTCTTGGATATTGATTTGAACTTGTGGAGGCCTGATTGGGTGGTGGTGTGGTTCAGGTGCAGATACTTGAAGATCTTCAGGATCTTGAGTATCTGACTGACCTCGTTGATCACTGAGATTGATTGGTTCCTGAACACTTTGTTCAGACTGATTGATTTCATCAGTACATGTTTGTGCTTCAACAAACTCAGTGATGGTTGGATATGGGAGGTTATGAGAGACAATGTAATAGGATATATCACCATCTGCTTGATATTGAGTGGAAGGATTACTATCAGGATGATATTCATCAGGAGGATATCTTGATGAATCATCAATTCCTATCTCTTCCACTGAGGTGTTTGAGAATCTGATGGCTTCAGTACTCTCATCAAAGGTGACATGGAATGTTTCCTCAGTTTGTTGTCTCCTTGTATTGAACACCCTAAAGGCTTTAGAGACAAGTGAGTATCCTAGAAAGTATCCATCATCAGCTTTTGCATCAAATTTCCCTAAGTGATCCTTGTGATTGTGAATAAACACAGGGCACCCAAAGACATGAAAATAGCTGATGTCAGGAATTCTTCCTTTGAATAACTCATAAGGAGTTTTGCTATGTCTCTTGACAATGATGGATCTGTTTTGAGTATAACATGCCGTCTTAACTGCTTTAGTCCAAAAGTGTTTGGATAGAACTGATCCATTTAGCATTCTCCTAGCAGCCTCAATGAGTATTCTATTCTTCCTTTCAGCAACACCATTTTGTTGAGGTGTGTAAGGAGAAGAGAAGTTTTGAGAAATTCCTTTCTCATCACAGAAACACTCAAGATCATGGTTTTTGAACTCAGTCCCATTGTCAGTCCTGATTTGTTTGACTTTTATGTCATTTTGGTTTTCAATGTTCCTGACAAAGGACATGATTGTTTCAGCTGTCTGACTCTGTCTGACTCTTTTTGGTCAGGAAGTAAACCCAAGTGTATCTTGAGTATTCATCCACAATGACCAGAGTATACTTCTCATGATGAATGGACATAGGACTGATAGGTCCAAAGAGATCCATATGGAGAAGATGAAGGCAACTTTTGATGGAGAAGTTTTGTTTGGTTTTAAAGGATGCTCTATGATGTTTACCCTTTTCACAGGCAGAGCAGGGTTTATCCTTTGAAAACACAAGTGATGGTAAGCCAAGGACCTTGTTTTGTTTGATAAGATTGTTTATGTTTTTGAAATTCAGATGAGCGATTCTCTTATGCTAAAGCCAATTTAGAGTTTCATTGGCTTTAGCAAAGAGACAAGTTCCATTCTGAGTTAGAGTAGACATATCTAACACATAAACATCTTGTCTTCTTGGTGCAATAAGAACTACTTCTTTATTTGCATTAAAGATGGTACCTTGCTTATCATCAAATTGAACTATGTATTTAGCATCACATAGTTGACTGACACTGATAAGATTGTACTTGAGACCATTAACATAAGCTATCCTAGTAAAAACTATTCCACTACAGTTTACTGAACCATAACCTTCAGTGAGACATGATGAATTGTCAGCAAATACCACCTGAGGTCCTGGTTCCTCAACATATTTGTGCAGATATTCCTTCACACCAGTCATGCTCCTTGAACATCCACTATCTAGATGCCAAACAGGCTGTTGATGTGGACTCAGTAGACTGAGAGGATGACTTGGTGGTTCCTCTTCTAGCCTGAATGACCTTTTCATGTCCTGAGGTGTCATGAGTGGGATCTCCACATATGTCACAACTAGGATCCATTAGACAATCATCAGGAAGATGGTCATTGAAGCCACAATGTGGACAGGGTGAAAAAGGCTTAGCCTTTTGCCTTTGTTTCTGTTTAGAATCAGAAGGATACTGAAAAGCCTGTGCTTTAAAGTTTGCAACATTGGATGAGACTGTGTATGACAAGTGATCAGAAGTCCTGTGATCTTCCTTTTTGCATATCATGCAAAAGAGGATTCTATAACGATCATAAGTGGAATGATTTGTATAGTGACACAGCTCACATCTTTGCTGATGTTTTGAAGATTTAGCTTTGGAGGTGCTTGAGGAAGCTGGTTTGAGTTTCTTACTCTTAGATTGAGGTTTTTCAGATGATTCAATCTTTTCACTCAGCTTCCTGACAAGCTCAGCCAACTGATCATATTTTGAATCAGGGCTTTCAGTGTTCACCTCAGTTGGGACTGAAGTTGTTGAGTCATCAGTAGGAACTGAGACTTCAGGTGTGGGTCTCTTCAGGATGGTTCTACCCAATCCTGATTTCTCTTTTGGAGAATGTTGAGAGTAAACTAAAGGTGTTAGGTCTGAGCTAGGTGCAGCTCCCTGAAGGACTTTCAGTGGTGGGAGAGGTGTTTGTGATTCTGATTCAGACTCATTGACAGACTCAGTGTTACTGGGCTTATCAGTGAGTTGGTCTTCTCCTAAGATTTTCTTTTTAGAACTAGGAATAAGACTAACAGTTTCATAGACTTTAGGATTCTTTGTTGTCCAGCTTTCAATGACAGCCTTTTCTTTGTTGAGTTCAGTTTGAAGAGCTTGGTTTTGTTTCAAAATTTCAGAGTTTTGAATTTGAAGTGTAACAGCTTCTAGCTTGGCTTGTTTTAAGACAAGTAGTTTATCTCTACACTTGTTTAACTCTTGAACAAGTTTATTGTATTTTGAAAACAAATTAAGTCTTTGCTCTTCAACAAACTTAAGATCAACATTAATGTAATTTAAGTAAGATTGCCAATCAGAATCATCATCCATAGATAGTAAAATATTTACCTTTTTCATGGTGATGTTAACCCACTCTCCATTTCTTGCATGGCTTTTTCCAACAGCCAGCTGATCATTATCTGAAAGTGCCATCAGTGCACTGACTCTTACTTTTTCATCATCTGAGGAGACCTCTTCTTCATCCCAGTCATAGGCTTCAGCCACAAGTACCTTGTTCTTTGTTTGAACAAGTTTAGTGGTTTGAGCAGCCTGAGATACTGAGGGAGTGGCCTCAAGGAGAGCAAGTTTAGCTTTAGCTTTTCTATACTTAGCTTCAAAGTCTTTTTGATCATTTTGAACAGTTTTGTTTTGAAAATGTTGAGTAGACTGAAGCATTTTTGGTTGAAACTTGCTAGTTCCTGAAAGAAGAACTATTACCAGAGAATTTATATGAGGGTTCTGAGGTGGTTTTAGAAAAACAGTCTTTTGCAAAATGACCCTTTTTACCACATTTGAAACATTCAGTGGTTTCATTTGCTTTTGCTTTAGAAAAGTTTGACTGATTTCTTTTAATAAAACGTTTAGAGTTAGCAAGGAGTGCCCTTTCTTGAAATTCAATATTGGAAATCCTGCACAACACCATTAGAATAAAAGGCAGTAGATAAGGGTATGGTTGTCAGGGCCTTTTTGGTCTCAAGAGCTTTCTTTGAGTCTGGGTATCTCTTTGAGATTAAGTTGTCCTCATAGACAAACTTCCCATAGATCTCAGGGAGCTCAAGATTTTGAATGTGATTAGCATTCCTAAGACCCTGAGAGAAGTTTAACCACTTCTCAGGGAGACTGTTGACAAAGCCAACATTGATTTCATGCTTAGACAAGACTACACCATCATTTGATAGTTCATTTATCAAGGTTTTGTATCTTGTATAGGTCTGAGAGAGACTTTCAGAGTCTTTGGCCCTGAAAGTGTTATACTCAAGTTTCAGGTCCATAATCCTGTTTTCCTTGGTATCTGAGGGACCTTCAAAGCTGTGAACCAAGTCAAGCCAAGTTTGTTTGGCTGTTGTACAGTTAATGACTGATTCCATTGTATCGTCAGGAAGACATGATATAATGATGCTTTTCAGGCGTTGGTCTTGGTTAACCACCCTTCTCTCATCAATAGTCCACTGAACTTCAGGTTTGGGCAACCCTTCAGCAGTCATAGGGACAAAGGGACCTTCATTGATACATGTGATGTAGTATGGTTCCATACCAGTCAAGTAGCAAAGCATACGCTTTTTTCACTTGCTAAATTTACCAGCTTCTAGTCTAGGAGCAACAGCTGAATAGCTTCCTCTATTTTTGTCAACTAGCTGGGGTACATTACTATCAGTCATGGTAGGATCTTGGTTTTAAAAACCTTTTGAGCACTCTTTAGTTTTGAAAGATTTTATAAACCAAGAGGCTCTGATACCACTTATTCCCTTTACACAATTAGAATTAACTACAAAGTTAAGCTAATAGTGTTCCATGACTGAGTAATGTATTGATTAACTAAGCTAAATAAGTAAAACGTAAATGATAAAGACGAGTTTTTCAACATTTAAATTCTTATTAGAAGTTAATCAAAAGAATCTATACCCAAGTGTTTGCGGAAAAAACACTTAGGATTGAAATGACAAGTATGGTGTTGTCTCCTCACTAAACTTAAGCTAAGCTTAAGTGGCAACTATAAGGAACCACTGAGCTATCTCAGGGACTAGGTTGCTCTTTGGGGGAGTAAAAGTGGTTTGTGAATGTCTAAGCATTAATTGCACAAACTTGTCCACTTTTACTCCCTTATGATCCTATTTATAGACAAGTATAAAATAGCACCTGTGACTTAAAAGACAAAAGATGACCTAAGCTAATTAGGACGAAATACTGATGTATTTTGTCCCTGTTACAAGAACCTATTTTGGGCATAAGACAATATTGCTTTATGAGTAACAGTGATGACACTGTTCTTGTTCTAAAGCCTTTGAGGGAAAGTTTGACTTTGGCCTGATAAGGACTTCTCCTTATCTTTTCAAACCCTTCCCGCCTTGTCCTTCCTTTCTTTCAGTCTTCAGGTTCTTCAGTCTTGGTCTTCAGTCTTCAATCTTCATTCTTCATTTTTCATAGTTGTTGAGGAGACTGGTCATCACTCACTGAACCCATTATCTTCTTCTTTGGCTTAGGTGCCACTCAGGGAGTTCTGCCTCACTGAATGGTGAATCCTTCTTCTTAGACTCGTCCTAGGCATCTTGAAGATAACTCTGTTCACTCAGTGACCTGAGAGCGTTCAAGGTTATTTGACACTTAGGATAATTTTTATTCAAATCCTTGTTTCATGACGCTTATCCTGAATGGACCCAACAGTATTTTTAGTTCTCAGACGAAAATATAGTCACATCTGTGCCATTTTAGAAGCCAAGATATGCTTTCCTGCCTCTCCCAATCAATTTCATATATGGGCAATCAACTATAGGCTTTATTAGACGTGTCCATGCTCAACCCTGGTAAAGGTATTGTGCATGACAAGGCTGCACATTTGTGTTGAGTTAGACCCCTTTCTCAGTTAGATATAATTGAACTGAGATATTCCTTAAAAATTTGCTATATGTCCAAGGTGTAGACACCAAGCTTATTGTGACTATGGTTTTAACTAGATCTCCATGTGTGTAAAGAAATAAATGGATCTCTCTTGTTTATATCTGAAGTTGTAGAATCCATAAGCTGCACAATTTGCTAGGGGCAACATATATAAGAGTTTAACTTGGGTCCTTTATGATAAAGAGTCTCATTTGAGCCTAAATTCATGTGTTCCAATCTCTGACCACAGGTACCGTGCAATCACAAGTGCATACTACAGAGGAGCTGTTGGTGCTTTGCTAGTCTACGACACAACACGTCACGTCACCTTTGAGAACGTTGAGAGGTGGTTAAAAGAGCTTAGAGACCATAGCGACTCAAACATTGTGATAATGCTAGTAGGAAACAAGGCAGACTTGCGTCACTTACGTGCAGTTGCAACAGAAGATGCCAAAACCTATGCTGAAAAGGAAAAGACCTATTTTATTGAGACATCGGCTTTGGAGGCCCTCAATGTTGAAAATGCTTTCACTGAAGTACTTACCCAAATATACCATGTTGTAAGCAAAAAAGCACTTGACATTGGGAACGATACTGGTGCATTACCTAAAGGTCAAACCATTAACATCGGGTCAAAAGATGATGTTTCTGCAGTGAAGAAAGCTGGTTGCTGTTCTACTTAAAAACAATAGCAGATTATCAGATTGTTTTTGAGCAAATCTGAAGTCTTTAACAAGAAAAGTGCTACTGGTTTTACTCACATTTTTTCTTATCTTTTTGTATTTTTTTAAAATTATTAACTGCAGTGGATCATGTGTCATATATTTGGTTGCATGTTTTTAGAATTTGAATCAATTTTCATTTTTGACATTAGATCGAAGTAAAATGTGATGTTAGTGTTTCTTTTAAGAAGGGATCTTGCTCTCTTACCATCATAACGTCTTGTAATTTTAATGCTTCATAGCCGTAATTTGATATGTACACCAAGTATAGCAATGTGTTGCATTTACTCACCATTGCGGCTTTCTGTTACATCAACTGATGACTGCACTAGTACATCAATTTATTCCTTTAACGTGCAAATGGGTGCCACGGTGACACCATAGGATTGGAGAGACGAGATGCTCGGTTAATGTCGACCTGAGCTACGTGGGAGATATCATAACTATGTACTGATCTAGAAATGAATTGTTACAAAATGGTAAGGGTTGTAAATGAGATGCTCGGTTAAGTTATGATGATACCCGGTTAGGTTGTGTACATGAATTTAAGCTTGAGCAAAGGTGACGATTTTGACCCATGTGTATAGACTTGGTAGTCGGTTGATCTAGGTCGTGTTTAACCTCTAACAAGTAAACGAGAGAAGCAAAAAGATCTAAAAAATGGAAACCAACAAAATGGGCTGACCGGGTCTAATGGGCAATAATCAACCAAATGCATCAATTCATCACCTTTCACTTTTGTGATAATGCAGGTTTGTGATCAAAATTAACACTTCAATCATGTGTAATCTAAAAAACACAATAAAATGTTCATGGGTCGGTTCAAGCAGACCCGACTCATCCTGACGTTTTTGACCAATTTTCATGACCCATTTGTATGAGTGTACAATGACTCAAAATTCCCATACCTTGGGTGACTTGTTCATGATATTAACATTCTCTTTGTATGTGGCTGCAGAATGTTTGTCCTTGTTATACAAAGAGAATACCATTGTACATTCTCTCAAAACATGTCTATATCATGAACAAGCCACCCAAGGTATGGATTTTTGAGTTTCATTTGTCCGTAGCAATTTATTTGGTAAACGCTTAAGTAGTAATTAGACGTTGTTGGATGCAACAATTTGAGGATATTGTCGTCGGGCATTTTCAAAGTCGTGCTCGTGATATTCTGTTGGCATGTGAAGCTTATATAGAAGGTGTGCAATTCGGATGTCTTGTGAATCGTATTGATGAGATGTGCTATATCACGCTCAAAAATGATGTGGGTTCATTCATCAGGAGCCTTGTTCAATTTGGTGTTTTTTGGGTGTAGGAATTTTGGACATATTGCGTTAGGTTGTTGTAACAAGGATACACATTGTTGCATTGTATATGAGAAGTGAGCTTCATTCCGCCACAGTATTGAGTTGCTCGTGTGGCTGTGGACTAAGAATCTAAGATAATGACGTTGATTACTGATCCTAGGATCTTACGATTTTAGGATGCTACAAAGCAAAAACAATCCGGATCTTACGTAGGATCTTTGCGAGATAGGATCTTAATAGAATCCCGATCTTTTTTTTGGTAATATGGGGTATCCGACTCGACATTGCGAGACGACTAATCCCCACAGCGACTATCCATTTTGGATAGCCCGGAGTCATCGCAAGTGAACCTCCGTGACCACATGAGGATTAATTTTCTCCTCAAGGTTTGAACCCGGAACCTCATGGGAGTTGACCATAGGATCTTAAGATCTCGATCGATCCGATCTTACTTTTCTCGAAACACAAGCTAAAAAAATACAAATTATGTATTAAGTTTTGTAGAATATGAAAAACAAGAGACTAATTGCATTAAATATTTCATAATCATAATTTTGACATACACTTTCATGATACATGATAAATAATAAAATGTAAATTTGCATAATTTTACAATGCCAATTATGAAAATGACATTATAGTAGGATCTTAAGATCTCGATCCGATCTCAAGATCATGATCTTGTAAAGACGAAAATGATCCTGGTAGGATCCGATTTTAAAAACCATGCTAGAGATTAGTGAGACTAGTAGCTCACTTTGAGCATCCCAACTGTTTAGAGCCTCTTAATGTTGGATACAGCATCTGAGTCAATCAAAACTCGCAACATTAGCCCTTTTAACGTTCTCCAAATCTGCTGGCTGCGGTACATCAACACTGATTAAAAAAATGCATTGACAATTGTATGATAAACCATCACACTAAAATGACCAAATGGCTGGAAAACATATCAACAGAGCTAAATAGGCCACACTTTCCAAACCATCAGTAACCATATGAAAAACATAAACGATTCAATGAATGTTTAAACCTGATATTAACATTCATAAGTACATATTAACCCAGACAGACCAGATCATCCACTGACTGAACCAACAGGAAAAAAGTCTGTACAAAAAGGTTCATGACGGAGATATCATTCTTTTTACAGTCATTGACTGTCACATCTCAGACGAAACAAAACCAAGTTTCGATATTTACCATAATTTATAAGAGAAAGAACCAACCCTCTCTTTACTTATATTTATATCAGAAAAAGAAACACGAGCCTAAATATTTTTTCAAGGCTTCGTACTTCTCCTCCCTTTTCTTTGACTTTCACGACTCCTTTGCTTGGTCGGCAAGTCCTGTGGATTTGCAAACGGGACAGGTGTTCTTCACGGTCAACCACTTTTTGACGCATTCAACATGGTACTCATGCCCACAATCTAGCACCCCAATCTGTTCCTCATCATCATAGTTGGTCTGTACAACAACAGACATCACCAATAAATAAACAAACCATGTGAATCAAACTTGTGAAAAAAAGGGGTTATTTGCTTAGAATATCAGTGTACTTGTTCATTTGTCTCATCTTAGTCATTGCTAAGTCATTTAGTAACCTGTAATTCTAACATTTAAAACAAAAATTATCAATATGTCAAATATTGATGAATCGAATTCTAAAAGTCCGCTTATAAGGATGTAAATATTTGGTTAGAAAATGACAAAGAAAACACTAAGGCATTTTTCAACGACTCGCATGTACAAAAAAAGTACAATGAAAAACGATAAAATGATCAATGAATAAGTAAAGTGATATTTTACGGATAAAATCCTAACAATATGCCAAGTGAACTCTTTGTTTTTATGTTAGATCTTGAAATACCTGACAAATTACGCAATTAAGTTCTTGATCAACGCATGACGCATCTTCAGATTCAGAAGATTTGGATGTAGCAAACACTCTTGTTTTGAGATGTTGAAGAATGAAGTCATCTGACAAGCCTGAGCCGACACTGCCAATCTGTTCACCAAGTGCAAGAAGCTCCTATATGCAACAAAAGAGGTTGCAAGAATCACATGACAGTCTTATAAATCATCAATATGAGTAAATTATAATTGGGTAAACATATAACAAACCTGTGTGGACATTTATTGATATATGTTAAAAAGAAAATAATTTCATTGTATCGATTCATAAGCCATAACCAAAAGAAGTAAACCAATCGACAGACAAACCTAATACATACCAATATAATTCGTAATTGATGTCAAATTCCTATTCTGGGTTTATCGAAAACTAATTAGTTTAGTAATCAGGCCAAATTTCACTAAATAGCAGCATTTGTTTCGAGATGTCAACAGTACTTTTTTATGTCTCAACCCTGGTAATTAAAGTTTTAGGAGATAGGCTAAATTGGTAATTATAGTGTAAGAGAGTTATAACAAAGTAAAAGGTTTAATTACCATATCAACTCATTGTCGTAACTTTGGTTACCAGATTGGGACATAAACAATCACAAAGTTACACCATTTTGCAAAGTGCATTGATATTATATGAAATTTGCCCTAATTATTAAATTAAGCAAAATAGTTATCTGGAGAAAATAGGATAATGATAAACTTCACATAAGTGAAAAGTAGACTCCAGCAATATCCAACTAGCCAACATTTAAAAAGAAAATTATTTCCATAAGGTAATGGACCAAAAGTAAATCTTCTTTTTTTTTTTTTTTTCCTTTATTGGCATGAATAGAACATTATTTAGATGCTTAATAAAGTAAGTTTGACAACTTGCCTCATACGACATGTGATCTATGTCCAAGCGCATATCTCTATGATGATCAATGGAATGTCTGACTTCATGAAAGCCAGAAATATCAAGAATTGCAACCCCCTAAATGTTAAAAACGCGTGAATTAGTAATAATAACAGCAAGTACGAAACATAAGTCCCGTTGAAAAATAATCAAATAATTTGCAAGATATCATTTTTTGGGAACAATACATCTTCCGGGAGAACTCTTAAGTGGGGAAAGCCGCGATGCCGTGCCGTTGCATCAACCATCAATTCCCGTCTATGAGGCCGATAAACTCTAAGACCAGTTGGGGGTAAGGGACCCACAAACCTAGGCGCCTGTTCCATCCCACTCTGAAAAGGAACTATGGCATTGTTTGATGGAAGTCTGCGTGAAGTAGAGGCCAACTGAGGATGAAAATCCATATTGTGGCTGGCTTGCATTTGCGGCATTGATGGCGTTGGCTGATGATGAAGATTGTGGGGACCAGCATGAGGTGGCTGATGCACAAAAGCCGCGGTATTTCTGTTGCTCGGTGTGACTTGATAACCATGTAAACCAACGTTTGCAGCCTCCATAGCACCACCATTCATAGGTCCTACAATAAGGATTAACTTGGTATTTTCAACCAACTTTTTTTATGTTTCCGCAAGTTATGTAGTTTATAAGACAACCACCACCACAGGCACCCTAGTGGTTAGGCAGCCTGATGTCCTCACACGAAGTCTCCCGTACAAAACTCACTAGGTACATATCTTGGTGGTGGCCAGGAAAAGGGTCGGAAAGGGTCATGCAGATACCCCGATTAGGCCGCGTACATCTGAGTCAAAGACTCACCACTCCCCGGGTAACCTGAACAGGACCTCATCCGTTTACCCGTTTTATGTAGTTTATAAGGACACTTTCAGCTATTAAGTATTTAACCACACGACTACAATATCATTTAATAATGACAAGATAAACCTTGCGTACCCGAACAAATATCATCAATTCTGCGCATTGATTATTAGGAATACACAAGTAATTAATTACAAGGTACGGAGTATCTCTTTTTTAAAAGTTGCCAAAAAAAAGAAATCTTGCTGACGTCCCTAGAAGGATATTATTGTACCAGTATTTCTCATGGAAATAAATTTATACAAATTAGGGGGTGTTTGGATGTGCTTGTAAGATGATATTTTTCAACTCATGATAATCAGTTGAGTTTTAGCAAAAACTTGTAACCGAGATAAATGTAATAATTACTTGAGTATCCTTAATGCTAAATCAGCTGATCTACTATATCTAGTTCTGATTTTAATTTTTATTCCTCACAAGTATCATTAATAGAAATAAAGCTAAGATTACTTTTAAAAAGAAAAAGAAAAAAAGGGTG
Organism: Artemisia tridentata subsp. tridentata; assembly: GCA_021014915.2. Taxonomy (NCBI): domain Eukaryota; kingdom Viridiplantae; phylum Streptophyta; class Magnoliopsida; order Asterales; family Asteraceae; genus Artemisia; species Artemisia tridentata. Next base: position 140,262,026 of record CP139508.1, on the reverse strand, counting down.
AATTAGGTAATTGTCATAAATTTATCTAAAAACGCTTACCTTGGAGATACGGTATACCAGGACCATGATTCCATGAAAACACACTGCCATCACTACCATTAGCACAAAACTGCTGATCCAACCATGGGCTAGGTACCGCTTGAAGAGGCTGACCACCAAAATTTCCCGGAATCAAATGACCACTACTATGAGCCAAGACCGGGTCAACCGCAATAGCACCAGAACCTCTACTTCTTCCACTTCTAGGAACCGCCGGTTCCATGACCAACGGACCATCCATCATTGTTCCCTCGTTCATAGGAATAGCAGCTGAAGAACTAGCCCCCGGTGCCGGATAAAAGTACTGAATGTTTCCCAGGAACCCTTCAGCGTTTTTTCTCTTAAAAGCGCCATTAAGTCCATCAGTAAACTGACCATTTTCAAAGGCTCCACGAATGGTAGAAAAAGGTATTTGATCTTGCATCCCGTGATTGATTGCAACAGGAAAAACTCTGGTACCGGGAGAAGGTGTCATAAATACATTGTTACCAGGATGATGAGCACTGCTGTATTGAGTGATCGCAGGTGGTAAAGGCCCATGATTTTCGGGCATGTGTTGAGGGTTAAAAGTAGTTCGGGTTCCAGGAGGAGGTGGTAATATTGTTTGATTGTTATTGCTATTAGTAGGTTGCGGGAAATTTGGTATACCGACATATGGTATTAAACAAGGCTCCGGACGAAGATTCCCATGTTCTGTTTCAAGCATTGGACCCGTATACACCATATTCCGTTGCCCCATGTTCTTTGATGATGATCAATTGCAAGTAAATCCTAGTCAATCATGGGGAAAAAGAAAAAAAAAAAGAAAAAAAAACCCATAAGTTAACAGGAAAAAGAACCTTATGTCGCTCCAAAGATACAACCATGTAATCCCTACAATTTTGTAAAATGCATATCTCGGTACTCAGACAGGTGATATGAAAAAAATGGATACTAAGAGGCATGCTTGAAGAAGTATGATCGTCTACAACGTGACAAGTTTAGTCAGATAATATGAAATTGGCATGCCTTATAACAAGGTTGCAAAAGTCTGAGTATAATGCTGAATTCAGACCTAAACGTATATTAAATCAATTAATGTAACTACCATCTTCCACTCTATTCCTCTTTCAAGTTTAAGCTAAAAGGTGATACTAAAATAATACTATATATGTATCGCCTTATGGACCTAGTAATTGAACATATACTTCAGATGAAAGAAACCAAAGATTTTTTGCAGTGCATTTACAAGATCATCCAAATAGCACTGATGAAAAGAAATAAAAAGTATTTTGTAATATGGGATGAAACTATAAGTATGGCATAGATATCCAAATTACAAAAAGTGGTGTCATAGAGCTATTAATATCAAGTATAATAGCCGTTTTACGTGTACCAATTCGACCAATAGTTGCTATAGAAATGTCAAGCAAAAGAAAGCACAACAAATGACACAAAGTCAAACTGACCAACTACAGACCAAATTTATAACAAACCCTCGAATATCATGTCTGAGTTCACAACAAACAACAACACGGACAATTCACATGCATTTTCATTGTTATCAAGATATTAATTCATCTAATTTTCCGTTCCAACACAAGAGGTAATTTCCACTATACAATTGCTACAGAACTGCATCACCAGCATTGCAAGTTTTGTTCATAACACAAGGGTATTTTAACATTAACAAATTCTGGTAAAGGGTTCCCAAAAAAACCTGCAAACATCTCCTTATATTTTCTATGGTAACGAATATCACGGGTTCAAACCTAATATATCGTTGTTTCCCTAACAAACTAACATACATTCATAACTAACAGATACTTGGATGAAAAAAAAAACCACAATTTCAGTCATTTTAATGCATTTTGTGAAGCAAATTTACAAAACCATAAGCATCAAATACAACCATAAAAAAGCATTGTGAATTTATACTGTGAGATTAAACACGGAACAGATTTGGAAATCACAAAAAGTGGCAATTCGAGCAATTAATGCCAAACATATCAATAACATGTATACATGCAGGAATTCGGTAGACAACTCCAAAATGTGATTCAATCAGATGAAAATGCTAAAAGACACAAAGCCAAACTGATCAACCGCAAACCACGTGTATATTAATACCCTGAATAGCATGTAGTCGTTACGTTAACAATAAACAACCACATGGAAAATTCTTCACTTTCCATGTTATCAGGAAAAAAAATCCCTCAATTTGTGTTACAAAGTAGAAGGTGCATTTCGCTACAGAATTACTGCAATAACGTCAATGACCCACGTCACCAACGTTGCAGTTTCTGCTCATCTCACAAGGCTGTGTATCATAGCGAGTTCAACTAGAAGATTATTATAAAAAAATAAAATTAAAAAAAAAAAAACACAAAAAAAAAAACCCTACAAACACCTCCTTCGTTCATATGATATACCATAATGAACGTCACAAGTTCAAACCCTACTATATTTTACGTATTCAACCATAATCAAGCAATTTCCCTTACTCTAATGCATTGTTTAGTATCCATTAACAACAAAAAAGTGTAATTACTGATCTTTCAGTCACATTTGACCAAAAAAGCTACATTTTTCGGGCTTAATTCCAGTTTTTTTCTAGCAATCCACGATTACGCAGCAAAAGTTAAAAATTTGAACCTAAATTTCATCTGTATTCTAAATACACGTCGCCGTAACAAAATTAGCATGAATTCAACCATCATCAATACCAATTAACAACAACAAAATACAATTACCAATCTTTTAATCACATTCAACCAAAAAAGGTGCAATTTTTACAATCCATCAATCCAAAATTCATCAAAACAAAAAAAAAGTACATTTTCTTGATTTTCTAATTTTCTTAATCAAATTTCAATCAAACCCAAAAAAAACAAAATCAAACAAACACCCAACAAAAGTCAACCAATTTCCAACAAAACCCACTTTTCAAAAATCAAAAAAATAAATAAAAATTGTACCTTTTTATCATCAACAAACTCCAGAGCTTGAATTAAGTTATACCAATAAAAAACCAACCTAAAACCCAAAATTAAACAATCATTAACACATTTATAATCAATTTACAAAAAACCCTTTTTCCAAAATCATAAAAATTGAAACTTTATTAAAAAAAAAAATCAATTTTTTTTTTTTTTTTTTTTTTACCAAGATATAAATTAGGAGATACCCAAATGAGGGTTTGATGATCGGATGATAGAAGAAGGTGAGAATTGATCTAATGATGATTTTTTGAATAATAATTAATTGTTGTTGTTTGTGTAATAAAGATAAATAATGTATAAAATTTTGGGGGAAAAAAGATGATGAAATATTTATATTTTTATTTGGTTTTTGGATTTAACTGTAATAAGTTTTGTTTTTCTTCTGGTTTTCTGTATTTTTACAAATTTCCCATTTTTATTGCATAAGGAGGAGGTATATATGCTGTCCATGTGCTTTTTCTTTTTCCTTTTTCTTTTTATTTATTTTTGCTTCTAGTCTCTTATGTTTATCTATATTTTTGAACGTGTTTAAATCGGTGAGTAAATCTTGAGCCCACGCATATTTTATTGAGACCATAATATTTGTCTATTTTGTCTGCAGATTTATAGTTTTGCTTTTGTGGCTATACGAAGGCTTTCTAACAAATCGTCCAAATCAGTACTACTTTCACATTATCACAAAATGTTGTGTCTACTAAGTCCAAGATATTGCTTATTTCACTTGCATCTCCCTTGTGTGTTAGCCGATGTGTAGATGATTATTTCTATTATAGGTTTAGAGATAATCATCCACACAGGGCCGTCTCTGAGGATTTATGAACCTAGGTCGAGCAAAAAAAAAAGGCCCGGATGCTAGGTGCAACAAATTATATAATATAAACTAAAATATAAAAACGATGATAAATGTTATATCAAAAGATATGTAAGTGTGTTTTTTTATGTGGGTTAAGTTATATGGTTTAATTTTTGGATGATTGTTAAGATTTGTAATGGGCTTAGTTAATTACATATACAATTTTTATATATATACATTTAAAAAAAATTAAAAATCGGGCCCCCTAAAAAATCGGGCCTCGGCCGGTCGCCCACTTCGTCCCATGCTCTAGGCCGGCCCTGTTATAGGTTTAGAGATAATCATCCACACATCGGATACTAGTGATGAGTAATATCTTGGACTTACTAGAGACAACGCGTTGATCTATTGCAGGTGGAGTTATTAACAACTATGCAGCTAAGCGTGCTCATATGAAAGTAGTATTGGTTTGGGTAACCTGTCGGGACAACTTCACATGAGGACACCAAAAGTAAAGATGTGAGTCTGCGGGCAAAATAGATAATATTGTGATCCAAGTTAGCGTGATGTTACATATTGACTGATTCATCCTCGATGATCTAATCTCGCGTGATGAGTTTCAGTTTAGTGATTTTTAGTTCTGAGTTGAGATAGGAACTTATGACTTAATTTTATAACGTGAAGGATATGCGTCATTTACTCAGCAGTTGTGGCTATCAGTACCCGCGATTTAGTACATGTTATTTATTGATTTAAAAGTTTACCTTGGGTTCAATAAAAAAATAGTTGACAGTAACGTATCTAAGGGCACTCCCAACGGTGGCGTTAAGCCTGCGTTAAAGATACTAAAGGGTGCGTTAAAGTGGCGTTAAGGGTTGGAGGGGTGCTGCGTTAACGCAGCGTTAAGGGACCGAGTTAAACCCTTAACGCTGCGTTAAGGGTGCGTTTGGTAAAAAAAAAAAAAAAAAACACTCTTGGCCCCTAAAACGGCTGAACTAGCCGTTAAATTCAAAAAAAATGTCCGGCTTCAACCTAAACGACGGCGATGATACCTTCTTTAATCTCCTAAACACCGGGTGGAATAACCCAAACGCCGGGTCATCTTCAAACCCGAACCCACTTGGCTTGTCGAGCCAACAACTTTACGAACAACATCAACAAATGCTATATTACGAACAACAACAACAAGCGAATCTAAACACCAATTTCTCCAATCTTCAATTCACCCAACATTCACAACAATCTCAAACCGCAACCCATGATGTTCCCGATACTCCAACGTCTCCTCCAAAGCCACACAAGCCGCGTATCAAACGAAATGCCAGAAAAACAAAAAACCCCGAACCTTTGGAGGATGATGAAGAAAACACCAACATCATCAAACGTTGAAACCCACAAGAGGAAAAATTACTTGCATCGTGTTATGTTGCCGCGACAGAGGATTCAGAAGTGGGTCGAAATCAAAGTAAGGATACATTTTGGCAACGGGTGAAAAATGAGTTTAATAGAGTCAATTTTCAAAAGAGAAACAAGGATATGATCCAAAGTAAATGAAAAACGTTGAAGCGTGATTGCTCAAAGTTCAACGCCTACTACAAACGTTCCCAACGCCAAGAAAAAAGTGGGGAAAGTGAATTGGATATCCTGAAACGTGCCAGACAAATGTATCGGGACGAGCACAGAACCGCTCCTTTTAGCAACGAGGAGGCTTGGGAGGTTTTACGGGGTCATATAAAATGGGACGCGCCGGAAGGGATTGATTTAATCGGCGATGTCCCAAGTGAAACAAATGAGGCGTTGTTTGGTCGTGATGAACAACCACGACCAATGGGAACAAAGCGTGCTTCAAAGAAAGCTCGATCCGAGAGCACGGGAGGAACGAGCACGGGAGTGAGTACGGGAGGAACGACCTCGTCTATCCAATTCGTGGAGGCTATGACATCCGAGTATCGTTTCAAAATGGAAACGGCCCAAGCCGCGTATCGGGCAACCCAAATAAAAGAGGAGACGATAACAAGGTTGGAGGAAATGAAATTTTTGATGGTTGATACTTACGGGAAGGATCCAGACGTGGTGTATTGGATCAACGAAGAAAAAGCGCAAATCAAGAAAAAATACAACCTCCAATGTCTTCAGTAGATTTAGGATTGTGTTTATTTTTATGTTGTAGTTTTTTTTTTTTTCGTTGTTATTTTTTTTTTTCGTTGTAATTTTTTTTTATTAAGTATGTAATGTTATATTTTTTTAATGAATGTTATATTTTTAAAAAATGAAGTATTATTATAAGTTTAGGGGTTGAATTTGAAAATATTTGATATAAAGGTGAGTTATGGTTGGGAGTGTTAAAGTTGAGTTAAAGGTGAGTGTGTTAAAGCTGACGTGGCAGTATGTTAAAGTTTAAACCTGAGTTATGGTTGGGAGTGCCCTAAGTATTAGAACAATGACACATGTTATAAGTTGTCATGTCAACCTGTATATAAAAAGAGAAAATTACCAAACTAGTACCCAAAAAAAAAAAAAAAAAAAAAAAAAAAAAAAAAAAAAAAAAAAAATCATTGATCCATTATATGGTCACTTCTAGCATCCTTTTTCCCATTTTGGTTATGCTCAACTGCTCGACTCCATCATTTTTTTTACATGTGTCCTTACAAGTACAGGAGTTAGGTGAGAATATTTTATTGATTTTAGCTTAAATGACAAATATACCCTCAATCACACACCACATATTTCACTTTCTTATCTTTATTAATTACCCACCTACCCCACCCATCACCACCTAACTCCACCCAACTACCTCACCACTTTATCAGTCTATCACCACCACCACCACCGCTCAACCACCACTGCTCAACTGCTCGACCACCACTGCTAAACTGCTCAACTGATCGACCACCACTGCTCATTATCAGATTTAGAAGAACTTCTATAAAATCTGATTTATAAAATCCGATTAATACTAAAAAAAACCCTTAAAACTCAGATTTATAATAAAAACTAAAAAAAAAATCAGATTTATAAAAATCAAATTCTCAAAAGTATGATATATTATAAAAACACAAAACTAATCAATTTTTTATATAAGAAAAGCTCAATCAAAAATTTATAAAAGAATCAAACTTTAAAATATTTATGAAAAAGAACACTAAAAATTCACCTCGAATCAGATCCATAAACTGATATACAGATCCATTCACCTACGAATCAGATCCATAAACTGAAAAAAGAACACTAAAAATTCACCTACGATAAACTGATTTTAAGATCTATAAACTGATATACAGATCCATTCTGTGTATCTCCATCATCGAATCAAAAACTCGGAAAGATCTCAGGTTCTTACACTTTCTCAAGCAAAGATCTTTAAGACCATTTACAACAACTCATCATGGATCTTTAACCTTAAACAAAAACAAAACCTTACCCGAGACCTTGTTTATACAAGATCTTGATACGGAAAACTGTTGTTCCCTGAACACACTTAGAAGTAACTAAGAAGTTAATCTAATTGTGTTTATGACTGATACAATGTATTTGATTTATTTCAACTGATAAGTAAAACGTAAATATAAAAACACAAAGTTTTTCAACGTTTAAATTCTTATTAGAAATCAATCAAAGAATCTATTACCCAAGTGTTTTGCGGAACAAACACTTGGGATTGAATAGAAAATGTATGGTGTGTCTCCTATCTAAACTCAAGCTATGCTTAAGTGGTAACAATATCGACCCACTGAGCTATCTCAGGGATTGGTTACTCTTTGTAGGAGAAAAGGGGTTTTGTGAAAGTCTAAGCTTTTAATGCACAAAAACCTAACCCACTTTTCTCCATCTGTTTGCTATTTATAGGCAAACATCTAAGAGTCCTGAAGATTAAAATACATAAAGAATAAGAAGGCGTGTCTGACAACTACAACAATATTTGTCATTTCCAAGAACCAATAGGAATGCTCCAAAAAGTCTTCGAGTGTCAGTTCTGACACTTCTTGACTTTTAGCCACTTTAGGGATGGTTTGTTTCTGGCCCGATAAGACTTGTCCTTATCTCTCCAAACTCTTCCCGCTCAATCCCGCCTTTCTTTCAGGCTTCAGGTTCTTCAGTCTTCGCCTTCAGTCTTTAATCATATTGTTGTTGAGGAGACTGGGGTTTAGTGAGTTCTTGTCCAACACTCACTGAACCCATTACCTTCTTCTTTGTCTCAAGTAACAATCAGGGAGATCCGCCTCCCTAAGTGGTAAGTCTTTCTTCTTAGACTCGTCCTGAGCATCTTGAAGGTAACTCACTGAGTGACTGTTCACTCAGTGACTTAATTATGTTTTCGGTTGATTAAAACTTAGTGTAATTTGTATTCAAATCCTGTTTTAAGGATCCTTGGGTACTGACGGACCCAACAATCTCTCCCTATTTGGATATAAATTATGCTTAAGTGTTTTGATCAGTTATGAGTGAGCTAATAACTTATTCTCATACTAAATATACTAGAAAGTTATTAAGGACACTGAAATAATAAAAACATGGGCCATCAATTTTATTTATCATTTACAAAGGTCCTAACAACTAAACAAAGTACAGGATAGTGGTGGTGTTGCAGATTCATCAGTCAAACTTGTAACCAAGGGCTTCAAGCTTTGGTCTCTTGGATTCTAGCTCATGTTGGTCAGGATGTTCTTGGATCTTGATTCTCAGGTCATGACAGAACCTCACATTTTCAGGACTCTTTATTGGGGAGGCCATCATGAGGTAACCAAGCATAGTTTTAATTCCTGCCTTATCAATGTTATTCCATCTTTGGAAGGCTTGATCACCAAACGCATCAGTGAAGAAGAGACCTCTCTCAGGTTGTTCAATGACCAAGTTGTTTACAAATGTAACTCCTTCAGGGAGGGCTCTGTTGCATTCAAGGCCAGGAACTTTGATCTCAGGCTCAGATTCAATTTGCTTCCTCTTTCTTCTAGAGGACTGAGAGGGAGCAGGCTGATTGGCTGGAGCAGGGGGAAGAGAGGGAATACCAAGTTCATCAGGTGTTGCAGTCAGTTTGTTATATCTTAGCCTCAGGGATTTCATCAGGTCCTTGACGACAATGTTTGACTTTTTCAGTATGACTGGACCCAATTCATCCAGTTCAGTGATCCCAAAGTCAGCGAATCTAAAGGGATCATAAACCTCATAGTGTCTCTTATCTGGACCTTTGAAGACACTAAGGACAACAGGCTTGGTATTTTGATGGATCTTGACATCAGTGATTGGTTCAGGTCTCAATCTGCTTGTCATAACCCACTGGTACCTCTCAATTTTCTTTCTCCTCATCTCTTCAGCCTTTTTCAACCTTTCATCCCTTTTCTGCCTGAGAGCCATCATCTCAGCATTCTGAGCTTTCATAAAGCTCTCACCACCTTTTCTTCCTGCAAGGGCTTGTGGTTCTATTCCAAGCTTTTCAGCCTCTTCACTGACCACCTGGATGAGGGCAGACTTGTTCAGCCTTTCTTCTTCAGCTGCTTTCTTCAACCTTTCTTCCTTCTCCATATGAGCCTGAATTTCAGCCTCAGTGAGAAGTTGCATTACTCCATTAATCTCATAAGGGACCTTGACTGGTTCATCAGGGTTAGGCCTTATCTTCAAGGAAGCAGGCACCAATATTGTAGGTTCAGGCTCAGTAGTAGTGAGAATGTCTTTGCCTTTATCTTGGTGAGTTGATGGGGTTGTTTCAGGAGCCTGAGTAGGTGGTATCTCCCCCTCAGTGTGAGGAGGCTGTTGGCTGGAATATCCTTCAGTGACTTTCTCCCCTTTAACTGTTGCTTGAGCCATTATGAGAGCAAGAGTTGGAGTGCTCACTGAAGTTGAGGGAGCAGCTTGACCATTGAAAGCCTGATAATTTCAGTCATCATGGATTTGATATCTGAGGTGTCTTGCTGAAGAGTGGTCATCTTTGCCTCAAGAGATGCCTGAGAAGTCTCTATAGCAGTCATCCGAGGCCCAAGATTCCAGGCCAAGGAATTTGAAGACTTGGCCCAAGATGCCAAATTTGCCTCCATAAGAACCAGGGAAGACTTGATGGAGTCCACTGAAGAGCTGAGACCCTGAAGGTTAGAGGATGTCAGCATGTTGACAAGCTTAGTGAACTGAGCTGACTGTTGCTGATAGGTCTCAGAAGCCTGAAGAATTTTCTTGTTGAGCTCAGGGTCATCTTTCACTGACTCTTGAATAGTTGCAACGCTCTTCGTAATGTTGGAAAGAGTAGCGTTGAACATTTTAAGATTCTGATCAAGAGTTGTCAAGGAGTAGGAAATCCCTGATTGTTGCTCATTAATGTCATCATGATAAGCTTCAACAGATTCCTTCAGGTTGACATAATGAACTGCAGCTTCACAATGTTGGTCAAAGATTTCTTCAGTGAGCCCTTGAAAGAGAGCATTGTTGGCTTTCTGCAAGAACTTGACCAATTGTCTTTCAGTGAGAGGAAGAATGTTGTCATACTCCCTGTGGTGGAGAAGACTGATGCGATTGTTCAGTGGGTTGAGCATCAGTGTCCATATCATCACCTGCCTCAAACACTTCTTCCTCACTGTCAATGCTGAGCTCTTCATCAGACAAGAGAACAGCCTGAAAATCCGCCATGGACTGAATCTGCAACTGGTTTTGGCCAGGTCCTGACCCTGCCATAATAACTGAGTGGGTTTGCTCAGCCTGGCTTTTGGAGTCAGTTCCCGAGGGAATGGATCCGCCTTGAGGGGGTTGTGGTTCCATATCAGTGGGTGGTTGCATGCCCCCTGAGTCTTTGTCCCCATGTGCGCCTTCAAGCACTGGTGGGCGTTTTCCAGTACTATCACTAGGCACAGTTTGTGATTGTTGATGGACCCCCTTCCCATCAAGGTTGTACTGCCTTTTTGGGGATTTAGGGTCCTTGACTCCCTGAGACTCTGAGTGTGATTTCTCAGAGCCGTGAACAGGATGTGATTGGGTGTGGGTCCCCTTCTCAGTAGAGTAGTGCTGCCCTACTGAGGATTCAGGACCCTTTACTCCCTCAGGCACAGATTGTGATTTGTCAGTACCTTCATCGGGATGTGATTGGGTGGAGGTTCCTGACTCCACTGACTTGTGTATGTCAATAGAGCCATGAGGAAGGGTTTTGCCCGAGGATACTGAGGATGATTTCTCAGTACCCTTTGTTGGTGTTTGTTTTAAGGTCAAGAGGGTCTCAATGATGGGTGTCTCTGAGGTCTTGGCCATTGTTTCCCCTTCTTTGGGTTCTGAGGCAGAGGTCTCAAGGACGAGTGATTTGGGTTTAACCACCTTCTTGGAACCTGCCTTCTTTTTCTTCTTCTCCTTTGTAGGAGAAGGAATGGGTGAGATAGCGTTTGCACCCTGAATGATTACCAACATGTAGTCGGTCAGGGCGACTGGTTGTACCTCAGTAATGCCACTCGTATAATTGGCCTTGTGTAGGACGTCAGGTTTAGATCCTTGAACGTCAGGCCTAATATAATCAGAGCCAAGTAAATCCTGAAGCACACAGGAAATGAATCTAGGGTAAGACAAGTGTTTTTGCCTAGATTTTCCTGAGAGCTTGGCCACGAGGTCACGAAAGATTATTCCTCCAATGTCAATTTTTCTACCCTCCAGGAGACTGAACACCATCAATTGTTGTGATGAGTTCAATTGCTCCGTGGAGGATTTATTTCCCCCAAGGACCTGAATGATAAAAGTCATCAGGATCCTCCAGACATGATGGAACCAGGTTTTGACGATAGGCGCTTTAGCCAAAAGGGATCCTGAGGCCACATCAGGTTGTTTTGGGTCATGTGGCCCTAGTAAAAGCAATTCAGCCTTTACTTCTTGGTCAGTGGGGTTGGACTCATAGTTCTCGGTGAAATCAAGACCTGTGGCCTTGATGAAGGTTGGGTAATCTAGGGAGAGGGTCCTTCTCCTATTCATCACTGAGAACGTGATAATTGAGTCTTTGATGTCTTCAGGGCTAGTTGCCACTGCTGTACACCAGAATTCTCTCAAATAGTCATTGTATATTACTAAGGGGGTCTTTGTAAACGCCGTAGCAAGAAAGCAGTTTTGAAGGTATTTAACTACACTCTTGTACGCCCAAAACTTTTGGGGGTAGGCAAAGTTTCCTACCACATTGTTCTTGGTCATGTCTACGCCTTTCATGAGGAATTTCACATTTGGGGCGTATGTGATAGCTTTAGACGTAGCCATTTTTTGTTGGGAGGTCTTGGGTTTGCAAGAACAAAAAAAAATGGTCTAGATTTCTAAAGATTAAACACACACACAAGGTTTTTTTTTAAGAAGAAAAAAAGGGCAAGAATTTGCTTAGGATTTTCTAAAAAAAACGTGTGTGTGTTATTTTGTTTGGGGGTATTTATAGGGAAGTGGAGTGGAGGGTGTTTTGGGTATTAAGTGGTTTTTAATTTCTCAAAGAGATTTTTGAAAACTGTTTTGTATAAAAACGTTTGAGATCCGCATTTAATGCTCAACCACTCCACTTTCCCTGTTTTGCGCAACTGCCGAGGTGAACAGTTGTGCCATCTACAAAAAGTGTAATTTGCAGGGTTGAGTCATCACATATCTGTTATGTGATTGGAGAGGCATTAAATGCCAAGTGGAAAAGTGGGGGCCCATGAGGTGTATGCCAGAAAGGCAAAAGAACAAATATTCTTATATTAAATAAGAATTCAGTTACCAACCTCGGACATTTACTAACTAGATACTTAGAGCATTTAAGTTAGCATTGAATGTCATCTGAGGGCCCTGAATGACTCTTCATTCAGTGAACCTGCTTGTTCAGGACTTGGGTTTAGTTCCTGATGGTTCAAGGGTAGGTGATTCAGTGATCTTTTTCACTGAGGAACACATTGAGTCAGGGACCTGGGGTTTTCAGAATTTACACTTAGTTGGATGGATTCAATCAGTGGACTGATTCTCAATATCCAACATTCCTAGTTCAGCTTTCAGTCTTGTGAAAGTTGGTTCATCCAATGGTTTGGTGAATATATCAGCTAGCTGATATTCAGTAGGAATGAAGTGTAATTCAATGTCACCATTCATGACATGGTCCCTGATGAAATGATATCTAATATCAATGTGTTTTGTTCTCTGATGAAGAACAGGGTTGTTTGAGATGGCAATTGCACTTGTGTTATCACAAAAGATGGGAACCATCTTATACAGGATTCCATAGTCACTGAGTTGACTTTTCATCCAGAGTACATTTGCACAACAACTTGCTGCTGCAACATATTCAACTTCAGCTGAGGACATTGCCACTGATTGTTGCTTCTTAGCACTCCAACAGACGACTTTCCCACCAAGGATTTGGCAGGAGCCTGAGGTGCTTTTTCTGTCCATGTTGCATCCAGCATAGTCAGAGTCTGAGTATCCTTTGAGATCAAAGCCTGAACATTTTGGATAGTATAATCCAAGGTTTGGAGTACCTTTCAGGTACCTGAGTATCCTTTTCACAGCTGTGAGATGAGATTCTCTTGGGTCAGATTGATATCTGGCACACAAGCACACTGAGAATTGGATATCAGGCCTTGATGCAAGTAGATACATCAGTGACCCAATCATTCCTCTAAAAAGAGTTTGATTCACTGGTTTTCCAGTAAGGTCAGGACCAAGGTTGTTTGGGGGGACCATGGGAGTTTTGACTGAGGCACAGTCACTGAGCTCATACTTCTTCAGTAGGCTCCTAACATACTTCTCTTGGCTGATAGAGGTTCCTTTATCAGTCTGCTTGATTTGCAGACCAAGGAAGTAAGTCAGTTCTCCCATCATGCTCATTTCAAATTTCTTAGCCATCAGTTTTTCAAACTGTTTGCAAAGTTTATAACTTGTTGAGCCAAATATGATGTCATCAACATACACTTGTACAAGTATGACATCATTATTTGTCCTGTAGATAAACAATGTGTTGTCTATCTTGCCTCTGACAAATTTGTTTTGGACCAGGAAGGCTGAGAGAGTTTCATACCATGCCCTGGGTGCTTGTTTCAGTCCATAAAAGGCTTTGTTAAGCTTGCAGACATAGTCAGGAAACTCACTGTAGGCCCACACGAGTTATGGATCTAAGTAGCCTGTGTTACTTAATAGACAACTTGAATAAATCCAAATTGATCTAAGTGAGAAACTCTAAACTGGTTGTTGATTGTTAATGCGGAATCTTAACAATAACAATGAAGAACACAATTTACTAACTTCGTAATTCTATTAATCTTTTCTAAGCTTCACAATGTCGTCTAACACCTTGTTACAATGCCGTAGGGTTCCTTTTATACTCTAAGGAAAACCCTAGATACAAAACGTGTGAAAGGATAAACATATCTTCTAATAAGATAACTTATACGACTATATCCTTTCCTAAAATATAGCTAACTATTCTGATAACATAACCAGACTTAACTATTTCTAATAAACAGACTTAACTATGTAACTATGCCTGCCAGACTTAACTTTGTACTGGCAGACTTAACTATGACATAACTAATACTAACAGACTTAACGAGTACATTAGCAGACTTAAGTCTGTTCTTCTAATAATTCCCAACAATCCTCCCCTAACTTGATCTTCATGCTCCATGAACTTCAAGTTTCTTTCTTGATAAGCTTCCTGAGGATTGAACTCTAATCTCTTGGAATTATTTTGAACTTCAAATCTTCAAATCATCATATCTGATCTTGTGCAGCAACCATATATCAGCAAACTTGACACCATCTGATCTTTACAGCAACATTGACTATTTGTACATCAATTCTTTAAAGTTTCATACTATTCTCATCACTTCCAGGTGTGTTAACTCCTGTGAGAGGTGAATCATTGAAAATTAATGGATTTGATGTCTCTTTACCAGTTAGCCATTAACTCTGGAGTAGCCAATGTTTGGTGTAAACACCATGGTACATTGATAACCATTTCAACTCTTTGTACATGAAACATGGTGAGTTGAAATACCATATGATTTTTAGCAAATCATCAGCTATCAACGGATTTGTTTTGTCTTTACCAAAAGCCGTTTGCTTTTGGACTAGCCAATTCTTTGGTGTATTACAACAATCACCTTGGTGAATTGATAACCAGTTATGGTTTTCCACAAGCCATATTCTTGTGGGCTAGCCAACTCTTCACTATCACAGATATGGTGAGTTGATTACCATACAATTTTTGGCAAATTGTCAGCCATAAACGGATTTGAGGTATCTTTACCAGAGCCGTTTGCTCATGGATTAGCCAGTCCTTATGTGGATTAGACATGGTGGACTGATAACCATTTGTTGTGTTAGTGCAAAGCACCTTCACCAAGTGAGAAATTCCAATAATCTCACTTAACAACTTGGAAAATTCTTTCAAACACCCCAAATAGCTTCCTTTTGGGACTGCATCTCAATTAACTCCAACAGTTGATTACATACCTCATCATCCTTATACCCTAACAGCTTCTTCTCAAGCATATCCTTACATATCCTTGGGTGTAGAGGATATTCAACTTCAGCTAGCATGTAAATGTGAGCACTCTGCAAAGTCAAACAATGAATCTGACAACTCTCAAAATACCTCCATCTTACAATTTCTTGTTGATAAGGTAGCTTCCAAATGTTGTCAGTTCTTGATGGTGGATCAAACATTGTTTTCAAATCTCCCCAAAGAACTCTTTCAAACTCTTCTTCAGGTCTGTTATCCCCATATTTGATCATCATCAACTTGTATAGCTCCTTAAGATCATCTCTGCTCAAGTCATTCAATAAACCTGGAAAGTTCACATAAACAATCTCTGTATAATCTTCCCTGATTATTCTATAAGCACCTTTCTTACCAGATTTAATGATCTCCCAATTCACAATTTTGGCTGGCTGAGCTGAGCTTTCAGGAATTGACCCCATGGTAAATTCCTCAGAAGAGGGTTCTTCTTCCTCTTGTACATCCTTCTTAGAGCCTAGCTTTCCTTTCTTAGCTGCTCTCTTCCTTCTAGTCCACCTAATAATAGGCTTTTTGACTTCTTCCTTTTCTTTCACAACATCAGATACTTTCTCAGCCTCAGATTCCTTTTCAATTTCACTCACCTTTTCTACCTCAGACACCTTTTGCCTCTTGAAACTTCTTCTGATAGAATCCTCATAGTCAGTAGGCTTGTACTTGTGATCTCTTTCATAAGCTCTGAGGTAAAACTTTTCAACTTCTTCATATGACATTCCTCTCATCTTTTCAACACTGGAATGCATCATATTCTTCAGATAATGCTTCATATGAGCCATCTTCTCTTGTTTTGATTCTTTCTTGGTAGTGCTCTTTCTCTTTTGTGTCTTCTTTATCTTCTCCATTAATCCTCCAAGAGTATCTGTCTCCATTCTTGCATTCATAAACTCAGCAAGTTTAGTTGCCCTTTCATCAACAGTCAGACTTGTATCAGCTTTAAGTTCTTCCATCTTAGCCTTGAGCTCATCATCATCTTCAATCAATGACATATATGGATCATCATTGAATTCTTCTTGCAACTTCTTAGCAAAAAGTTCATCTCTTTTCTTAATTTCTTCAAGTTTGTCCCTTTCAGCTGCTTCCTCAGCTTGAATCCTTGCAATCTCAGCTAAGCTTGCTTCTTCCTCAGCTTGTTGCTTCTTTGATTTCTTAGTCTGAGGAGTTTCTTCAATTATCTGCTTTCCTTCCCTTTGAGTTGAAGCAGACTTAAGTTCAGCAGATTTAACAACATCATCAGATTTATCTTTTTCACTAACAGACTTATCATCAGACTTAACTTTATCCTTCTCAGCAGATTTAATTGTATCATCTTCAGAGTTAACCTCTTCATCAATCACCAACTTTCTCTTTAGCCTTCTCTTCTTCCTTTGTTGAATTTTGCTAAGAGACTGGGCTAAAGTTTCTGCTACTTCTAATCCCTCTGGACTTATCTCTGTATCTCCAGTTGGTTTTGCTTGAGTTGGAGTCTTAAAAGTCTGTTCTTCATCAAAATTCCTCCCCTGTTTGGAAGAATTTTCTGCTTCAGCACCCTCTATTTCACTGAAATCAACCCCTTTGTCCTTCATTATTCTTTCCATCTTCTTGACCTTTCTGACCAAGGTCACAATAGCTTTTCCCATGGTTGCATTTGATTTCTCCAAAACAGATATCCTTTCAACTAAGGTAGGAACCAGCTGTAAGAGAGCTTCCACAGTCATTGGAGCTGATTCCTCCTCATGAGTTGGACTTGGAACATGGGTTTGTTGCTCAGGTGAAGGTGGTGGAGATGTAGGTGATGGTGGTTGTGGTGTAGGTGATATGGGTTGTGGTGTAGGTGATCTGGGTGGTGGTGTAGGTAATCTTGGTACCTCTGCATGCTCCTCAGTTTCATGATGTACCTCAACTCCAGATGATGTTCCTGCAATGTTAGTACCACCAGGCAATATAGCAAGCAGTAATGGTTTGTGTGTCTCCTGAAATCCCCTTTTCATGTTGCTAAAAATTTTATCTTTAAAGGAAACACACAAGTAAGTCAGTTTTTGTTCAGTTTCAACATTTAAAACCATTTGAAGAAATCTAGGGTACATCAAAAACTTATGTTTACTGGTCACATTTGCCACCATGCCATCAAAAATTAGTTTTGAAAAGTTGAAAGTCTTGCCAAGTGAAAGACAGACCAATGCAGAAGCAATATTGCTTCCAAATTGATCCCATCCACCACTCTTGGGACTTAGGCAGTGTAGCAAATGGTGAATCAAAAACTTCCATTGTGGTGAAAAATGACTTTTCCAAAAGGTAAAACCACCACCATTAATGGGGTATCCAATGTTACCCATACCCTCTAAGATCATATTATTTGATAACATAGTTTCTCCAGAAGCATCATCTAATTTAAGACTACTTCTAATGGATGCTTCTGAGATAGAAAACTCATGATTATCAATGGTTGCCCTTAAATGTAGAGTCCCATCAACAAGAGTTTCAGAGGTAGCAGTCCCCCAAAACTGTTTGACTAGGGTATCATAGATAGTTGGATTATGTGTTAAGGCATACCTGAGATGTGAGCCTTTCAAAAAATCAACTATCTGTTCGAAACCTTTACTCTTGTTTGGTTTCTTCAAGAATCCCACTTGATTGTGCTTGTCACAATATTTAAGTTGAGCCATTTGAGGAGTTGTAAGTTCTGGTTGACTGACGAATTAGGGTTTAATACTGGTAGATAAAACAGAGTGATCTTGGCCGATAATAAAGATTTTAAAAGTAGAAGTAAATAATGGATAAAGATGAAACATTAATCAAATATCATCCATATATACTTCTTTTTCCCAAAAAAATATCAAGGGTATTATTTAAATAGGAAAATCATTAAATGTACGACCAGACCTAACGGTAAAAAGATATTTACATTTTAACACTACCAGACTTAATATTGGTCAATTAGACTTAACCAACAATCCACCAGATTTAACCAAAATATCAGACAACCATGAATAAAATTCACAAGCAAGGCTTCCAATTTCCATCAATCCATGCTTTTCCTGGAAAAATTAGTCTAAAACCAAGAAAATATACATATTGCAAACAGAACTAACAAATACTAACTACCAGAATTAACTCTAATACTCACTACCAGAATTAACTCTAAAGCTACCAGATTTAACTACTACCAGAATTAAATCTACTTAATACTTGTTCTACCAGAATTGCAAACTATACATTTAACCTCCCCTTAAATGTAACCTCCCCTCAAATGTAGCTATGGGTTTACCATTCAAATATTAACCACTAAGTAATTGAACCTAGGTCCATCAAAAGCTTTGGTTAATAGGTCAGCTTCATTAAAATCTGTGTGTATCTTTTCCACCCTAATTAACTTCTTTTCAAAGCAATCCCTTATAAAGTGATGCCTTATTTCTATGTGTTTAGTCTTAGAGTGATACACTGGGTTCTTAACTATACAGATAGTACTTTCATTATCAATGTGAATTATAGTATTCATGAAATTCAAACCATAATCCAGCATCTGATTCTGAATCTACAAGACTTGTCCACAGCAATTAGCAGCTGCTACATACTCTGCTTCAGTTGTAGATGTAGCCACAATGGTCTGCTTCTTGCATTGCCAAGAAATCAATCTTCTTCCAAGAAATTGACAACCTCCAGTTGTGGATTTCCTGTCAAGACTTGCTCCAACATAGTCACTATCTGAATAGGCTTCCAGGTCAAATGATGACTCTCTAGGATACCAAAGGCCCAAATTGGGTTTGCCCTTTAGATACCTAAAGATCCTCTTCACAGCATGAAGATGTGAAGTCTTGGGAGTAACCTGAAAACGAGAACAAACACAGACTGCATACATAATATCAGGCCTAGAGGCAGTTAGATACATAAGAGAACCTATCATTGATTTGTATAGGTGCACATCCACATCATCAGCATTCTCATCTTTTGTTAATGGCACCTTGTTCTCCATTGGTGTGACTGCTGACTTCACACTTGCAAGATCAAACTTCTTCAGCATCTCAGCAACATACTTATCTTGAGAAATGAAAAGTCCATCTTCCTTTTGTTGCACTTGCAGTCCAAGAAAGAATGTAAGCTCCCCCATTGAAGTCATCTGAAATCTGCCCTTCATCAAGGCCTCAAATTCTTCACACCAAGACCTTTTTGTGGAGCCAAAAATGATATCATCTACATAGACTTGCACGAGAATGATATCCTTCTTGTTCCTTTTAATAAACAAGGTCTTGTCAATCACACCCCTCTTGTATCCATGTTCTTCAAGAAAATTTGAAAGAGTAGCATACCATGCTCTAGGATATCCTTCTTGTCCCAACAAAACTTGAATAAATCCAAATTGATCTAAGTGAGAAACTCTAAACTGGTTGTTGATTGTTAATGCGGAATCTTAACGATAACAATGAAGAACACAATTTACTAACTTCGTAATTCTATTAATCTTTTCTAAGCTTCACAATGTCATCTAACACCTTGTTACAATGCCGTAGGGTTCCTTTTATACTCTAAGGAAAACCCTAGATACAAAACGTGTGAAAGGATAAACATATCTTCTAATAAGATAACTTATACGACTATATCCTTTCCTAAAATATAGCTAACTATTCTGATAACATAACCAGACTTAACTATTTCTAATAAACAGACTTAACTATGTAACTATGCCTGCCAGACTTAACTTTGTACTGGCAGACTTAACTATGACATAACTAACACTAACAGACTTAACGAGTACATTAGCAGACTTAAGTCTGTTCTTTTAATAATTCCCAACACTCACTACTTTCAAATCCAGGGGGTTGTTGAACATAAACTTCTTCTTTCAGTGAGCCATTTAAGAATGCACTTTTAACATCCATTTGGTACACCTTGAAATTCATGTAGGTTGCAAAGGCAAGGAAGATCCTGATGGCTTCCATCCTTGCCACTGGTGCAAATGTTTCTTCATAGTCAATGCCTTCTTGTTGGTTATAGCCTTTGGCTACAAGTTTGGCTTTGTTTTTAATGACTATGCCATTTTCATCAGATTTGTTTTTGAACACCCATTTCATGCCAATGACTGAAACATCTTCAGGACATTTGACCAAGGTCATTACCTTGTTTCTATCAAATTATTCTAGTTCATCATGCATGGCCTGAACCCAACTTGGATGAGTAAGTGCTTCCTTGACACTTTTGGGTTCAATTGTGGAAATGAAGTCCACAAATAGGCATTCATTGGCTGAGGCTGCTATTAGTTGTGCAACCATGCTTCTAGTGAGCATGCCTTCAGTAGGCTCTCCAATTATATTTACAAGTTCTATATCCTGAGACCTAGTCCAACTGTCCTGAGGTCTTGGGAACTGATTAGAACTTGTGGAGGCCTGATGGGTAGTGTCAGGATCAGACACATGATGATCTTCAGTATCTTGAGTGTCTGAGTGGGTTGACTCATCACTGTGATTGTTTGGTTCCTGAGCACTGTGTACAGACTGAATGATTGCATCAGTACTTCTTTGTGTTTCAACAAACTCAGTGATGGTTGGGTAAGGAAGGTTGTGAGGGATGATGTAATAGGAGATGTCAGCATTTGCTTGGTACTGAGTGGAAGGACCATTGTCAGGATGATGTTCATCAGGAGGGTATTTTGATGAATCATCAATGCCTATCTCTTCCACTGAGGTGTTAGAGACACTGATTGCATCAGTACTTTCATCAAAGGTAACATGGAATGTTTCCTCAGTTTGCTGTCTCCTAGTGTTGAACACCCTGAATGCCTTTGAGACAAGAGAGTATCCTAGGAAGTATCCATCATCAGCTTTGGCATCAAATTTTCCTAAGTGATCCTTATGGTTATGAATAAACACAGGACACCCAAAGACATGGAAGTAGCTGATGTTAGGGATCCTTCCTTTGAATAACTCATAAGGGGTTTTGCTATGTCTCTTGACAATGATGGATCTGTTTTGTGTGTAACAGGCAGTCTTTACTGCTTCAGTCCAGAAGTGTTTGGAAAGGACTGATCCATTTAGCATTGTCCTAGCTGCTTCAATGAGTGTTCTATTTTTCCTTTCAGCCACACCATTTTGTTCAGGTGTGTAAGGAGAGGAAAATTTTTGTGAAATTCCTTTCTCATCACAGAAACATTCAAGTTCATAGTTTTTGAACTCTGTTCCATTGTCAGTCCTAGTCTGTTTGACTTTGATGTCATTTTGATTTTCAATGTTCCTGACAAAGGACATGATTGTTTCAGCTGCCTGACTCTTTTTGATCAGGAAGTAAACCCAAGTGTATCTTGAGTATTCATCCACAATGACCAGAGTATACTTCTCATAATTAATGGATCTAGGACTGATGGGCCCAAAGAGATCCATATTGAGAAGATGAAGGCAATTCCTGATGGAAAAGTTTATTTTAGTTTTAAAGGATGCTCTATGATATTTACCTTTTTCACAGGCAGAGCATGTTTTATCCTTTGAAAACACAAGTGATGGTAAGCCAAGGACCTTGTTTTGTTTCACAAGATTGTTTATGTTTTTGAAGTTCAGGTGGGAGAGTCTCTTATGCCAAAGCCAGTTGAGGGTTTCAGTGGCCTTAGTAAAGAGACTAGTTTCATTCTGAGTTAGACTGGACATGTCTAACACATAAACATCTTGTCTTCTAGGTGCAATAAGGACAACTTCCTTATTTGCATTGAAGTTGGTTCCTTGCTTATCATCAAACTGACCTATGTATTTTGCATCGCATAGTTGACTGACACTGATCAAATTGTATTTAAGACCATTAACATAAGCTATCCTAGTAAAGACTATACCATTGCAGTTTACTGAGCCATAACCTTCAGTGAGACAAGATGAGTTATCAGCAAATATCACTTTGGGTCCTGATTCATCCACATATTTGTGCAGATACTCTTTCACACCAGTCATGCTCCTTGAACATCCACTATCTAGATGCCAAACAGGCTCCCTGGAATGCCTCTACACAAATGATAAACTGAGTTAGTTCTTTCTAGGACTCCACATCTTGGAGGGCTTGACTTTGGTGGTCTTTCTAAAAGTGACAATTGATTCATGGTCAGTGGTTAAGTGGACTGAGCTACCACAGGTTTTGCATTTGATTTCAGAGGTAGACTCAGTAGACTGAGAGGATGACTTGGTCATATCTCTTCTGGTCTGAATGACCATATCATGTCCTGAGGTGTCATGAGTGGGATCTCCACAAATTTCACAACTATTGTCCATTAGACAATCCTTAGAAAGGTGGTCATTGAATCCACAGTGAGGGCAAGGTGCAAAAGGCTTGGCCTTTTGTTTCTGTTTCTGTTTAGAATCAAAAGGGTATTTTAAAGCCTGAGCTTTAAAGCCTGCCATCTTTGATGTGGCTGTGTATGATTTGTGATCAGAGGTCCTGTGATCTTCCTTTTTGCAAATCATGCAGTAAAAGATTCTATAACAATCATCAGTGAAATGATTGGTAAAGTGACACAGCTCACATCTTTTCAGGGGTTTGGAGGGTTTTGGTTTGGTGCTTGAGGAAGCTGATTTTGGTTACTTCTTCTTGGATTGAGAAGGTTTCTCAGAAGATTCAATCTTCTCACTCAGCTTCCTGACAAGCTCAGCCAACTGATCAATTTTTGAATCATTCAGTATTTACTTCAGAAGGGACTGAAGTTGATGAGTCATCAGTATGTACTGAGACTTCATGGGTTTGCCTTTTCAGGATGGTTTTTCCCATTCCTGGATTCTCCTTTGGAGAATACTGAGAGTAGACCAATGGTGGGAGGTCTGAGCATGGTGCAGCACCCTGAAGGATATTCAGTGGTGGGAGTGGTGTGAATGATTTTGATTCAGACTCATTGACTGACTCAGTACTACTGGGTTGGTCAGTAAGTCCAAGCATATTTTTCAGAGCCTGACATTCAGGAAGCAAGATTTTTCCAGTCTCAAAGTTTGGTAACTTACTGACTGGGTTGTCCCTGACAATCCAGTCATTTGACTTGGTTTGCATTTCTTGCTCAAAAGATATGCCAGCTGGAACAAAGGCCATTTCACTGTGACTCTCACTGGGGGTTTCAGTGAATTGGTCAATTCCTATAGTTATCTTAGGAATTAAACCCACAGTATCAAAAACCTTGGGGTTCTTTTTAGTCCAGCCTTCAATGACAGCCTTTTCTTTGTTGAGTTCATTTTGAAGAGCTTGATTTTGCTTCAAAATCTCAGTGTTTTGAATTCGTAGTGTAATATTTTCTAACTTGGCTTGTTTTAGTACAAGCAATTCATCTCTACACTTATTCAATTCTAACACAAGATTGTTATATTTTGAAAGCAAGTTAAGCCTTTGTTCTTCAACAAGCTTAAGATCTACACAAATATAATTCATATAGGACTGCCAGTCAGAATTATCATCCATAGAAAGTAAAGTGTTTACCTTTTTCATGGTTATGTTCACCCACTCTCCATTCCTTGCATGGCTTTTTCCAACAGCCACCTGATCACCTTCAGAAAGTGCCATCAGTGCACTCACGCTAATTTTCTCATCTTCTGAGGAGACCTCTTCTTCTTTCCAGTCATAAGCTTCTGCTACAAGAACCTTGTTCTTTGTCTGAACAGGTTTGGATTTTTGAGCAGCCTGAGACATTGAGGGATTAGTTTCAAGAAGTGCAAGTTTAGCCTTAACTTTCCTATATTTAGCTTCAAAGTCTTTTTGACCCTTTTGAACATTACTGTTTTGAAAATATTGGGTCGACTGAAGCATTCTAGGTTGGAACTTGCGAGTTCCTGAGGAACTGTTTCCAAAAAATTTATAAGAGGGTTCTGAGATGGTTTTTGAATAACAGTCTCTAGCAAAATGACCCTTTTTACCAAATTAAAACATTCAGTGGTTTCATTTGCTTTGGCTTTTGGAAAGTTGGATTGATTTCTTTTGATGAAACGTTTTGAATTAGCAAGGAGTGCCTTTTCTTGGAATTCCAAGTTTAAATCATTTAGGTACTCATCACCAGTTCTTTCATCAATCTCATCTTCAGAATCCTCTTGAAAATCCTTCACAACACCATTAGAATAAAAGGCAGTTGATATGGGTGAGAAGGTCAAGGCCTTTTTGGTCTCAAGAGCTTTTGAGTCTGGGTATCTCCTAGAGATTAAGTTGTCTTCATAGACAAACTTCCCATAGATCTCAGGGAGCTCAAGGGTCTGAATGTGATTAGCATTCCTGAGGCCTTGTGAGAAGTTTAGCCACTTCTCAGGGAGACTGTTGACAAAGCCAACATTTGTCTCATGCTTAGACAAAACTACACCATCATTTGATAGTTCGTTTATCAAGGTCTTGTATCTGGTATAAGTCTGAGAGAGACTTTCAGAGTCCTTTGCTCTG
Organism: Artemisia tridentata subsp. tridentata; assembly: GCA_021014915.2. NCBI lineage: Eukaryota > Viridiplantae > Streptophyta > Magnoliopsida > Asterales > Asteraceae > Artemisia > Artemisia tridentata. Next base: position 140,237,386 of record CP139508.1, on the reverse strand, counting down.
AAAGTATTATACTCAAGTTTCAGGTCCATGATCCTATTTTCCTTGGTATCTGATTCCAAGTTTGCTTGGCTGTTGAACAGTTGATGACTGATTCCATTATATCGTCAGGAAGACAAGATATAATGATGCTTTTCAGGCGTTGGTCTTGATTGACCACCCTTCTCTCATCAATGGTCCACTGAGCTTCAGGCTTGTTTAGCCCCTCAGCAGTCTTTGGGACATAAGGACCTTCTTTGACACAAGTGATGTAGTATGGTTCCATACCAGTCAAGTAGCAAAGCATTCGCTTTTTCCACTTGCTAAATTTACCAGCTTCAAGTCTGGGGGCAACAGCTGAAAAGCTTCCACCCTTTTTATCGACTAGCTGGGGCACATTAATATCAGCCATAGTAGGATCTTGGTTTTAAAAACCTTGAGCACTCTTAGTTTTTGAAAGATTTTATAAACCAGAGGCTCTGATACCACTTGTTTTTCCCTGAACACGCTTAGAAGTAACTAAGAAGTTAATCTAATTGTGTTTATGACTGATACAATGTATTTGATTAATTAAAACTTATAAGTAAAACGTAAATATAAAAACACAAAGTTTTTCAACGTTTAAATTCTTATTAGAAATCAATCAAAGAATCTATTACCCAAGTGTTTTGCGGAACAAACACTTGGGATTGAATAGACAAGGTATGGTGTGTCTCCTATCTAAACTCAAGCTATGCTTAAGTGGTAACAATATTGATGCGTGCGATGTGTCGTTGCGGTTTAGCAGTATTAATGCCTACTCAAGTTTTAAATTTATATTTAGCCGACTTATCAATAACACACACACTTAACGAGCAGTGTACCCGGTCAGTATGAATATAATGGTAAGTAGAGTGTCGATCACTAAGAGTGGAACGTATTATCTAGTTATTCTAATCAGTATTTTAATATATTAAGTTAGCTATACAACCTAATCTAACGCAAGGGGGTTCAGCCTGAGAGACTGGCACGATTTGGTTGCAATTAAATAATAAACTAAACCAATAGGCACGAATCAGCGAATAGCACACACGTACACAGATAAATACTTGAGACAATAAGAAGACCTGTCCTGATGATTAAGTAGATTGTCACTTGTTTTATTGATAGTTTTATATGAAGTGTATGTAGTTAACCCTTTCTCGTTGGCCCTATTCTTATCGGCGAGTAAACCCTTAATGATTACTTATGTCTAAAAGTTATTCCTAAGTGATCAATTTAGTAACAACCGTGGGAGCCACATTCTCTTCCGTAGTCAAATGCGCAGGCCACTAATAAACACAGAGGTTATCAATGCACTAATAAGTAGTAACCAAAGACATCAACATATAAACTTTAATTGATGGGAAAGCAGTTTTAAGGGAGTGCAATCTTTCCGTTGTCACATTACACAAGCCATCAATCCTGATGAATTAAAGTTTACTAACACAATAAAACAAAACTAATTAATGAATTAAACACATGCAGCACCTTCTTACAGCTCTTGTATCTTCGTTCGGGTGTGTCTTGTGCTGCCTAATCGTCTGAATTCGGCCTTAGGTTTTTTTGGTCTTCGTACTTCGTATATAATATGTGCTACGAAATTCGTCTGGTCTTGGGGTATTTATAGTTTTCTGTCTGAGGGTAAGATGCGGCGCATCTAATAAGTAGATGCGGCGCATTGACTTAACTTCGCGTGGGGTCCAAGATTAATATATTCAGGAATATTCGTACACCGCCAGAAGATGCGGCGTAACTCCATTCTTGGATGCGGCGCATGTCCTCTTGTATCTTGGATCGTATCTGGTGAAATCTGGATAGTGATGCGCCGTATGTAATAAGAGAGATGCGGCGCATCTGGAGCAGAATAGTCTTGATCTTGTACATTTCGGTAGACTCTTAACTTCTTGCTTGTTTTGCTCCATAATTAGCCCAAAATCGCCAAGTTTCACCAAATGCTTGTTTTTACCTGAGAATTACAAAAGTAGACGATTAAGTATCAATCCTCATACATAATATAATAAAACAAGTCAAATTAATAGGATAAATGATAGTAATAAAATGTACTTATTTGAGTTCATCAAATATCCCCCCACTTGAACTTTATTTGTCCCCAAGTAAACCTTAGAATTAATCTTATGAAAATGTATCCTAAAAGATGTTAGGATTTATTTTTATATTTAAGCATGTATTCATTTTTGTCATAATCACACAACCAAACACTTAACGAATTAGAAGTAAAATAAAATAATTTGATGAAAGCAAATCTAATCGTTTAACTGTCCAGTCGTGACGAATATTCTATCCTAAGCTTGACAAGTATACACATCTCCCCCACTAAAGCCAAGGAATAACAAGTCTAAAGCGGTAAAAAGGGTTTTGAGGTTTAAGGGTTAATCATTCTCCTTAATCTCTATCGATCTCAAATTTCAGAAAAGGCGACAAATTAACAAATACATGATCGAATCCACGAACACGATACTTGCAATTGCTCAAATCCTTAACTCGAATAGGCTAAAGATAGGTCCAAACTTTACCAATAATATTATATCAAAAAGGGCGACAAAATCATAAATACATAGCCGAATCCACGACTACGATACTTAAGATTGCTCAAATCCCTAATCTCAATAAATCAAAGGTTTGGTTGGATAAAGAATAATACATGGTATGGATAATATTTGGGATATAAATTGGTGTAAAATGAAAAATAAACAAAACAGATAAATTAAAATCCTAAGTGTGGTTAATCACTATCCCAACCATCCCATGAATAAGACTCATATCATTGAATAACTCACGCTTTAACACTTGAAACACACGCTTTAGGTAGACACGAATTATACTCAACAAGATCTCAATCAAAGAATAAACCTTAGTTGGTGTTCCCATAACTGCCAACTCCCATTCAATCCATAGATATAATATACAACAAATAGTGGTGATACCGACCACTTAATACAAAACTTTACATAAGTTGGTTAAAACAAACATCCAACTTTTCCTTTTTCTTTTTCCTTTCTTATTTTTTCGATTTTTTTTTTTTTTTTTTTTTTTTTTTTTTTAAATCAAAGATATGTAAAATTTCACCACATCACTATAATGATAATTCTGGATAATTTTTCCATACTTTTCATGACTTCAGAAATAACGGTAATAGTGAAAGTAGTAAACACACGAAAAATAAACTCAAAGATATACAATATTTATTTTCACTCCAATTGCATTGTGCAATTTCCCGACCTAACCATAGATAATGAATTACGCACGCGAACACAGGTAATGTAAGGAAACACACTTTGCCTAAAGCAATTAACCAACCACGGATTTTAATCTATAGGGTAGGCGAAGGTGTAAGGGTGTAACGAAACATTTTAACAAAGGTGTAAGAAACGAAAGGAATGGCTCTGAGTGTTTTTCTAGGGGTATCTTACTCTAAAAGTGAGAGTAACAAAAGGGTTTATACGGGGGTTAACTAACCAGTGTAGTTAGCTAATAACACATAACATATAAAAGGCTTTTTGGGTGTAATCCTAGAAATTTACCAATTTAGACAAGTCATTCCAATTATATAAATAATACTTATTATGGTGGTCTCGAATAGTATACAAGCCAAGTTCTAAAGTTTACAAGTCACCGGCACACTCATAGATTTGTGAATTTTGAAAAATCACAATTTTTGAAAATAACGTCATGTGTGCAGCTATGCAACTTAGACTTTAAACAAAAACATGCTAAAAAATTTTAAGTTTTGATATATTAAGCACATTTTAAGCATATTTTGAAAAGTTTAGGACAAGTAAGTGTTAAGTGTTCTAATTCTCCAATCCCCCCACTTAAGTTAAACAACGTCCTCGTTGTTTGTATAAAAGGTTAAAAACCGGAAAATAAAAGAATTAGAACAGAAAAACTCCCCTGAGATTTGCTCGGTATGATCCTCCATTTGTATAAGAGCAAAAATCATCTTTCTTGTGGATGAGAACGTTTAAGCTTCATATTAGATGTATCCACAGGAAATGCAGGAATCTAAAATACCACCAAGGCTTTAAACACACCTAAGTTAAGAAAGGTTCAAACTTGCATAATACATTAGTAGTTAGGAAAAATAAAACATAAAAATAAAAATGAAAATTATCAGGTCAGTCGATGCGCCGTATCTTATGGAAGAAGATACGCCGTATCGAGCCTGGAATAAATACGGATCAAAATAGAAGATGCGCCGCATCCTTAACCAGGGATGCGCCGCATTGAAATAAACTGATAAAAAGTTTCAAAGTCGAAAGTAAAAAATGCAGAAAAATAAGTAAGATATGACCAGTGCAGGAGATGCATCGCATCTCAGGATTGAGATGCGCCGTATCCTCTGCGGGCCTGACTGACACGACACAGAACAGAATAATAAAAATTTTCTCTGGGTTGTCTCCCGGTCAGCACTTGTCTTTATTCCAGAGTCTTCAAGTTAGACTCACGTTCAGCTCTTTAATATCGATCATTGAAGGAGTCGGAAACATCGCGCTCCCTCATTGCCAATTCATTAATATTGAACACTCCTTGCTCGTCCTTAATTTCCACGCCTTTCTTCTTTAATGCCTGTATAAACAAAGTTCTGTCCCCTTCGGGCAGAGATGACAAAATGATAGACGGGAAATTCTTATTATCATATAGGCATAAATAAGCAAGGTTGGGTGGTAGTTCAATAAACACATCATTATTCAAATTTGTTTTCTCAACTATTCTCCTACGTTTGTTAATTACTACGCAATCATACCACTCATCATCAGAATCATTAACAACATCGCGTCTAAGTTCGGTAGGTACATTAAGGTCAATAAATTCCTCAAAGTTCTCATGATTAGGATTAGTTGAGTTGTTTTGAATCAATGTTTCTCCCATAAGTCTAGCTTCAAGATCGAGGTCCATACGCTCTTTTAACCCTAGCACATAGACACCTCTAATTATGCTTTTAACAGGATCTTGGCACTTATAGACTAGTTTGTTATTCCCTACCCTTAATGAAATTTTTCTCTTAAACACATCAATCTTAGCATGGGCAGTAGACAAGAAAGGTCTTCCAAGGATTAAAGGAATCTTAACATCCTCAGGCATATCTAATATAACAAAGTCTACAGGGAAAATAAACTTCTCAATCTTAACTAGCACATTATTAGCAATCCCTTCGGGTCGTTTTACCGTTTTATCAGCCAATTCAATAAGTAACTTAGTTGGTGCTAATTTTCCTAGTCCTAGGGTAGTGAATGTCTTAAGAGACATAACACTAACACTAGCTCCTAAGTCAGCTAACACATTATTGAAAGATATATTATTAATTGAACAAGGCAAAGTAAAACTTCCTGGGTCCTTTTCTTTATGAGGCAAGGCATGTAAGTCGGTTGCAGAGCTCTCTTCTTTCATTGTAGCCTTGATCTCCTCTTCAATCTTTGTCTTCTCTTTTAGTAGTCTCCTCAAACTGATTGAAGAATTAAAGAAAAATTCGGGTCTTGCACCATCATTACCATTCATCGATCTTCTAGGTAAGTAAGGAGTGACTTCTTCAGTGGTGCTTATGGCCTTGACATGATCTCTTGGGTTGGTTTCAGTTGAGCTCGGTAAACTTCCGTATCCCCTTTCTTGAAGAACTTTGCTCATTTGACCAATTTGTTGTTCCAATGCTTTGATCGAAGCTCCTTGATTCCTTGTAGTAGTGTCCGTTGAAGCTCGGATTTCTTTGATCATAGCAGTATTCTCTTCATGTCTTTTAGCAGCATCGGCCATAATTTGCTTTAGAGTGTCATCTAAAGTCTGCCTCCTTTCTTGATAAGCGGGATTGAAGTTGTTCTTTTGATAGAATCCCGGGGTGGCTTCCCTAAATCTTCCTGAAGGTCGGAATGGTTGTCCAAATTGGGTGTAATATGCTTCTTCAAACGTCTCACTTTCATTCTTATTCGGGCAATCTTTAGTGTAGTGAGGTCCTTCGCACTTTTCACATCCAACTTGGGCAGCATACACTTTTTCATCTCGCTTCTTCATCTCTCTACTAATTTTATCCAATTGAGCTTGAATAGCAGCAATCCTGTCAAAATTAGTGCTGCTCTTAGATCTAGTAGAGGTCCCATCGTGCCATTTTTGAGAATGATCAGCAGCTTCTTGGATTGCTTTCCTAGCATTGGCTGCACTCATTTGAGGCACAGCTCCCTTAGCGTCCAAGATTTGTCTAGTAGGCACGTCCAATCCTTGATAAAACAATATTATCTCCTGCATAGGGGTTAGATAGTGTTGAGGACATTTTACCAGTAAATCTTTAAATCGTTCCCAAGCTTGATAAAGAGTTTCATCAGGCTCTTGCTTGAAACTGTTGATAGCCTCCATCTTTTTAGCAGTCTTAGCAGGTGGACAATATCTCTTCAGGAATTTGCTCTTCAAATCTTCCCATGTAGTGATTGAACTAGCAGGTTCATTCCTTAGCCACTTGTTAGCAGCTCCTTTTAGTGAGAGTGGAAAGATTCTTAGCATGATTTGATCGTCAGTCACTCCTTCTGAAGTAAACAAATCCGCAATCTCGAGGACCTTTTCAACATGCTCATTAGCATCCTCATGTTCTGATCCACTGAAAGCATTTTCTCTTAGCTCCTTGAGAAACTGACCCTTCAATTCAAACTTTGACTTATCATCAAACTTTGGTCTAGCAACTCCTGAAGTGTAATCAGCACGGGTTTTGTTCATGTATTCCTCCATAGTTGTGTTTTCGCCCATCGTTTCTGTTTCTTCTTCCTCTTTCTCTTCAGAAAAATAATCAAGCTCGAATGAACTTGAAGTATCAAAGCTTTTTGCGTTGAAAAGCCTTTTAAGCGAATGAAAGACTCGTTCAGGATCTTCGAAAGGTTGAATCAAGTTCTTCGTAGAACTCCTGGTCATGCACTTCCTGAAATCAACACAAAAATATCAGTAGGGTATGCTCCAGAAAGTAATATATCAGAAAATTAACAACGAAAACGGAATACGAAAAATTAAAGTTACTGATATCTGCAGACGATGCGCCGTATCCAAAAGTTGGATACGCCGTATCTTATAATCGTTAAAATTAAATCAGACTTTATTCAGAAAATTGATACACCGCTTAGAAATTAGAATGTGCCGTATCAATTTTAATTATCAAAAATCGATATTTATTTAAAATTAAATGCGTCGTATTAACAAAAGTTAATGCGCCGTATTTTCGTTACGTTTCAAAATACAAGATTTTTGATTCAGAAAGATGCGCCGTATCGACAGAGATCGATGCGTCGTATCTGTTTAATAATTCGAAAACTGTTTTTAATTAAAATAATAGATACGCCGTATCTGCTAAAGCAGATGCGTCGTATGGCGTTAACGTTTAGAAATTTTTTTTTTATCAAAAACAGATACGCCGTATCTTGGGGAAAGATGCGTCGTATCGAATTAATTAAACGCGTTGTATTTTATAAAAATTAAACGCAATACGCCGTATCTGAGAGATCAGATGCGCCGTATCGTTCGATTTAGCTCAGTACAACGATAGCAGAACACAAAAAATACGAAAAAATAAAAACAAATAAAAACACAAACGAAAATAAACACAAATAAAAGCAAACAAATAACACACAAAACAAAAAATATGCAAAATAATACAATGAATGCAAATTAACTAATACACAACACAGTTAGCAGTTAGATTAAAAATTAAAAACCTAATTAAAATACTAATCAAATTAACAGATAATAACAATTCACTCCCCGGCAACGGCGCCAAAAACTTGATGCGTGCGATGTGTCGTTGCGGTTTAGCAGTATTAATGCCTACTCAAGTTTTAAATTTATATTTAGCCGACTTATCAATAACACACACACTTAACGAGCAGTGTACCCGGTCAGTATGAATATAATGGTAAGTAGAGTGTCGATCACTAAGAGTGGAACGTATTATCTAGTTATTCTAATCAGTATTTTAATATATTAAGTTAGCTATACAACCTAATCTAACGCAAGGGGGTTCAGCCTGAGAGACTGGCACGATTTGGTTGCAATTAAATAATAAACTAAACCAATAGGCACGAATCAGCGAATAGCACACACGTACACAGATAAATACTTGAGACAATAAGAAGACCTGTCCTGATGATTAAGTAGATTGTCACTTGTTTTATTGATAGTTTTATATGAAGTGTATGTAGTTAACCCTTTCTCGTTGGCCCTATTCTTATCGGCGAGTAAACCCTTAATGATTACTTATCTCTAAAAGTTATTCCTAAGTGATCAATTTAGTAACAACCGTGGGAGCCACATTCTCTTCCGTAGTCAAATGCGCAGGCCACTAATAAACACAGAGGTTATCAATGCACTAATAAGTAGTAACTAAAGACATCAACATATAAACTTTAATTGATGGGAAAGCAGTTTTAAGTGAGTGCAATCTTTCCGTTGTCACATTACACAAGCCATCAATCCTGATGAATTAAAGTTTACTAACACAATAAAACAAAACTACTTAATGAATTAAACACATGCATCACCTTCTTACAGCTCTTGTATCTTCGTTCGGGTGTGTCTTGTGCTGCCTAATCGTCTGAATTCGGCCTTAGGTTTTTCTGGTCTTCGTACTTCGTATATAATATGTGCTACGAAATTCGTCTGGTCTTGGGGTATTTATAGTTTCTGTCTGAGGGTAAGATGCGGCGCATCTAATAAGTAGATGCGGCGCATCTAATAAGTAGATGCGGCGCATTGACTTAACTTCGCGTGGGGTCCAAGATTAATATATTCAGGAATATTCGTACACCGCCAGAAGATGCGGCGTAACTCCATTCTTGGATGCGGCGCATGTCCTCTTGTATCTTGGATCGTATCTGGTGAAATCTGGATAGTGATGCGCCGTATGTAATAAGAGAGATGCGGCGCATCTGGAGCAGAATAGTCTTGATCTTGTACATTTCGGTAGACTCTTAACTTCTTGCTTGTTTTGCTCCATAATTAGCCCAAAATCGCCAAGTTTCACCAAATGCTTGTTTTTACCTGAGAATTACAAAAGTAAACGATTAAGTATCAATCCTCATACATAATATAATAAAACAAGTCAAATTAATAGGATAAATGATAGTAATAAAATGTACTTATTTGAGTTCATCAAATATCGACCCACTGAGCTATCTCAGGGATTGGTTACTCTTTGTAGGAGAAAAAGGGTTTTGTGAAAGTCTAAGCTTTTAATGCACTACAACCTAACCCACTTTTCTCCATCTGTTTGCTATTTATAGGCAAACATCTAAGAGTACTGAAGATTAAAATACATAAAGAATAAGAAGGCGTGTCTGAAAACTACAACAGTATTTGTCATTTCCAAGAACCAATAGGAATGCTCCAAAAAGTCTTCGAGTGTCAGTTCTGACACTTCTTGACTTTTAGCCACTTTAGGGATGGTTTGTTTCTGGCCCGATAAGACTTGTCCTTATCTCTCCAAACTCTTCCCGCTTAATCCCGCCTTTCTTTCAGGCTTCAGGTTCTTCAGTCTTCGCCTTCAGTCTTCAGTCTTTAATCATATTGTTGTTGAGGAGACTGGGGTTCAGTTAGTTCTTGTCCAACACTCACTGAACCCATTACCTTCTTCTTTGTCTCAAATAACAATCAGGGAGATCCACTTCCCTAAGTGGTGAGTCTTTCTTCTTAGACTCGTCCTGAGCATCTTGAAGGTAACTCACTGAGTGACTGTTCACTCAGTGACTTAATTATGTTTTCGGTTGATTAACACTTAGTGTAATTTGTATTCAAATCCTGTTTTAAGGATCCTTGGGTACTGACGGACCCAACAAAAACTCTTGAGCTCTTCGTAGGTTTGTGGAAACCGAGGAATGGTGGTGGGTTTTGGTAATGGTCGGTTGCAAAGGTACTATCTTTTTATAAAATTTCTTTTTCAGTTTATGGATAGTACCTTTGCTCTTAAAAAGATAGTACCTTTGTTCTTAAAGGATGTTGTTGAAGTTGTAACAAGTACTATCTTTTTATAAAATTTCTTTTTATAAAAGGTACTATCCATTCACCTACGAATCAGTATTGTTGAATTAGTTGCAATCGACATTTTTTAGAAGAAATGTTTTTGAGAAGAAATACGGAAGCAAGAGAACGGAAATGGGGTGGGTTAGGTGGATTAGGTGGATGTGAGATGGGTGGGTTAATATAGGAGGGTATATTTGTCATTTAAGCTAAAATCAATAAAATATTCTCACATAACTCCTGTACTTGTAAGGACACATGTAAAAAAAATGATGGAGTCGAGCAGTTGAACAGTTGAGCATGACCAAAATGGGAAAAGGATGCTAGAAGTGACCATATAATGGATCAAGGATTTTTTTTGGTACTGGTTTGGTAATTTTCTCATATAAAAAGTTTATCTCATTCGCAAGTACATCATGATGAATTCAAATCACATGAACCAAGTCAGCTAAGACCATGTGTAATGGTAGATGGTGTACCATGAGGCATGGTGTGACATGTGGCAGTGTGGGCCACCTGGGGCTTGGAAGGAAAAGTGGTGTAATGGTAGATGGGGCATGGTGTGACATATGGCACCCCTTTTCTTTTCTTTTTTTATTTTTTTTAATCACCAAATATTACACGTGGCACTGCAGATCGGACACTTGTGGTGCAAATGATGCGTTGCATAGCAAAAGAAAAGTAAATAGATTTGTGTTGGGTGAGTGAAAGATGAATCAAGGTCTTGGTCTCTTGTGGCCACTGCAAATCCAAAACTCATCTGAAACATAGTTTTCTCCACAAAACACACACAACGTATCACCATGCTCATCATCTTCTTCTTCCTCTCCCACTTCTTCTTCTTCAACCTTACCATATTTCACCGCCTGAGGTTCAGAGCCTCGCTGTTTATATCCCCACAGCAACAAAAACAAAATCATCAATAAAAAAAAAAAAAAGAAAAGAAAACAAGCGTTGAACGGCTAGATTTTTTGAAGGAAGAGAGGGCGCGGGCGTGGAAGTAAAAACGCCCCAAGCATTTTTTGGACCTTCAGCGCCTGTAAGTAATGGGGGAGGGACGTGGATGGGGCGCTATAGAGGTAAAAAAATGGGTTTTAATGCCCCATTACACATGGTCTAAAAGAGTAAAAGATCAAAAGTAAGAATTATACTAACAAAAATAAAATTACAGTATGTATAACACATCCCTAAATAGATACCAATCTCTGACAAATTAAGGTGAACAAAAACTTGTCAAAAGTCGTAAGATGACAAATGTGCATGTAAAATTTGTGAAGATTTTGTTACATAAGTGGTAACATGATGGAAAGGTTTTGGACTCTAGTTAAATTTATGATAGTAAAACACTAATTAACATTCTTAGAAAGAAAAAAATATTTCTTAAATTACATTACTGGCACAAAAACTTGCTCCTTTCCTAATCTTCAATGAAGTATGTATCTAAGAAAAGTTAAAATATATTAAGAAAAATACTCTTCATGCTTAAAAAGTTACATAACTTTGATCACTCTATAAATTTGATTAATGATGATTAATACAAAAGATGTCTAATTTGTTACACTTATCTATGCACAAATCAATTTATTTTTTTCCCGATTAAATACAAAAGCTTTTCTTTAAAATTGAAAAGTGCACGCTGTTAACATATAAATCACCTTAAATATATCTAATTTTTATTTTAATAAACATCATATTTTATTTTAATTCATAATGACCTAAAAGTATCCATTAGACAAAATCACAATAATATTGCTTTTAGTTAGAGTGGGTCAACTAGTTCTTTGGATACATATTTATCCCTTATTTTAATCTTCATTATATATAAAGAATTTATGACTTTTATTTTTATAAATTTTAAAAATTTTAAGCTTACACACTTGCTATTATAAAAAGTACTTTTTTCAAAAAGAATATACATTCAGTTTAATATAAGTAATAATTATTCATTATAATTATCAATTTGTAACTGTACACATTATTTTAAACATCAAAACTCAAGTTAAAACAATATAAATGCAAATTTGTAACTATACAAGTCTATAATAATAGTAATTGAGTTCTTAAATACACATATGTATAATTTGCATTTCAATCTTGAAAATTCATATTTGTAACTAAATATTTATATAATATCACTACAATAATCTTAAACTAATAGGACTAGAAATTTTGCAACTTATTACGAGTATCTCACAGGACAGTTTTACGAACGATTTTACGTAGCCATATCTATAGCATAAACATTAAACATGGTGTATTATTAAGCTTCATGTAATTTATGAGACACAATTGTTGTGGTTGTTGATTTTAATATTTATTTCGTATAAAGTTATATCTCATATATTTTTTCTAAGAATTGCATAAATCTATCTTTATGACGATTTGCATAATATAATAAATATATTCATCTACTTTTACGTTATAAATACACGACACATGATTCTCCTTTTTATAGCTACAATCAATAATACCACTGGCAACAATCACCACCGATATTTTCTTCTTTACTATTACTATATATAGGCATAAATTATTTTTGTTTTATGTATTTTTCAAGCAACATTAAACGGGAATTCATGGGCCTACTGAAGAGATTTTGTGGACAAAAGGTCAAGGGTTCGAGTCTCGGCTATTTCTCATTCTAGTTGGTGCCTCACTGAGCCAGGAGAGTTGCCGGAGCTAATCTTTGTGAGGTGAAAAATGTCTAGTGCCAAAAAGCACCCGAGATCAAAGTGTTCCCAACAATTCACACCTTTTTGTAGATTTAATTCCAAGATAATCACGCTATCTAGACACTAATCAAGATCTTAGAACTTGATATTTCATGTATTACATAAAACTGGAAAAAAAAAAATTCTAATCCGAATCTAATGATGTGTATATCTATATTACATATGTTAAAAAGCTTGTGTCCCAATGATATCTCATGTTGTGTGAGAAGCTACAAAATCAAATAGTTGTAAGTTCAAGTATGCTTAAGACATGTGAGATAAATTTGCGATATAAATATTGTTAGATAATTAAAATTGTCGTTCTCAAAAAAATAAAAAAATATATATATATATACTACAATGAGTAGTGTTGTTACACTAAAATAATTCTACTTAAAAGACAGTGCAATTTAAATATTTAATTAAAATTTAAATTACTAACTTTTTTTCACTTTCACTTTCTCCATATCCATATATATACATTAGAAAAGTTGCACAAAATATTTTAACGTTGGTATACGATGTAACCACTATGCGGCGTGAATAATCGTTCAGTTTTTTTAAAAAGCCATATTGTCGAGAAATATAGAATTTATGTTTGAACCTATGGTATGCTCCAAGTTACTCATAACTTCGTGTTAAATAATTCAAGTTATTTTTGTTATGCGAAAATTATAGTTAAATTCAGTTAATATACTAATAAGGCATTCTATCAACCTAAACAAATAATATTCAAATTGTTGTAGGTAAACTTTGTTCAACAAATCATGTTCTATAAATAGTTCATGTTTGAAACATGAAAACTGCTACATACGGCAATGGATTTACTTACAATTATGAACATGATGTACAATGAATGTTCACATAATGTTCACATGATATTGTTCGATTAAATATCGATCAACAACCACAACACGAAATGCATGCAACCGAAATGGCATATGTGGTCATTTGACCACGAATGTCAAATTCTTGAAATCGTTTTGTTGTACGAAAACTAAATTTTTAACGACAAAATGTTGCTAAATTATGGATCAAGCGTGTAGCTAAAACTGATATATTTTGATCACACGAACACATATAGTGTCTAAAGTTAGTCTCTAATTTTCACGTAGAAATGGTGCAAGTGTTTGACCTTCTATTGACCAAGTCTACATTAACAATGTACTTTTACATACATATTATTACTAACGAGATGTGCGTCGAACCGCCGCGTTGCGGCGGGGCGACGAAGTGTTTGCTATGTTTGTCGGTTGTTCCGTGTGTTATACAGTTATACAACGAATCTTCTAAGTCAAACAACATATACAAATGGGAGTAATCGGTTGTTCTGCTGTGTTATACAGTTATACAACGAATCTTGTTCTAAGTCAAACAACATATACAAATGGAAGTAATCGGAATTTCGGGCCTGCTTTGGAGCAAAGTCTGATTTTGGTGGCTGCTGATGAAGATGAGAGAAAGCTTGCTGTGAATACAAGAAATGATCTCTTTGAGATGTGAGGTGCTGGAGTAATCTGTAAATGGCAATTGTATAATGAGTACCCAAAAAAAAAAAATTAAAAATTGACTGATTACAATATAACTTGATTTAACTGAAAGTAACACGATGTCTGTAACTGCGAACGGGCACCATTAGGAAAACAAATAGAAGGTTCTGTAGCAGCTACAAAAACATGTACAGAATACATATCAGAAAACATTATAAACACTAAACACTTAAAGATACATAATTAGAAAGAAACTTACAGCATAGCGCCTTAGCATCTAATTAGAACAGGTATGAGCACCATATAAGGAAAGCAGTGCTTCTGCAAATTAACAAACGAATAGAAATATCATTAGATAATCAATGTGAAATACTTAAGTTTGCAGTAACTAATAAGATTAGCACCTCCCATGCACTAATTCATTGCAATAACTTACTTAATCAGTAAAACCAATGAAACCAAGCGAGAGGTTCATTAGCAAGGAATAAAGAAATGATAGATAAGATATATTGTTAGCATTTGTTTGTTTATTTCTGGCCACTTTTAAGACCTTCAGTTCAATAATGTTTAATGCTTTGAAAAAGGCAAGGTAGAATAAATTAGTCTATAGTATGTGGCTGGCAAGTTTTGATACCTGTCAAGAATCTGGCAGTTGTAAAAAAGTTTGTGAGCATAAGTACGAAACCTGCAAAACAGTAATGTCCAATTATGGGTGAGTAGATGTCGGCAGTGTGCATTATAGATATGGGCATTTTGTTTTTTTTGTTTTTAGAAGAGAATCTCGTGACTGTCTGCCTTGGATTTGGTTTTCCTATTTAAGATAGCTGAAATGGACATTTGTTTTCATAACTCATTTGATAAGTGTGTAGGAAAACAAAGAAAAGAAAATGTCTAGGCATCCTAAGTGTGATCAGCTAAGAGTTGAGGCGAATTCTAATAGTTGGTCTGACATATTAGTTTTGTATTGTCGGCAAGCTAGTATCGAGGATGTTCATATGGCACAGCAACTGAGTGTGATTTGCGATAGGTTGGCTAGTGTTAACCGTGACAGGCTTTCTTTTATTCAAGAGGTTGAAGGTGTTGGAAATAGTCATGCTCAGAAAACAGCAGAGTATCTAAGAGAAGTGATAGCAAAAGATGAACAGAAAGTCATGCAGATGCGCTTAATAGCAGCTGAATTTGGGTTAAATGCACGTAACAATGATGTGTTTATTATGAAACTTCAAGGTGTAATGCGTTTCTAATTGTGTGGATGCAATTGGAGGATGTTTTATGGTTAATGCTAGTCGATTGTAAGATATGTGTTTCAATAAAGGCTAGTTTCTATGTGAAGCAAATTTATGTTGATTGTAAGATATTTCACTAAATAAAATTAAGAATTTAAGTCAAGTTATAGTGTGGTACTTACGTTTTTGTTGTTAATCCAAATAGGTTGGGAAGAACACAGGAATCCATACAATTTGTAATTCCGTGGAATGCATAAATTCCCTGAGCATTAAAATATATAACATATTATGAAAAGCAAGTGAATGTGAAGGATTGATAGTGAACATTACCTGTAGGCTAGTTCATGATGTTGCCATAGCGCCTGTCAATATTAGCAAATGAAGAATATCATGTCAGTATCAAGAACGAAACAACACCAAATAGTCTTCAGTCGGTAATATTGACAGGTGTTGTATAACATGAATGGGTATTGTACCATCTGAATGCAATTGCTGTAATTGAAACAGTTGCATAAGATCATGTGTAGTACCAGATGGTGCAGATGCAACATATCTCTGATCAGCAGGTACAGTTGAGCATGTGGCTATATGTTCTGGTCTTAGTAAGGCTCAGATATGTACATATGTAATCAGCATTAAGTGCATGCTGTGGCTGCAACTTAAAGTGCGGTTGCCCTGCCAACGAACATGCAGCTGGGAAAATGGAGATGTACAAACTTATCATCATTGCCTAAAGAATGTAGCTGCAAACGGTTGAGATACAGGATTATAGTTAGAAGATGCAGTAGGAGCAGGGTCAGTTTGAATCATGAAAAGAGCAACAAACATTAGTTACAGTTAAAAGTTCAATAGAAGCAATTGCATTTTAAATTTACCATAGTGATATAAGTAACACTTATCTTTTGGTCGTAGGCAATAAAATATACTGAGAATGTGAGTATCGATTCTTTGACAGGACAAAAATAGTAACAAAATATCAATGATGGATGCAGACACCATGCAAATGCGGCAGCAGCTATGTTCGGTGTCGGTACATCCATCACTGATATTCTGTATATTTTTGATTTTCAGCTTCTTTTTATGAGGATGTAGCTTGAATAGAAGTAAAAAAGGAATGCAGGCAGCTGGTTTGAGAATCTGTACAGGCTGTTTTGTCGTTTTGAGTCTCTTTGCACAATTGGGTGTACCATAGGATCTTAGAATAAGCGTCTATGCTGAAATGAATAGAGAGTTTTTACTATAGGAGCATATAATTAGTAAATATACATTGGATCATGAAATGGTACAAATGCAATATACCTTGGATCAGCAAGCGTAGTTGAGCAAGGGGCTATATGTTCTGATCTCGGTAAGGCTCAGATATGTACATATATAATCAGCATTAAATGCATGTTGTGGCTGCAACTAAAAGTGTGGTTGCCCTGCCAACGAACATGCAGCTGGGAAAATGGAGGTGTACAAAGTTATCATCATTGCCTATAGAATGCGGCTGTAAACCATTGAGAAAAAGGGATTTTAGAAAGTCAGAAAAAAGAAGAACGTAAAATAGATGAATGCAATAATGGGAATGGGTATGCGAACCTGAAGAACAGGAATCATCAAGTTCATCGGGTGACAATATTCTCTTATATATAATGTAGCGTCGAGTTTTGCTACAGTTTTTGTAGCAGTGTTGGGCCCGCATTTGGGTTGCAGGCTCTTGTTTTTTGCCTTTTGTTTGTTCCATCTCTTCTTTTAGCCTTTCCCAAACCGCTAATAATGTGGCACCCAGCTCATTTTTTCATTCAAAAATTTAGTTAAATTTTCTAAATCCCCTTACAGTTCCATTTGTTGTTTCACCTTCCTTTGTGCAACTGCTTGCACCAAGCGAGCTGCTAGGTTGTTGAAAGAACAAAAGGAACTGTATGGGAACTTAGAATGAGTAACTATGTTTAAGTTCAGAATTTTACCATAAGAAACAAAGGGCACCTATTAGTTCTTTTTTTTTGGTGATAGTAAAAGTCGATGTCATGTGCATGCGAAAGTTAACTTGTTGTTGGCTATCGACAACTGGAGGTGGAGAAAAGATGGTGATCAGTAGTATGGGTCAATTATCGAAGAAAGATGGGAAACAAAAGAGGATAGTGTATAGAAGTAATTTGTGCCAAAGTATATGGCACACTATCCTCTCCGGTTTCCCACCTTTCTTCAAGAATTGTAAACATATGACATGTATTGTTACTATCAGCAAAAAAAAAAAGTACCAAATAGTCTTTGTTTCCTATGTTTTTTTTTTATTTTATTTTAATCGACATATAGGTGGAAAATCTGATCTCCACCTCAAACCCCTTTTGTTATTCAAATAGTCTTGAGACAATAGTCTGCACCAGACATATTGATAGACGATTAAAATAGCAAAAGGAATTCGAGGTGAAGGTCAGATTAATAATCCTGACTGTATTAATCTGGTGTGCGTAGTGGTGCTGCTGAATACATGACCTGTTACAGATATTCATAGATGAAAAAATCTTGGTAAAATGTATATAAAGTTACGATTGATGGACAGCAAATGGTTAGTTTTAGATAAATAAATTCAATATACCTCAGATCAGGAGCTGTAGTCGAGCGAAGCGCCACATGTTTCAATGTTAGCAAGGCTCAGATATGTACGTTTGTAATCAGCTTGTAATGTACGCTGTGGCTGCAACTGATACCGTAGTTGCCCTGCCAACGAACGCACAGCTGGAAAAATGGGAATGCACAAAGTTATCATCATCGCCTAAACACCGCGGCTGCAAACCATTCAGAAAAAGGCATTTTAGAAAGGCACAAAAAGCAATAACCTGTATTGAGGAAAAATTAGTGTTCGAAGCAAGAGATAGGAGGAAACATTATCTTTACCTGGTAAAGGACGGATACAAAAGGTTTATGTTATGTGCCAGTAAAAGGTAACATTTTTTTTTGGCATAGGCGGACGTGTAGTGACACAATGGTTCTGGCCAAGAATATGTTTCAAGTCTGAAAGAAAGATGGGAAACGGAAGAGAATGCTGCGAAGAAGCAATTTGGATCAAACTACTTATCACACCATTCTCTTCCGCTTCTCATCCTTCTTTCCAAATTGAAGTATATTTTTGACCAGAAGCATTTGTGTCACTACAATTATGAGTATGCAAAAAAGAACAATGTATGGTTGCCGCGTAAGTTCAATTGTTAATATCTGGAAATAGAAAAAGACGCCATATTAATAGGTCGTAGTATTCGTGAATTGAAAAGTGATGGTAAACCATAATGAATATTAACTGTTGTTTTTTTCTTAACTTAATAAAGGATATTAGCAATCAATTGATGGATAGTAAATGGTTACCGTCAGATAAATCAATCCAACATACCTCAGATCAGGGGCCGCAGTTGACTGAGGAGGACCTAGACATTTTGACAGGCTCAGATATGCACGTTTGTGATCAGCATGAACTGTGCATTGTGGCTGCAACTGATATCGTGGTTGCCCTGCCAACGAATGCATAGGTGGAAAAAGGGGAATGTGCAAAACTATCATCATCGCCTAAATACTGTGGCTGCAAACCATTGACAAAAAGGCATTTTAGAAAGACAGAAAAAGGAATAGCTTGTTTCGAAGAAAAATTACTGGTCGAAGCAAGACATAGGAGGGAACGTACAGTGTTAGAGTCAGTGTTGGGCTGCGGGTTTGTTTTTTACCCCTTACTTGTGTTTTGGGTTTTTTTTTGACTCTGTGCGAGATATGCATTCCTCTGATCAAAATTGATGGCCAATAATATGGGCGAATTTTAGAAGATCAGTGAGAAGCGAAATAGCATAGTGTAAAGAAGTAATCTGCACCAAATCATTTCTAAGACTATACTATTTTGCTTCGCATTGATCTTTGATAATTGTAGTCAATTATCAGTGACCGTCTTTTGTTATATATAACATGTATTAAATAGATGCAAACTTTTTTTTTGGCACATATCTTTGTTATTAATTCTTCTAGTAAAAAGTATATATATATATATATATATATATATATATATATATATATATATATATATATATATATATATATATAGTGTTAGTGTAAACCTTTTAATAGAATAATGAATAACAAAGATATGCACCCAAAAAAAGTGTGTATACATGTTATATATATATATATATATATATATATATATATATATATATATATTATATATATAGTGCATTGTATTATGAATTGAAACTGGGGCAAAGCAAAGTTTCTATCAGCATGTAAACCACAGAGAACAGCCATGCAGATGGAGCAGGTAACCTGAAGAATAGGAAAAAGTCGTCAAAGTATGTACATGAATACAGTAAATATAAAAACAGGTTGTGAAATATAAGTTGCCCTTAACTTGTGGTCATCGGCATATGCAAGAACAGAAACCTGAAGAATAAAAAAATATAAATAAATTATGTATATGAAGACAATGACTACGCAAAGATTTAAAAAGTATGAATATTGAGTGTAAATACCATGTAAATATAGTGGTAGTTGAAAGGAGGCAATTATATGCAGCGAGACAGTTCAGTGTAAGAAAAATGTTCGGTACAAAAAACAACAACAAAGTATCAATGATGGATGTATACACCATATGAAAGTGGGTATAGCTGCATATATGCAGTAACCGTGACTGGTTGCCATACATCCATCACTGATATTCTGTCTGTTTTTTTTACAATCTTTAGTTTTACATTATCTGAGTTCGACCTGTAGATAAATTCAGAAATCGATATCATTGGATTGATATTAAAAACTGATTGCAAGAAATAAATATACCTGGCACAGGTGCAAATCTAAGAGATTGGATTACCAAAAGCTAGATATTAATAAGCGATTGCAAGAAATAAACACACCTGGCACGGTTGCAAATCTAAAAGTTTGCCCTGCCAAGTGCCAGCGACTCACTTCTTAAATCAGACTCACAGAGTCATCAGAGGCTATTGTGCAAACATGTATGTGCGTTCATCATTTGATATGAAAATCACAACATTTGTACAGCAAGCATAAAAAGTTTACAACCAATAAGCGACAAACTGAAACATTTTAGCTCAGATCTGTGAAGAAGTTATGAATTTCATATCATTGGACTGATATTAATAAGCGATCAGAAGAAATAAATATACCTGGCACGGCTGCAAATCTGAAAGTTTGCCCTGCCAAGTGCCAGGGATTCATTTCTTAAACCAGGGTCACAGACTCATCACAGCCTATTGCGCAAACATCCATGCATGGTAATTATCTCACATGAAAACGACAACATTTGTACAGCAGGTGTCAAAAGTTTACAACCAATAAGTGAAAAATTCAAACAATTTAGCTCAGATCTGTGAAGAAATTATGAGTTTTACATCATCAGATTGATATTAATAAGCGATCGTAAGAAATAAATACACGTGGCACGGTTGCAAATCTGAAAGTTTGCCCTGCCAAGTGCCAGAGATTCACTTCTTAAATCAGACTCACAGACTCATCACAGCCTATTGCGCAGACATTCATGCGTGTTAATTATTTCATATGAAAATGACAACATTTCGACAGCATGCGACAAAAGTTTACAAAGAACATGTGCACAACTACCAAGAGAATCACAGGGAAGAGACACGTATAAATCTCCAGCGCATTCTATCATTTGTTAGTCATCGGAAAAAGGCTAAAAGAAGTGATGGAACAAATGAAAGGGAAAAAGCAGGAGCTCATAACCCAAAATCGAGGCCAACACTGGTACAACAACTGTAACAAAACTCCACGGTCCATTATATATAGGAGAGTGCAAGAGCAAAGGACGTGGTCATCACATTGTCCACTGCATTCTCTCATTTGGTAGCAACACCAGCCACTCTAAATCGAGGGCAGTTGCAAAACGGATCCGGTTAGATAGGCAGTAGTCATACCATGATATTTAAGAACTGTATTGCCGAAACCTTTGCAAGGAACACTAAACACACAGCATGGCTGCAAGCGCAATCTTAGTTACCTTGCCAAGCAACATGTGTTCAGAGAATGTAAGGTGACAAAATTATCCCAGCTGCTGCACAGAGACAGCTGAAAAGAGGTGGTGGCTGCAAAATAAGACCGGTTGCTTAGCTATTGTTTACACCATGCCGCCCGGTAATTGCCTTGCCACCACCTGATTATATAATAGCCGAAGTAAGCTGCTGATTGCCTTGCCACCAGCTAATTATATAATAGCCAAAGCAAGGTAAACTTAGCATTCATACTATGACATTCAAGAATTGTGCCGCGAATACCTTTGCAAGGCAACTGTAACACCAACACAGAAGAAAAAGGCAAGTAAGTAAACTGAATCGCGGGGAAAAAATCTGAGACGTCGGTCACACCACTTGATATGGCACTCATATCTGCCATTTCAGCTAATAACAGGTATAGGTGACATATCAAGTGAGCTAACAAACGCATCACAATATGAAAGAGTAACTGCATAAACATACATAAAGAAATTATAAACTAAAGTAAATAAAAGAGCGACGCAAAATAACATCAACATAATATTTTTTAGCCACACAAAACATCCAAAGATCTAAACCATAAACCACAAAAACAGCTACAGATCTAAAATTCCAATATCAGAAGGCGAACAAATAAGGGGAAAAAAAAAAGCCCCAAGTACCAGAAAAGGCAGCTACATAGACCTTAAAGAAACAAAATACCGGTAGATTACGGCAAAAGCAGTAGCCACATAAGTAAAAGATGAACATAACCAAAAGAGATGTAAAACAGCAGGTATCATAACGGACGCGCACGCAAGAAGCACAAAAAAAACACCGTGACCGAAACAATGAACAAATAACCTACAACAAAAAAAACACCAACCACCACAAAGGAGAGCTAGATAAGCAAAAGAAATCTAAAAGACCATAACCGATCCGCAAGTAAACAACACTGGCAGCCAAGCACACATAACGAAACGATGAACAGATAACCTATGACAAAAAAAAAACAGTAAGTACCACAAAGAACAGCTACATAAGCAAAAGAAATCTAAAAGACGATAACCGATCCGCAAACAAACAATACCGGCAGGCAAGTGTACATAACCAAACGATGAACAAATAAGGTACGACAAAAAAAAAACACTAACCACCACAAAGAACAGGCACATAAGCAAAAGAAATCTAAAAGATCATAACCGATCCGCAAGTAAACCGATGAACAAATAAGGTACCACAAAAAAAAACAGTAACCACCACACAGAACAGGCACATAAGCAAAAGAAATCTAAAAGATCATAACCGATCCGCAAGTAAACAACGCCGGCAGCCAAGCGCACATAACCAAACAGTGAACAAATAACCTACCACAAAAAAAAAAAAAACAGTAACCACCAGAAAGAACAGGCACATAAGCAAAAGAAATCTAAAAGACATTAACCGATCCGCAAGTAAACACCACCGGCAGCCAATTAGGGTTTCGGTAGAAGGCAGTAGAACGTGCAAGAATAAGTGAGGTAGGTACCCGGATTGATAGCTAATTGATAGCTAAAGAAGCGAGGGAACAAACGAAAGGGGAAAAGCGGGAGCCCACAGCCCAAAGCCGAGCCCAACACTGCTACAACGACTGTAGCAAAACTCGACGCTAAATTATATATAGGGTACTTTTACATACATTATTACCAAAAAGACTTGAGCTATTTATTTTGTCCTGGGATTAAAATATTCAAATCGTTCTATTTACAAAGTTTTCCAATCTTTGGGTTATGCCAAAAATAAAACGAAAGCAACACAATAGATTTTTATGGTGGTTCATAGATAGGTTAACTTGCAAGTTAGTGTCTAAATTTCGGCCAACTGACAATATTCAAATCTTTTAGGGACAAATTGTTTGCCATGATAACTACCCTTAACTCGTATAAAAAAAAGATAAAAACAACTTACCTTACAAACTAATTGAAAAATTATTATATTTTTGTATTTAAAAGGTCAACATAAAAGGGCCAAAGGTGATGTATCAAATCATGAAGGTGCATAGACCCTTCGCAAATACTTTCCACCAAGTTTATAATCGCATGTGAATGTCATCATGATATATATACAAGAATAGATTCGTATACTTTATAATTCAGCTGTTTAAAAATTGCAAATTCTAAAATAAGTATTGCTCATTGTCATACTATCATACCATGCAAAAAATTATCTAATCATGTCAAATCACTTTGGCTATGTTTGGCGCACGAGCTTATCAGAGCTTATCGTAGTATGAACTTATTTTTTTAGAAAAATAAGCTACCATTGAAAATAAGTCTCGTTTGGCTGACACGGCTTGAAGGAGCTTGTTAAAAAAATAAGCTACTAAATGAAATGCTAGTTGTACTAGCATGTAAAAAAAAGCTCCAGCCACCTGCTCCAGCAACCAGCTCCAGCAACCCGCTCCAGCTCCTACTTGTGCCAAACATACCCTTTGTCTACAAGTTATATTTATGACAAATAGAATGATGGATCTTTTAGGTCTTAACAAATGGAAAGTGATTTGCACACTTCACAAAATGATTGGGACACTTTAATTTATTATTTTTGGACATTTATACCCTCACAGTTACCCTTACGCTTTCAACCATGTGAGGGTATAAATGTCCAAACACAATTAATTGGAGTGTCTCAATCATTTGATGGAGTGTGCAAATCATCTCCCTTAACAAATGTATCAAAAAATATATTAAGTTTGTTGTTGAAAATGGCCATGTTCGCTACATGAGTAAGACTGTTAGAGTACAATAAAATAATTATAAGTTAACAATAAAAAATGATAGTTTGGTCAATTATGTCGTATAAAATAGAGTACAATAAAATAATTATAAGTTAACAATAAAAAATGATAGTTTGGTCAATTATGTCGTATAAAATAGATATATGTTTTCAATTTCCCTCATAAAGTATATTTTATAAGATTATAAAAAGATGGATATGGTGGCCAAGGATAAAATAAGAGCAAACTACACCGTTCGTCCTTGTGGTTTGCGTTTACCGACAAGTTTCGTCCTTTGACAAAAAAAAATGTACCATCCGTTCTTAAATGCGAAACGTTATGTATCATTGTTTCTTCACATTAACAGCCGTAAATAACGCTCGTTAAGGCTGCACACAATCGATCGTAAAATATCGGTTGGTCGACCTTTGTGACCGATGTGGAAATCGGTCGACTCGAATGTGGGCTTGTGGGCAAACATCGGTCGAGTAGCAAGAGAAATCATAATCGGTCGATTTTATGACCGACATTTGTGTGTGTTTGTGTGTAAAAAAAATAAATATATCTTTTTTTTTTTAAACTTTACCACTTTTACAACCTTATAAATACCAACCTCAAACACACTTCTAAACACACAATTTCAAACACAATTCAAACACACACACAAACACATTCAAAATCGAAATTCAAGATCGAAACTCAACATTCAAAACTGCAAATGTCTCACAAAGATTTCTCCCAACAATTCCCCAGTCATCCTCGCCAAGATTTCTCCCAACAATTCCTCAGTCCTCCAAATAAAGTTTATCACACTCCACCAGAGGATATCTTTCCGGTGTTCCAACCGGTGAACACTCCACTGGTTGTCGAACAACAACCTAATGCATTTGGACTCACGGAGGATGAACTCCAACTTCTAGAGCAAGATTTGGAAGTCAGGAGACAAATAGAGGAACAAGAACTACAAGAAGAAGCTGCTCGTTTGGAGCAGGAAGCCAGGGATGAAGAACAACGGAGGAAGAACTGTGTGAAAACGTAGAGGGGGTGAATACATTACCGTTTTAAAAACTTAAAAACTTGTTATATCAAATTTCCAATTTGGCTTGTTCTAATATGAAAGATGTTTGTTGTAGTTTATGTCTAGCATAAACTAAAGCATGTTGTCACACAAGTATTATCAACTAATCACAACACAAGCAATCTCATAATGCAAACATAAAAGTAAAGAGATAAGTAAAAGAAAGCGCAAACCGAACACGATGATTTATAGTGGTTTGGTCACGGAGCTCTTCTCCGCCCTACTCCACTCCCCGAGTACCCAACTCGAGAGTTACTTCACTAGATCAACAAGCTCCCTTCTCGGCGGAGAAAACCTTACAATCGTCGCTTACACTTTTTCTGATACAAAGCTAAATACTGGGTTCTAGTTCGAGGTAGAACCAACCTAACGTCGCCTATACAATTTTCGACACTAAGCTAGATGTCGAGTTCTTTTATAAGGGTACAACCACTCCCGTCGTCGCTTATCCTTTTTCCGGTACTACGCTAGATACCGAGTTCTTTTACAAGGGTACAACCACTCCCGCTATGTTTTATGGCCCAACATAGAAACCTTGTGTTTTATGGCATAAACACATAAACCACCTAATCTAGTATAAATAGATTACAATGATGATCCATGACATAAATGGGTCATGGATATGAATGACTAATCTAAATGAACTTTCATTGATAGGAAGCCTTCAATGGATGAAGATCACAAGCTCCCTAAACTTGTTGTGATGGATCTTCATATATACATATGGAATCTACATGAACTTCTTGAATAAGAAGTCTTCAATCATTGAGGATGTCAAGTGCCCTTGAATCTTCATATGCTGGAATGCTTTGGTGGATGATGACTTCAAGATCTTCTAACCTTCATGATGGATCAGGAAGTATGCAAGCTTATGATGGATGATGACTCACGATCTCTGAACTAGCTTCACAGGATCATTACAAGTGTATGCTTACAACATAATGAAAGTTAGTAACATTATGATCATTATGTAAAGGATGATTAATGTGTGTTTCTACATGATTAACTACTGATCTAAATGTATGCAAAGGGTAGAGGGAATGTGTGTTCTAGTTGCTTAAATCTATGGGTAAACAATGAGCTACTATTTATAGGAAAACTGTTTACACAGACCACGGATTTGGCGGATCCAAATAAAGGGGTCCGCCCTTTATGTTGTTTGGTTCCGCCGGGACCTGCCAGCTAAGATTTTCACAAATCTTTCCATATCTTGCACAATTTTACAAAGTCAACTATATTGCTTCAAGATCTCTCCAAGATATTACCTAAATCAAATCTTACATGAAATCTATCCAAGATCTTTCCAAAATCAAATCTTACATGAAATCTATCCAAGATCTTTCCAAGATCTTTCCATATCTTTCTATATCTTGCCATATCTTGCCAAGATCTTACAAAGTCAACTATATTGCTTCAAGATCTTCCCAAAATATCTTTCTAAATCTACAAGTTATCTAAATGATGTATGCAATGATGTCATAAACATATTTCCATTTTAATTCTTAAAATGTAAATAATGTAAATGTATAAATGTATGTCCTATGTATATACTAGCTTAACTAATATATGTTTACCAATTTGTATCATGTTAGTTTGACACCTAAAGTGTACTTATCCTATTAATCTTAGGAAACATGATGTACAAGTAAAAGTACTTGTATATGCAGAATGTGAAATGAGGTTCTAAGTAGAATTAAAATACTTAATGACCTAGCCGTATTTTAAACATTATAAATGGTTCGTTAAGGGTTTGATCATAATGCCACATAACAAACATGTATGAACCTGTGTTGTATCATACGAGGACTTGAGAGGTGTTGAATGTATTGTTGAGACAAAATAAGATTACAAGTAACTTGTACATTTTACGTTATGTATCAAGTTACATGTTTGTCATCAATCAAAACAAACGAGACTGCTTGTACTAACAATCTCCCCAACGAGACTGCTTGCACTAACAATCTCCCCCTTTTTGATGATGACAAAATATGTAAACGTGATAGAAAGTAAAATGTAAAAAGTTACTTGTGTCCGTACTACCTTTAACATTACCTTCTCCGTTTACACCTTTCTCAACTCTTCTCCCCTATTACTTTCTCCGTTTACACCTTTCTTTCTCCCCCTTTTGTCGAAGCAAAAAGGGTGTGTCCTTGGAGTTAACTTCATTTCTCCCCGAAATATCGAGCTTGCATCATCCCTAATGAAGTTAAATAGACTACTCCAATCTCCTATGGTTGTTGCGTCCCCTAGGTTGTTAGCGGATCCATGGATCAAATTTAGATCCTTAACCTACATCAAGGTTAGTGGTGTGCAACATAAAAAGATATATGAAAAATGCATGATGAATGAAATGCATATAGCCAACGATACACATGGATAAGCTATGTTGGACTATCTTCTCCTTTTTGTCGAAACACAAAGGTGTGTCAAAGAATGAGAATCATGATGAATGTGTGCATGCTCCCCCTTGACTGTAGCTCCCCCTTGATTAATACTCTCCGTTGCTAGGGTACCAACGTATATGATGTAAGGATTAAGAATGCTACAAAACAAGGATTAGTACATGATATGCTCCCCCTTGATCAATACTCCCCGTTGCTAGGGTACCAACGTATATGATCCAAGGATGAAGAATCCTACAAAATAAAAGTTAGTGTATGTGATATACAACAATGCGTGTATATGATGTATTCTATAAATGCTTGACGGAAGCTCCCCCTTGCTCTAGGGCGTCCAGATGAACCTACAAAACAAAAGTTAGTACACTAGAAGCTATGTCTTAAGACACATATGTCATATACGACCAATGTGTATAGACGATGCAATATGAGTGCTTGATAGATATTCCTCCTGGTTTGAGGACGTTAAGAAGCATCTACAATAAAAGACGACATATAATCGATGCAAACTTCATCCTTAGATGAGTATGCTATATACGATCGAGCGTATATGTTGATGAACCTACAATGAAATGGTTAGTGCAATATATTTTATCTCAAAGAAAAATATGATGCAACATATCAATAATCTAATCACAAGCAACTTAAGTCAGAGAACTATGATTATTTGGCAAACCATGTTATACAGTGTGTAATCTTCTAATAAGAATTACAATCACAAGAATATAATATGATAAAGTTCTACAAAACAATGCCTATGAGGAGGATATGAAGTGGAGTTAAAGTGAGTGATGCTAGTGTTGGTGTTAGTTTACTAGTGATAACTCAATTGATAACTAAAGATTGATGCAAGTAGGTTTTTCGCTAATCCATGGGGTTGATGATTAGTGAAAGAGGTGATGGAAGGTGGTGGTTATAATGAAAGCAATGAATTCAGAAACTCTAATGTATAGCAAATGCTATAAGAGTATTGAAGATGATTAAGGTTATGATATTATCATCTACCAAAGATGATGAATCGTGCCATATTAAATGCTCGAATGGAAATAAGAGGAAGTGACGACAATGATCACTTAGGAATAGAAATTCCATATGCAACAATTAGAAATACTAGACACCTATATGTGGATGAAAATGACATCATATGATGAGAGTGTTGGTTGGACCAACGTGTTGAGAGTGATGGTTCTGTTTGCACTGACAATGACGTGCTTGATATGTTTTTTTTTTTTTTGAAATGTGAATTTCGTTGAAACTTCGTGTGATCGTGTCGCGATTCGACAGCGGGAGGTCTAGCTTACGTTGTCTTAACCGGGCCCGCGCTAGAGAGCTCCCTTGAAGTAGGAATGCCTATTCAAATACCCGATGGGGGGAAAAACCCCTACTAATCCGCCCGAATGCACGACGATTAATAGGGGTAAACCCTGCCCCCTCAGACTTGAACCTGGGTATACCCAAGCCAAGCCCTCATAGAGGGACTTTCTAATATCTCAAAGTTGGCATTAGTGGGATTTGAACTTGAGACCTAAAGGTCACCAAGGGAAGTCCCAACCACTAGACCAACTCATCATTGATACGTGCTTGATATGTATCAAGAATGAAAAGGATGAGATCCTATGATGGTGTTCTAGACACTGAAGATGTTCTAGACAATTAAGTTGTGAGATTAAAGTGAAAATACTAGACTCGTTGGTTACGAGAAGTTTGTTTGGTTTCTGAATGGTTAAAAGCTGACCAGGTACCCGCGGATTGGGCGGAACCAAATTTTTGGTTCCGTCCTTCTTATCGAAGGGTGCCGTGAAACCAGAGTTGATTTGGTCACGTTTTGTCATTTTTGATCAAACGAAGGTTCAAGCTTAGGTCTATTTACTTATAGCTACAGATTTGGTTTCACTAATCCTAGTCAAAGTCTAATGAGACTTAATGCTTCTCGTTTAAGAGGTTTTTCAAACACATGATGTGTTTTTCACTTGACGATGTACTGTGATGGTGAGCTAAAAAGGCTTGAGTAACTTGTGGTTTTGTGAACTGGTTTTAACTAAATGGTTTGAACCTACATGTCGGTATTTGGGGATGTATGAAACATGACTACATGTTCTTTAATGCGAAAAGACAATTATGTGAATGAATTTCTCTCCCCCTTAATCGGTGGACATCCAACATAATGTGTGATGTATCGAATGAGGAATGACGATGAATGTTAGCAATGTTTTTGCTGATGTTGGTTAGCATACAAAGAACTTCATCCTTGAAGTTACGTATCTCTTCTCTATCAATGCGAGATGATCGCATGATGAGGTATGTGGTTTCTTTATGGGAGGTGTGTTGTGATAACTAAAAGATGATGGAAATGTTGTTAGGAAAGTGGAAGAAACAATACGATTTGGAGAGAGGTATATTGAAAGATACCCAAACACAAATTTCAAACCTCTAAAGCTTAATCCAATTAGCTTTAAACACTATATGCAAGTGAAAGGATCCCATAATCATAATACTAATCTAAGTAGCAATAAAGGGACAACAATTATGCAAAATAAGCATAACAAATTAAGATAACAAATAATTTGTTATCAACCTATAAGACAAAGATGTTAAACAAAACACCATATTTGACTACTAGACTAAAAGTTACCACATAGCATCAAGACAAATAATCATAGCATGACATTGTTTAAGATACTACATTGTGAAATTGTTTTGAAGTTAGGCTTAGTCACTTAAGCATACTTACCCATTAATTAACACAATGATCCTTGTGTAAAATAAAATGTCTTCTAAATGTTCATCATACCAAAACCACTTTGACAAAGTGCACACATGGCAAACAAATATTGTGACAAAGAAGTGAGACTACAGATTCATGCAAATCATTATGTCATTTAGGAAGCATGCATCATTTAGACTATCCTACGAAAAAGCTTAATGAATGTCAACAAAAGACAGGAGTTATCTAACACCATGTATTAACAATGACATATCGTGAGTTAACAAGAACCATGTTAATCTTGAGAAATATCATATAACAAGTATTATGCAAATCATGTTAACATCTAGTAGCATGAAACATATATAAGCATGTAGACAAAACCTTTCGAAGGTTTACACATTTGACTATCAATCAAATAATTATCATGATAACATCAAGACATTTAAACATATCAAACACATAACATGTAATCAACACATGCAAGTGATTTTACTAAGAAAAATCACATCTACTACTTGATTGATTAATATTCCTAAGACAAGATAAATTATCTTATTTTAATACTTACTTTAGGCAAGTATAAGAATACCGATTTTCTAAGTTGGAGAATGAATATGAGACTATTACTAGCGGTGCTCAATTCAGGCTAAACACGACCATTTTTACGGGTGATTCCACATACCCAACTTCTCTGCTGGAAGCAATTTAACCATTATGTTAAATTGAGTTTCTAGTGCAATAGGTTCTCCAGTAGTCATTCTCATGTCTGAAAGATAGGAATTCCTATTTTTCCCTATCGAAGTATATAAAATACGATAGTTCACCAATACTTGGCTTAATGAGACTCAACTATTTCTATTAAAACTAAGGTAATTAAGATGTCATGTTATACACGGGGATTTGACAAATATGTGTCAACAGATTTTAATCTTTGTGTTTGGAATCTAAGGTTGAATGATCTAAAGGGTGACATCCCTTAAGTTGAGTTTAAGTATGAAAGTGATTTGATCATCTAAGACCAAGAGATGTGTTTTGTGTGTGATAATGAACTATGTTAAGAATGTTCTCAAGAAAGTTCGTTGGAACAAGAATCTAAATAAAGTTACTAACTTTAATAGATCTTGTGTATGCTCCAGAGATGTGGATATGCACAAGGTTTGAGCAAGATTTGGTTATAATGTACGCTTGAAAGGAAATAGATACGTATGGTATCTTTCAACAAGTAAGATTATCATGCTTATGAAAACAAGTATGACACGATGAGGGGGAAGCTCTAATTCATAGAACTTGCAGATGTTTGTTTAAGATCATTTTCCCAATGAGGTGTAATGAAATCTCTTGTAACACAACCGTTCATGTTGCAAGGAGAGAATGATGCATAGGATATACATTATCCTTTTAACAAGATGAAAACTAAACGCAAGATTTCTTGGGCATAATGTTTTTCGAAACATCATGTTTTCCTAAATGAGGATATTAATCCTAAGTGTTTGGATAGACCTAACCTAAATAAACTTGGTCTCATTAATAAGTAGATGATGACACGAGGAACTCACTCGAGTTTCTTATGTATACTCCTCAAGAGTCATTGTCATGAGATTTGCTTAGAGATTACATTATAACATAAGTTGTTACAATGTTGATCTAAGGTTTAATGAAACTAATGCAGAAGTCAAATGACAAAGTATTACCAATACTTTGATGACTTGTGGTACTACTTAAACAGTGAATGTGAGCATCATGCTCATTTGATGGTGAGGGTTCTAATCCTATCGGTGGTTGAGTTTGTGCATATGATTTGGTACGAGTGTTTGGACAAAGGGCTTTTTGAGCAATGCACTCAATGGATTGTGGTGTTGAAAGGGTTTCTTATACTATGGAAGTACTTTAGGTTTCATGGATGTTGAAGACAACAAAGATGAAGACTAATTCTTGTGATCTATTGATTGGTACAACTAGTGGGTGATGTGATTAGAAGCTTTAGGCTTGATACATATCACAGAGGTGAATGTGATGGGATGATGGTGAAAGTACATGAGTACTTATGTGATAAGACAAGTGTTTTAACATATGTTGTTAAAATACTTGGGTGTTGAATCTTTCGGATGTGACTTTTAATGACTACAATTGTAAGTCAAATTTACTTGAATATTTCGAATGAAATATTTAAGTTGTCAATCCTACTTTTTTGAGATTTGATAGCATTCAAGGATAGCAAGATTCGATAATACATCTATAACCTAAGTATGAGTTATGACTCAATGTAAATCTTAATCGTCTTGAAGGATGACATGTTAACCAAGTAAGGTAACATATGTGGATGCAAGACAATATCTATAGTCATAAGTAGGACTTGTGATCTATGATATTTTTGCTAACATTGAGTCTGGATTAGTTAGGAAATTGTCAATTTACAATTCAATTTAATGGATGAGTAAAGGACAGGAAAATGTAGTAAGTGTGTGTACTGATAAAAAATACTCAGTGGTCCGCGGATTATAATGAACCAATTTCCAGATTCCTTCCTTTATGGAGAAAGGTATCTTGGAGTATATAGATGATTTTCCTATAGGTGCAAGTGAAATGTCCTAATCCTAATATGAGTGAACATCAATGAAAATAATCCTAGTGATGAAAGTGAGTGATTTTGAGTGAGGGATTTAAACAAAAATTTAAAAATCAAACTGTTTGTTCTGGCGGAACCAAACGATAACAAAGGCGGAGCCCAGTTTTTGGTTCCGCGGAATCCGTGAGTTGATTTTATGCGGAGCCAAAGATCTCAACAGACGGAACCATAAATTTGGTTCCGCCATTTCCGCCAAATGGAAATTCTTAGCAGAGGACATGTCAAAATCCCCGATACCCGTTCAATTCCCGAAAATTGTCCTAAAGCATATGCAACTACTTATTTGTGATTGATTAAGATAAAAAAACACAGGTTCTAACACATGTTTGCACATAGATCAATCTGATGATAATAACTTACCATAAATGGATGTTAAGCCAAACAGTGGCTTAAACACAGAAACTTGATAACATCAAAGTGTTATCGTCCTGCATGACACGGTTAGTTCACATGATCATTCAAAGATAAGTTTCTATCCTATGACAAGATAAATACATCAAACATCTTTGTTGAAAGCAACTATACCAAACACCTTTTTCAAAGATACTGTTAGATAAACTTTAAAGGCAATGACATATTTCAATGTTTGAACCATTAGGTGAGATCATGTGCTAATCAACAATTTTCAAGACACTTAACTAGTTTTTCTTAGTTCTCATTCCTATGTAAGTTATGCAAGGTTTTCACATAACATATGCAAACAAAAATATCTAAGTCTATAAGTGAAACAAACACAGTTTATCAACTTATTGCACAATATCTAGCAAATTTTCTATTATGCATAAAATAAGCAATTGATAAACAAGCAAATAAGTATCATGGCAAGACACTTATTTATTACAAATAAACAAGTACAATCACACATATCAACAAGCAAACAACATGTATGTAAACAACTAGAACAAGTAGTCACATAGCATAAAAAATATACTTTTCGTCACTTTGTGTTTAAATATGACGATGTATACCAAGCTTGATTTGTTTCCTTTATATAAACCAAATTATTTAGTTTCAAAAGAAATCATATCAATGTTCAAAGGATACCAACTTACATTACCTGACTCAAAAGTTTAAGTTATTGTGTCAAAATGAAACTTAATATTTTGAACAGGTTGTAGTATTTGATTTGTTTTTCCAACTTCAATTTAGATTTAGGATATGAGATTATTTTTAAATGAAAGTAGACTTAATTCCCTTCAAAATGATAGGTGGCGCGACTCCTACGGACTTACGGTTAATTAGTTATGAATTTTTGAAGTTGGACAAAAACTGCATACTATACAGACGGATTTGGCGGAACCAAATCAAGGGGTCCGTCCTTTATGTGATTTGGTTCCGCGGGTCTCTGTACCAGATTCAACAAAACTAGTATTTTGACATAGAGAAAGTGTGTGAGACTTACTAGATTAGATAGTAAACTTATAATATACTTATTTAACATTATTTCTACTAATGTGACTTATCTAAACATTTACGAAGAGATTTTTCAACTAAATTAATAGTTATCCCAAACGCTCCTTTAAAACCCGTGTTTTTCGTAAATTAGCTTTACGCACACAATTTGACACTTAATCCTTTTAAGAAATATTTTCTTTTATTTTTCAAGGATATCTTCAAGCTTGGATACAAAGTAACATCTAACAACAAAATTTCTAAGTATACTTAGCTAAACATTTTTCATATTATATTCCGCTTCAATGGCAATTTGATACATGGATCGTACTCTATTTTAAAAACCATTTGTTTTGAAAATAAAAGCCACGAGGCTCTGATACCAATTGTGAAAACGTAGAGGGGGGGGGGGGTGAATACGTTACCGTTTTAAAAACTTAAAAACTTGTTGTATCAAATTTACAATTTGGCTTGTTCTAATATGAAAGATGCTTGTTGTAGTTTATGTCTAGCATAAACTAAAGCATGTTGTCACACAAGTATTATCAACTAATCACAACACAAGCAATCTCATAATGCAAACATAAAAGTAAAGAGATAAGTAAAAGAAAGCGTAAACCGAACACGATGATTTATAGTGGTTCGGTCACGGAGCTCCTCTCCGCCCTACTCCACTCCCCGAGTACCCAACTCGAGAGTTACTTCACTAGATCAACAAGCTCCCTTCTCGGCGGAGAAAACCTTACAATCGTCGCTTACACTTTTTCCGGTACAAAGCTAAATACCGGGTTCTAGTTCGAGGTAGAACCAACCTAACGTCGCCTATACAATATCCGACACTAAGCTAGATGTCGAGTTCTTTTACAAGGGTACAACCACTCCCGTCGTCGCTTATCCTTTTTCCGGTACTAAGCTAGATACCGAGTTCTTTTACAAGGGTACAACCACTCCCGCTATGTTTTATGGCCCAACATAGAAATCTTGTGTTTTATGGCATAAACACATAAACCACCTAATCTAGTATAAATAGATTACAATGATGATCCATGACATAAATGGGTCATGGATATGAATGACTAATCTAAATGAACTTTCATTGATAGGAAGCCTTCAATGGATGAAGATCACAAGCTCCCTAAACTTGTTGTGATGGATCTTCATATATACATATGGAATCTACATGAACTTCTTGAATAAAAAGTCTTCAATCATTGAGGATGTCAAGTGCCCTTGAATCTTCATATGTTGGAATGCTTTGGTGGATGATGACTTCAAGATCTTCTAAGCTTCATGGTGGATCAGGAAGTATGCAAGCTTATGATGGATGATGACTCACGATCTCTGAACTAGCTTCACAGGATCATTACAAGTGTATGCTTACAACATAATGAAATTTAGTAACATTATGATCATTATGTAAAGGATGATTAATGTGTGTTTCTACATGATTAACTACTTATCTAAATGTATGCAAAGGGTAGAGGGAATGTGTGTTCTAGTTGCTTGAAACTATGGGTAAACAATGAGCTACTATTTATAGGAAAACTGTTTACACAGACCACGGATTTGGCGGATCCAAATAAAGGGGTCCGCCCTTTATGTTGTTTGGTTCCGCCGGGACCTGCCAGCTAAGATTTTCACAAATCTTTCTATATCTTTCCATATCTTGCACAATCTTACAAAGTCAACTATATTGCTTCAAGATCTCTCCAAGATATTACCTAAATCAAATCTTACATGAAATCTATCCAAGATCTTTCCAAAATCAAATCTTACATGAAATCTATCCAAGATCTTTCCAAGATCTTTCCATATCTTTCTATATCTTGCCATATCTTGCCAAGATCTTACAAAGTCAATTATATTTCTTCAAGATCTTCCCGAAATATCTTTCTAAATCTACAAGTGATCTAAATGATGTATGCAATGATGTCATGAACATATTTCCATTTTAATTCTTAAAATGTAAATAATGTAAATGTATAAATGTATGTCCTATGTATATACTAGCTTAACTAATATATGTTTACCAATTTGTATCATGTTAGTTTGACACCTAAAGTGTACTTATCCTATTAATCTTAGGAAACATGATGTACAAGTAAAAGTACTTGTATATGCAGAATGTGAAATGAGGTTCTAAGTAGAATTAAAATACTTAATGACCTAGCCGTATTTTAAACATTCTAAATGGTTCGTTAAGGGTTTGATCATAATGCCACATAACAAACATTTACGAACCTGTGTTGTATCATACGAGGACTTGAGAGGTGTTGAATGTATTGTTGAGACAAAATAAGGTTACAAGTAACTTGTACATTTTACGTTATGTATCAAGTTACATGTTTGTCATCAATCAAAACAAACGAGACTGCTTGTACTAACAATCTCCCCAACGAGACTGCTTGCACTAACAAAATGGTTTGACATAATGGAAGGAAAATATTATGATGGCGAGTTTAGGTCGTCTTCGAGTGAAGACGGTTAGGTTTCAGATAATTCATTTTCTTAATTTGTAGTTTTATTTTCATGTATCGTAGTTTGTTAATCTTTAATTTATGTAATGTTTTTATTTTTAATGAATTTTAAGTTTTTTGTTTAAAATGTTTGAATTGAAAAAAAAAAAAAAAAAAAAAAAAAAAAAAAAAAAAAAAAAAAGTCAGTCATCGACTGTGGCACTTTGGCCATGTCTGGTCGCCGGAGAGAGAAAGCTGACATGGCACCCGGTGACCCAGGTCACTTTGGTCATCGACTGTGACTAGCCTAAGTGTACATATGTTATATTCATATGAGGGTATATTTGTCTTTTGTTCTTTTTATTTTTAACTTTATCTTCAATCCTCAATCATCACCACCTACCACATTCTTTTCTTTTCATTTTTAAATTCATCTTCTTCTTTTATATTTAGAAAAAACTTCATATCAAATCCAAACATCAAAGTTAAATCTTTATATTCATAAAAACACATGAGAAATCCAATCAAAACAGCTAAAAACACCCAAACTCAAAAACCATATACTTTCAAGAACTCAAACCAAGAAAATACATAAAAGATTCAAACTCAAGATCTCGGGTTGAAGAACTGAAATCTTTCAAGAATTGAACTCAAGAAATGCAAACCCTTCATCGATCTTTGTAAATCAAAAACAAAAACCAATCCATACCTACCTGGTTCGAAACCTCAACAAGAGATAAACCTCATTCCAAAATCCGAAATGCGCTACCAACGACAAAGAGAGTATTGCCGTTTGTTTCTGTGGTTCAGTATAGACAAGAGAAAACTGAAAGAGGTGTTTGTGGTCCAGATGTGCTAGCAAAAACAAAAGTAAAAAGGGATTTTCTGTTAAAGCTAATCGGTTGCAAAAGAAAAACAAAGAAAGATTGTGATTCGTGTGTTTCTAGAGAGAAACAAAGGAGATAAGTGGTAGCTTATGATACGATTGAAGATGTTGTGAAAATAAAAATCCCTAAAGTTATTACACGCTTTTATAAACACCATCAAATCCTGAATCCCCATGTTTTCTTCTCATACAACTTTTCCCCAAATTAATTTAAGCAAAAAATCTCTAAAGTTATTCCGAAATAAAATAATCATAAAGCCTTCAATATTCATTCGATAATTGTCACTATTTTATGTACTTTGACTTTTGTGGACCGACGGGGTAATCATGGAGTTGAGATTGTGTTATCAATGTTGCGTGAGACTGGTAGTGAGTGTTTGTTTTTACATAATGCATTTGACTTTGAGGATTTTGAGCACACTTTCAATTTTTAATAGATTTTTTTTGTTGATTTTGGTGTATTAGTTACAGTATTAAAAGTGATTTTGTTTTTGAATTTGGTCAAAATGAATATGTGTGTCATCGTGAATGATTATTGGCTTTGGTGTGCTTCTTGTATGGTTCTTGAATTGTGTGCTTTGTTTTGATTTAATTTGATATTATGTGTGTTTAGAAATATGATGAAGGGGGTGGGTACTGGGTAGTGACAAAGATGAATAGAAGATGGTGCTGAGTGGTGAAGGTGCTAGTTGGAAATGAAAGATAAATAAAGGAAGAAGAAGAGGAGTTAAAAATAAATGGGAAAAGACTAAAATAACCTCATGTGCACTGACTTAACGAGCGTTATTTACGGCTGTTAACATGAAGGATCAACAACACATAACGTTTCACACTTAGAGACGAATGGTGCATTTTTTTGTCAAAGGACAAAACTCGTCGGTTAACGCAAACCACAAGGACGAACTGTGTAGTTTACTCATAAAATAAAGAGTGACTAACCTAAAAAAGTAATGCTAATCATTAAAGAGTATGACAATTCACATGTATATTAAATTTTAATTCAATAAAGTAATACTTATGGTAGTTAATTTTAAATAATTAATAACTTGGTCCTCTTTACTCCTTGCACATAAAGAGACTAGGGTGGTAGACAATGTAATCATAGATGTTTGATTCATGTATGAATAGCAATGTGATGGATTACTTGTGTGGTTGGCGAATGGTTTTGGGTCAATTGTGAGGGCTTAGTAAAGTTACGATTTGATAGAACATAAGATTTCACTTATATCTTAAGAGTCAAATTAGTTTTTGAGAGTATTAGAGTCATGTCGAGTTGTCATGGAATCGAACATATGAAAATAAGTGTGAAACACGTTATTGAAATTGAGTTGACACCATATACATTAGACGAATTTGAGTTTTTACAATTTAGATATGTACTTCATTAGTGTAATTAACTTTGGCATTTTTTTTTTGGCAAATTTGAAAACGTGTGAACTAGTTATTAAGCTAAAACATGATATAAATGTGTGAGAACATTTTTCTTTTATACTACCGTTCTTTTAACTTCGATATAAGTTTGCTACGTCCCATGATAAACATCTACTGACAAGTTTCAACAATTAAAAGAATTACTTTTAAAAAATAAATGTGACCTATTATATTAGTTGACATAAATTTTAGACAAAAATACACCGTTGGTCCCTAAACTTGTTCAAAAACATTATTTAGGGTTGTACCATGACTTCGGTGTCATCGTGAGTCAATTTTCATGTTTTTTTGCATCAAACAAGTCCCTTGACCTGTTTTATTTTGGTCAACACCCATTTTACTTTTTGTCAAAAGTGCATAATACACATTTTTATTTTTGTTAATTATTTTGATGATATAACGTTATGATGAACAGTGTATTTACTCTAATAGTTAAAACTATCACCTCCTTCACCCACACTAACATCACTACCACCACCATCATCTCAATCACCTCCACCGACATCATCATCTTGTCACCACCACTGTCACACATAGCAAACACTTTTTGACAACAACAGTTGTCAACGAACAGAAAAGAAGTTAAGAATTTAGGGCCAATGGCGATGATTGCTGTGGCATCATGCTGGTTTAACACACTCGCCGGAGCGGCTAACGGAACATCTCGTTACACAATCTCTTCACAACGACTATTTTCTTCATCATCTGCTGCTACTTGTTAAGTTATTCCTCGTGCATCAATGT
Organism: Artemisia tridentata subsp. tridentata; assembly: GCA_021014915.2. Classification (NCBI taxonomy): domain Eukaryota; kingdom Viridiplantae; phylum Streptophyta; class Magnoliopsida; order Asterales; family Asteraceae; genus Artemisia; species Artemisia tridentata. The sequence continues at coordinate 140,197,526 of CP139508.1, read as the reverse complement.
AATCATATTTCTTCATTGTGATTGATGCACCATTGGGTTTGATAGGTCTCCATACCCAACATGCTGAGGCCTTAACAGCATTGCCCCCATTTGCCCTAGCAGTGTTCATAGACCTAGCAGTACTAACTACTGGCCTAGCAGTACAAACTGCTGGCCTAGCAGTTTTAACTTTTTGACTCCAAATTTTGTTATGAAACACTGTTTTCTTATAAAGGGGCATGTTAACAGTTTGTTGTGTTGTTTTAGTAAAACATGTTATTGGTCTAGCACTTGAAACTGTTTGTTTGGGGTAAACTGTCTGAATTGGTCTAGCAGTACAAAAAGATTTAAGGCCAAACTTCATCAAAACTGCTCTGGGAGTCATATTACTGTTAACTTTAGGGTGAGTATTTCTTGAAAAACAGTTTATGTTCACCCTAGTATTAGCATTCCCATTCACCCTTGTATTCCCATTAACCATCCTTTTTCCTTGATGGTTGTTGCAAAAAGCTTGCAAGTGATCAAAGCTACCACAAACATAGCAAGCCTTATTGTACATAACAAACTCATTGCCGAGTTGTTGGGACTTAAGATTGTTCCAGTTTCTCTGGTTTCCCCTAGGGCATTGAGACCTACTTGTTGACCTATACAACTCTGCATATTTAACTGTTGGCCTAGCTTGTTTTACTTGTTTTCTAGGTGCAACCTTTTCTACCTTAACAACCTTAGGAACAACATTTTGCTTTTCTACCTCAGGTTTAGTCTCAACCTGATCCTCATTATCAGATTCCTAATCTTCAATAATTGGTGCATCTGAATTCATCTTATCTTCTGACATCTTATTCTCAACAAGTGAGGTGTCACTGGCACTCTCAAAAGATTCATTAACCTCATCAGGTTTACTAACACTTTCCTTAGCCTTAGATCCATATTCAAATTTAGGCTCTTGAAATTCATCTAAACCAGTGTGTTCCAAGTCAATACCTGGGGGTGAAGGTATTCCTCTATGTGGAGGTGGACATGTTTTGTAACCTAAACCTGACTTAGCTTTATTAACAAGTTGACACTCAATGATCTTATTAACTCCTTTAGATGCATATTCTAGAGTGTCTATACTTAACTGTATGTTATCTTTTGCTTTCTTAATCTTTTCAAACTCATCTCAAAGCACACTTATCTTAGCATCTTTATGAAAAATGTCTCTTTTAAGCACAACAATATCTTCAGAAAAGGCAGACTCATTTTTCTTATAAAACAATATTTGTTCTTTTAATACAGCTAAACCTCTTTTATGATTTGCTAAATTATAATTTGTTTGGTTTAGCTCTATTCTCTGCCAATCATAATGTTTTTTAAGTGTTTCATAATCTTTTAAAGCAGAACACGATTTTGAACAACTTTTTACTGAATGTACCTCAGAGTCAGAAAATGCCACCAGTGTCATCTCAGTTGGTGCTTCTTCCTCATCAGCTATGAAGCTCCAATCATATCCAAGACCATCAATAGCAACCATTGCCTTTGAAGAAGGCTCTTCCACTTTCACAACCTTCCTATTTTCCTGCTTATTCCCATACCCTTTGCTTATGTTGTTCTGCTGCCTTGGTCTTCTGCATTCTCTAGCAAAGTGTCCCAACTTATGACAGTTGAAACACTCCACCTTGAATTTATCAAACCCAGCTGTATCACTACCACTGATTGTGATCTTCTTCCATGTTCTCTGCCAGAATTTCTTGGCTCTCATGCTTAGCAGTGCTACCTGCCACTTCAAGTCCATCTCTTCCAGATCATCTTCATCTATCTGTGCAAGATCTTCATGGGATAGCAGAGACCCATTGGCTTGACTGGTCAGGAAAGCATAGAATGTAGCATCACCTATGCCAGCAGTACTAGTTTGTGAACTAGCAGTACAAACATTAGGGTTAGCAGTACTAACTCCCGAAGCCACATTAACCTCCTCTGGACTGATATTGCTAGGAGATGACACAAATGCCATGTTCCCAGAACTAGAACTTGAGCTTCCAGACTTCTTTAACTCATGTTCAACGATTTTAAAATTGTTGTACAGATCATTAAGACTCATTGTATCAATTTCTGGCTTGTTTTTCCATACAACTACATGAGTGTACCAATTAGCAGGCAAACTTCTTAAGAATTTGGAATTAAGATCCTCCTGTGGGATCTCAACACCCAATACAGCCAGTTGGCTGATTATCTTCTGCAGCATGTTGAACATATGATCAAGAGATTCATTGCTAGTAGCACTGAAGTTCTCAAAACTCTGTTTCAGCAAAGTCTTCTGTGTCTTCTTGGTGGCTTCGTTACCACCAAACCTGGTAGTTATAGCTTCAAACAAGGATTTGGCATCCTTGTATTTGCTGAAGGTCAGAAATTGATCATTAGGGATGGTCATTAGTAACAAGCTCCTTGCTTTAACATCATTCTTTTTCTGGAGCTTTTCTTCTGCAGTCACAGGAGAAGTGTTCACTGTTGTAACTTTCTGACCATCAACTGTTGATTCAGTTGTTTGATGGTTTGAAAGAGTTGCCATACTCTATGATTTCCCATAGAGCATAGTCTTGTACTTGAAAGTACTGCTCAATCCTGAGCCTCCACATCTCAAAATCATTCTGTTTGAGCATAGGTAACTTGGTAGCAGTGTTGGTCTAAGTAGTCTCCATGTCCATCTTCTTTATAGGGAATAAAGAGTTCTTCTGTAAGGATCTTCTAAATCAAAGTATCCGAAACCTGGCTCTGATACCACTTGAGAGGATCTAAACACACGTGTATTGTGTTGAGGATACTTTGAATGTATATCAAATAGTATGCGGAATCTACTACTTGATACTTAGAAGATTTATCAATGTAACAGTAATGTATTGTATGAACAGTTTATGATGTAACTAAATGCTTCAATATTATTGAGTATAATACGAGTGATCTTGAGTATCACTAGGGTTTACAACCTTGAAGCTTAACAAAACATACGTCTTATCATCTAACCTAGGACCTCCTTTTATAGGCATAAGGAGTCATTTACAAGATAAGTATAATATCCTAAACATGCAGAATATTCGTATAAGTCTAACTATATAAAATATACACAAAATCTATTATATACTTATCTCCTTACACGTCTTCATAACTGGCAGTACAAATCTTCTTTCAGCAGTCTCAGCAACAATAACTTTCTTCTGGCAGTACTAACAATTTACACTAGCAGTACTAACTCAGTTAGTACTGTTAGTGTAATTCTTCAGTAGTACAAACTTTAAACCTGGCAGTACAAATTGTTAGCGAATAATTCCCAACATCAATGTTGCTTGAGACTGGTAGTGAGTGTTTTTTTTTACATAATGCATTTGACTTTGAGCATACTTTCAAATTTTAATAGATTTTTTTTTGTTGATTTTGGTGTATTAGTTACAGTATTAAAAGTGATTTTGTTTTTGAATTTGGTCAAAATGAATATGTGTGTAATCGTGAATGATTATTGGTTTTGGTGTGCTTCTTGTATGGTTCTTGAATTGTGTGCTTTGTTTTGATTTAATTTGATATTATGTGTGTTTAGAAATATGATGAAGGGGGTGGGTACTGGGTAGTGACAAAGATGAATAGAAGATGATGGTGAGTGGTGAAGGTGATAGTTGGAAATAAAAGATAAATAAAGGAAGAAGAAGAGGAGTTAAAAATAAATGGGAAAAGACTAAAATACCTTCATGTGCACTGACTTAACGAGCGTTATTTACGGCTGTTAACATGAAGGATCAACAACACATAATGTTTCGCACTTAGGGACGGATGGTGCATTTTTTTTTTGTCAAATGACGAAACTCGTCGGTCAACGCAAACCACAAAGACGAACTGTGTAGTTTACTCATAAAATAAAGAGTGATTAACCTTAAAAAGTAATGCTAATCATTAAAGAGTGTGACAATTCACATGTATATTAAATTTTAATTCAATAAAGTAATACTTAGAGCACTTGCAACGGTTAACGCTTTGGTGCGTTAAACCTTAACTTTCTGTGCGTTAAGGTGCGTTAACCGTTTCATGTGTGTGCGTTAAGGGTGCGTTAACGCAACCCCTTAGCGCTACGTTAAGGTGACCTCCAATTAAAAAATTAAAAAAAAAAAAAAAAAAAAAAAAAAATCTACCCCCTCTAGAGTACTATGTATCCGTTGTGTTTTAAAAAAAAAAAAATCAAAACACCCCCTTGGTTCTTAAGCAGGATAATCAAATTCAAATTCAAAATTCAAATACAAGCGGAATAATTTAATTTCAAATTCAAATTTCAGAGTGCCTATATATACAACACCACCAGAGTATTATTATCACACACACAAGTCATACACAACTCACACACAGATTCTCAACAATGTCTCGCAAAGATTTCTCCCAACAATTCCCAACTCACCGTGACTTCTCCCAACAATTCCCAGAACAACACGACTTTACCCAGCAATTTTCAAATGAACCGGTGAACACTCCACCGGAAGATATCTTTCCGGTGTTCACACCGGAAAATGAACCGGCCAACAATCCACCGGTTGTGGAACAACAACCAAATCCACCGGTTGTTGAACAACAACCAAATCCGTTTGGACTGAGTGAGGATGAACTCTGACTTCTGGAGCAAGATGAGGAAGTGAGGAGAGAAATAGAACAACGCGAACTAGAAGAGGAAGCTGCTCGTATGGAACGGGAGAGAAACTGGTTTGATATTATGGAAGGAAAGTATTATGATGGGGAGTTTAGGTCCTCTTCGAGTGAGGACGGTTAGGTTTCATATGATTGCTTTTCTTAATTTGTAGTTTTAATTTCTATTAATCGTACTATGTATTGTGTTTTAACTTTAATGTTTAATGTAATTTGTGTTTTGACTTTAATGATTAATATAATTCGTGTTTAAAATTTTATGTTAGTTGTTAAATGAAGTATTAATTATAGTTTAAGGGTTGATTTTGAAAATAGTTTAGTTAAAGGTGAGTTAAGAGTGAGTTATGATAGCGGGTGTTTTTTTTTTCTTCAGTTAAAGATGAAAAGGTTAAAGCTGACGTGACAGTGTGTTAAACTTTAACACTGAGTTACGATTGCAAATGCTCTTAAAGTAGTTAATTTTAAATAATTAATAACTTGGTCCCCTTTACTCCTTGCACATAAAGAGACTATACGGTGGTAGACAATGTAATCATAAATGCTTGATTCATGTATCAATAGCAGTGTGATGGATTACTTGTGTGGTTGGCGAATGGTTTTGGGTCAATTGTGAGGGCTTAGTAAAGTTATGATTTGATAGAACATAAGATTTCACTTATATCTTAAGAGTCAAATTAGTTTTTGAGAGTATTAGAGTCATGTCGAGTTGTCATGGAATCGAACATATGAAAATAAGTGTGAAACACGTTATTGAAATTGAGTTGACACCATATATATTAGACGAATTTGAGTTTTTACAATTCAGATATGTACTTCATTAGTGTAATTAACTTTGGCATTTTTTTTTTGCAAATTTGAAAACGTGTGAACTAGTTATTAAGCTAAAACATGATATAAATGTGTGAGAACATTTTTCTTTTATACTACCGTTCTTTTAACTTCGATATAAGTTTGCTACGTCCCATGATAAACATCTACCGACAAGCTTCAACAATTAAAATAATTACTTAAAAAAAATAAAATGTGACCTATTATATTAGTTGACATAAATTTTAGACAAAAATACACCCTTAGTCCCTAAACTTGTTCAAAAACATCATTTAGGGTCGTACCATGACCTTGGTGTCATCGTGAGTCAATTTTCATATTTTCATGTTTTTTGCATCAAACAAGCCTCTTGACCTGTTTTATTTTGGTCATCACCCATTTTACTTTTTGTCAAAAGGGCATAAGGGGACTAGGAGCGTACAACGGGGTGGCCAGCGGTGTGTTTCAAACCGGCGGTAACACCGCCGCCGGTTCCAAATTTTTGCCAAAAATTTATCATTCATGGGTTCAAAGCCCGCTCCCCATAAATTCAAAGTGGGCAAAAAAATAGACATTGGAGCGTACAAAAGAGACGTAGGTGACCAAAAAAAAAAAAAAAAAAAAATTAAACCTACCCATTTTTACTTATATATACCTATTTTCACTTCCATTTCAAATACATCAACTAACCAATTCAATCAAAACACACCCATTTTCATATACACTCCACCAAAAAAATAATGTCTTCATCTTCCGACGAAATCATCATCCCACCTCCGCTACCCAATTTCTCCACGGATAGTACATGGCCCTATATACTCAACGCGATGCAAGAGATTGAAGCCCTTGAAGACTCGGGTAGCTCTAATGATTCACGCACTTATATTGAGCGACACCGGGAAAAAGCTAATGAAAGACTAATGCGTGACTACTTCGTCGAAGACCCGAAGTTCGGCGAACAATTTTTTAGGCATCGGTATCGTATGAGTCAAAGGTTGTTTTTGAAGATTGTTGGTGACATTGAAGCGTCTTTTCCGTATTTTCAAGAAAGCTTCGACGGGCGGGGTAAAAAAAGCTTCACGGCGATACAAAAATGCACTTCGGCAATTAAACAACTCTCAACGGGTGATCCCCCGGATAACTTTGATGAATATTTAGGAATGGCTGATAGAACATCACGCGAGTGCCTTACATATTTTTGTGATGCGGTCATTCATTTATATCGTCGAGAGTTCTTACGTTTGCCGACTTCCCATGACGTCGCAATGATCCAAATGGCGCATCAAGAAAGACATCATATTCCGGGGATGCCTGGTAGCCTAGATTGTACACATATTGAATGGAGGAATTGTCCTAGGCATTTGCGAGGCCAATATACGCGAGGTGATCATAAAGTGCCGACTATTATGATTGAATGTGTTGCTTCGCAGGATCTGTGGATTTGGCATTCGTTTTTTGGTCCTCCCGGGTCAAACAATGATATCAATGTGTTGAATCAGTCTCCGTTGTATCTTACTGCCCGAAATGGAACGGCTCCAGATACTTCATTTGTTTTACGCTAGCGCTATTACAAATGTGGCTATTACCTTACCGATGGGATTTATCATAATTGGTCTACGTTTGTTAAAGCGTATCGGCATCCAGTTGACTCGAAAGAAAATAAATTCAAGCGACTACAAGAGGCGGCAAGAAAAGATGTCGAACGAACTTTTGGTGTGCTTAAGGGAAAATGGAGGATTTTGGATCGTCCTCTCCGGTTTTTCGAGAAAGAAAAGATTGGAAAAGTCGTCGAAACGTGTTGTATATTGCACAACATGATCATAAAGAACGACAAGAGGGCAATATCACCGGTTCATATAATGGACCAACCGGTGTCGGTATCTTATGACCCAAGTGTACTACTGAAGTTACATAACGAAAACGTCTATCATCGTCTCCAATATGATCTTACGGAGCACGTAGCGGGTCTAAACTTGGCATATCTCGATGACCCAACGGCTCAACCATAACCGATTGACGACTTAATTTAGTGTTATGTAGTTTTTTTTTTTTTTTTTTAAATAATGTTGCAATGTAGCTTCTTTCTTTAGTTTGTAGTAAAATGTTATGTTTTTAATAAAATGTTTGTGTTTTTAATTAAATTGATTTTAGTTTATTGATTAAAAAAATAATAAAAAATTAGGAGGTATGAGAATTTATGGTCGCCAGTGATTTAGGTTGGAAGGTATGTAAATTTATGGGTATGAGTTGGCTGAAACTTATTGGTTAAATTTGGGAGGTATGGATTACTTGAATTTATGACTCTTGGTCCCCTAATACACATTTTTATTTTTGTTAATTATTTTGGTGATAAAACGTTATGATGAATAGTGTATTTACCACCTCCTTCACCCACACTAACATCACTACCACCACCATCATCTCAATCACCTCCACCACGTCATCATCTTGTCACCACCACTGTCACACATAGCAAACACTTTTTGACAACAACAGTTGTCAACGAACAGAAAAGAAGTTAAGAATTTAGGGCCAATGGCGATGATTGCTGTGGCATCATGCTGGTTTAACACACTCGCCGGAGCGGCTAACGGAACATCTCGTTACACAATCTCTTCACAACGACTATTTTCTTCATCATCTGCTGCTACTTGTTAAGTTATTCCTAAAACAGCTGCTACTAATAGTCAAAACAACATCCCAAGAAGAAACGTGTACCTAAAAAATCATCACCGGAGGTCTTATATAATTATCCAAAATAATGACCTTATTTTACTTCATTATATTATCACAGTGACATGCCCATGAATCTTGGTTATTTGCATCCCTAATATACAACAGCTTTTGAGAAGATCAAGGGACGAAAACAAATGTTGATTATGGAAATGGTATAAAAAACACAGTAACTAAGGTTTCATCTCGTAAAAAAACACTAACATTTGATGATATATCCACTTTAGATCAACGACATCTTCAAACACTCTTTAACACCCACTTGCCAGATTCACCTCTAGATCCAATCACACCTTCAACTATGTGTTGACTTTACAATGAAGTCATCATCCCTTCCGATGTACAACATCGTATTCCTCCTAGCAACCACCGCCACCACTCTTTACATCAAAACCAGGCTCACCAAAACAATCCTCATGAAGAAACTAAGAAACCCATGTTTTCAATTCCATGATTTTGCAGTTTTCAGCTATTGATTTAGCTGAAAACTCGTTCAGACAAAACGTCGAACAATTGGTGAGTGTTTAACGAGAGAAATGGGAAGTTTAGGAGTTGTGCCAGATTTGTAACAGAGCTAAAATGGGTGTTGCTTTGTTACTGTTTTCATAATTTTCGTTGTAGATAAAACAGGTTGTACGAATATGTCGTTGTGAAGCTCTATTCTATGCCGGTCTCAGCTGTATGTTACTAGGATTAGTGTTTCCTTTAACCAGGTTGTGATAATATGTTGTTTTGTCACTACTTTGAAACGCAAAGGTCAAAGTCAAACAATGTAGAGTATAGTCTTGAAGGTGCCTCTGTTTTCATTTTCTCTCGTATACAGGTTACACCAATTTAATGTCAAAGGGATTCTTGACATTACTCAATATACAATCTTTTTATGTTGGCTCTACTTTTATTTTTACTAACAAATATAAATGGTTTATTCCAGATAAGGTTTCTCCATATCGTTCTGTGAACAAATATTGTTGATCCAGATTATTAATTGTCATAAGAATTTCTAACGAAAGATATTTTTTTAGGTGTAGATTTATGACGAGGGTATGTAGTTTTGGAAGTTGTGGTTTGATTAACACTCTGTTCTCGTGGTTTTATTTGGAGTGAAAAGAAGAGAAGGGGAGAAGAAATGACAAAATATTTATGTTCCTGAGTTTTTTTTTTTTTTAAAGAAGAGAAGAGAAAAGGGAAGTAAATTATGCTAAATTTTCTCTCCTAATCTTCTTCCCAAATTGGGATGATTTGGAGAGAAGATGATTTTTGTGCATAAATTTATTAGATCTCTCTTCTTTCTCTCCAACTTGAGAACACAAACAAAAAATCAATATTTTTTACTCTCATTTTTTTTTCTCTCATTTTTAACCTCTCTATTTCTCTTCTTTCCATTTTATATCTCGAGAACAGAGTGTTAGGGTGTTGGCAGTGGTAGATTCGGAATCATGGGAAGATTCCCACCGACCAATCACAGATTGCCATGTGACAGGCAAAAAAAGGAGGATTTTGAAGCAAAAAATGTTGGCAGTGGGAAGATTCTGGAGGATTCGGAATCATGCCTCATTTTATTTTTTTATTATTTATATATAATGTTATAAATAATAAAAATTATATGTAAAACAATTTATTATGTATATATAAAAGATAAAAACAAACTATTTATTTCATTAAAAAAAAGACGGTTACAACGACAAATACGAAAAATAATAAAAACGACAATACAAGAAATAAAACCAAGCTACTACTCCTCCTCCCAATATTTGTCCCACCCGTACGTGTCCGCGATTTCGGATTTTTGTTGAATCACCACCTTCAACAACCGAGTGTTTGTGATATGGTCGTGTGGTTCGGTATAAATCTTCCAGTCACGCGCCTTGGTTTTCTTCCTTAAATCGTTCATTTGAAGCTCGTCTTTTTCCTTCTTTCGTTCGGCTTGTTCTTTTTGTTTTTTCAATCAACGCCTGCTTCGAAATAGTGTATTCGGCGAATGTCTTCTCAAGATCCCCGACACTTCCCGATTCTGTGCGGCTTTTCTTGCTTCGGCGCGATTGGGTTGGAGTATCATCTTTGTTCAAGTTTGGTACATCGAACGACTCGTCCTCGTCGTAAAAGTTTATCCCCTCGTCATTGCTCCCCGATTGGGTTGGAGTCTTCCTCTTTGACGTACTCTCACCAAGTAGCGCAACTTGTTGCCACTTATCATAATCTTTTACCACCTCCCACGCCTTCGCGTGAGGAAAACTTTTCTTCTTGAGTTTTTGATAATCGGCATTAGCCCGCTTAGCTACATCGTAATCGTTGAGCCCACTTTTCTTCAAGCGCGACTGAAATAAATATATAATAAACAACAATATTAAAAATAATTATAAAAAAATATAACGTAAAAATAATTATAAAAAATAAACAACAATTTAAAAATATAACGTAAAAATAATTATAAAAATAATTATAAAAAATATACCGCTTGGATAAAGAGACCGTTGTAAATCGACATTTGTTCCATCAACTTTCGCCACTTTGAGTTTAGACTATGAGTGGTGCATGTGGGGTCGCCTCCGTTTGCGATGTAATGGTCCAAACATTTCTTCCAAAAATTTTCTCGTTTACACGCCGCCCCCTTCTTAGTCTCCGTGTGATAACACCACGCTTGACACAATCGCACTTCATCGTCTTCATCCCAATCGACCTTGCCTTTTCCCTTCGGATCATCTTCCTCCATTTCGTCGACTTCTTGTTCGGTTGACGAACCTTGTACGTCAACCGGCTCGGTTTCTTGAGTCGGAAGTTGTTGGTTGTTGGCAATATGGGAAGCCAAAAGATTAGCATACGCCAACATGTTCGGATCGTTGAGAAAATCAAGATTTTGTGGTTGGTTTTGTTGACCCGAAGCTTGTCTCGAACCTTGCGACGTAGCCTTTTTCGTGTTCTTACGGGGAGGAACAAATCCGGTAAGTTATTTTTTTGGTGCCATTGTGAGTGAAAGATTTAGAGTTTTTTTTATAGAAAATGAGAGAAAATATATGTATATGTGTGTAAATATATAGAGTGTTATATATATATATATATATATATATATATATATATATATATATATATATATATATATATATATATATATATATATATATATATATATATATATATATATATATAGGGGGGCGTTATTGTGGTGTACAAGCTTAAAATAGATAAAATAGGTACACATATAGACCGTTGGATCAAGCATCATAGAAGAGATTAGATATTAAATAAATGAGTGGCAGAATTGTAATTAAGTGGAACACAACTGGCATTTGTGTACTAATTTTATAACATAGGTATATAGATCGGTTTGAATCTCATTAATACATAATAATAATTATCAAGAATTAGGTACCAACAATAATTCATCCGGATATAATGCAATTCAGAATTAAAACCCTAATCCCAAAATCACTCACTCAATCAAAAATCCAGTTCTACAATTGTTCTTTAAAAAGTATGTCCATTCCATAGCTACTTTCATTTGCCTCCTCAGTCCTCACTCCTATCCATTTAGTATCTCAAAAGGCCACAACCCAAAAATCAGATCTGCTACAAAAAAGAATATCAAAAATTGGGTCTTCCTTTTCGTCGCTTTTTTATTAGGCTGATCCTCCAACCTTCTTTCACATTTAATTCAAAACGTTTTATATGCTATTTTTGTCGAGATTATACGCTTCATGATTGTTTATTCGAATTGTTTTGATTTTCGATTTGTGATTTCAACCGATCGTTTCTTTCAACAGCCTCGTATGTGACTCAATTTTCGGTTGAGACCTTGTTCGCGTCTTTCACAATAGCCACGTTTACCGGCGACCACCACCACAACATCTTTATCCGATTTTTGGATCATAACTTAATGGTGAGATTTCGGGTTCACATGACAGATCTTGGGTTTTTGAATTTTTTTTGGCTTTTTTGTTTTTATAATATTTGAATTCTTTCGTATTTACACTTTCGTATGACGAAGTATCAGTTCTTGTATGAGATGGTTGTGTCTCCATTTGTATTTTTATACTTTATAGAATGTGTATTAGTTTAATGGTTATGTATCAAATGTTTAATCTTGGTTTTGTATCAATTTATTTCTTCAATGAAAATTTGTTATATTGTTTACTGTAATGTATCAACTATTTGTTATATTAATAACATATCAATTATTTGATATGTTATGTTTTTAATCATTATATCATGTGATTTTGATGATATGTTGACTGTGATGTATCATGTGATAAGGTGTATTAGCCGAGTATGTGTATAATGTGATATGGTGTATTAGTTGAAATTCACTTATGTGTATTAGTTGATAATGATTCATGTGCATTAGTTGATTATGTGTACAAGCTGTTTACGTCCAGAAGTTGAGTATGTGTATTAGTTGGTAATGATTCATGTACTCAGTTGCATTCATGTGTAGTAGTTGATAAGGATTAATGTGAAGCAGATGCACATATATGTATGTTAATTAATTTGAAATTATGAGTGTTTTACCATTATTTCGCTTTGAGAAATGTTTATGGTTTACTGTTCATTTGGATGTTTACTGCTCATTTGCACTAGGTTCAAGTTTGATCTAGCTTAATTTGGGTTAAATTAGTAGTTTGTAGTTTTTGTTAAGCTAATTTTAATGGTCTCATAGGTTTAAGTAATTGGTGTAAAATTTAAGTAGTAGTCCTGATCATTATTGCTTAATATAGGATCGAGTAGATTTAAGTCTTATTGTTGCTCATTCTGTGTTCAATATAATGAATTAAGTGGATATTGAAGAGTTGATTTTGTTGCAAGTTAATTTGATTAGGTTTTAACTCAATTATGAGAGTCTGCTACATCAGTAGCTATTTTTATCTATGTCCTGAGTAGCTGTTTTCTAGGCTAGTTTTTAATCTTTAAAAATGCTAATTAAGGTCTGAATTTTGGTTTACTTGTTATTTGGTTTGTTATCTTTAAGTTTTTCCAACATTTGTGGATTTTGCTCAACTCCTCTTAGCTTTTTAATAAGCCCAGAGTTGCCTTAGTAACCATTTTTCTTAGCTTAAAGTAGCCCCCTAAGGGCTGTTTTGCATCAGTACCTCAGTTTATCTTTTTGCTTTTTAAGTGCTTATTTGTTCCCTTGTCTTGCTTTTTCTGTTGAACTTGTGCATCAGTACCTCAGTTTACCTTTTTGCTTTTTAATTTTATTTTGAATATTATAAGTACTTAATTTTGGGACATAAAGCATTCTATTTTTGAGAAAGGTGTGAAATATGCTTGATATTAATACTGTTTTATGATTTCAGATGCGCTAAAAACAGTAGTGAAAGATGAAGGATGGAAGGCATTATACAAAGGGATTGTACCTGGTCTTTTTCGGTCACAACATTTAGAATAAAATTTATTTCACGTAATACACATAACCAACTAGTACAACAACGTATATGCAGCTGATTCACATAACCAACTAGTACAACAACAAATACATAATAATGGTGGTTTTGTGCAGTTTGGCTGCCCTGTGTTGCTGCTGCTTGTTGGATGCTTGCTTTTGAATGAAGCATGGATGGTTAGATGGTGTACTAGTTAATGAAAAGTTCATTTGGGCAATCAAGAGTGGAACTTGTCACCAGATTTGAACATTTCTTTTTCTTTTTGCATATGATTCTAGACTTGAAAAATGTACCTAGTCGTTTCTTATCTGCTTAGCTTCTCTATGGATCATGAGCTGTTCTTTTGGCATATCTTTCGAGTTATCTGTCATGTCATGTGTTTGTGAATGGAAGTTAGATGTTTGCAAACCTTATTTAGGTTTTGCTATTATGTTCATGCACTCTTCATCCTAAAAGAAAAAGAAAACAAGTACTTTTTACGATCTAATTAATGTTTTTGACATTGTTTATGGGCGTCATCAAGTTCTGATGCAGAAATTATTAGTACTTCAAAAAATAACTTATGAAATAATAATTTGTAAGGATCATGGGGCATTTAAGAAGGGATTATTACATTGGACATGACAAAGATTACTATAATACCCTTAAACTAAATATCTAATTAATTAATACTATTTATTTTGATCTCATCTATCATGATTGATCCAACGGTCCACATGTGTACCTATTTTATCTATTTTAAGCTTGTACACCACATGAACGCACTTCTATATATATATATATATATATATATATATATATATATATATATATATATATATATATATATATATAGTGGTATAAAGTTTAAAAAAAAAAAAAAGAAAAAAAAAAAGAAAATTCAAACAGCCCAATGGCTCTTTTTATCCCAACGTTCCAAATTTTTTTGTCCTTTTCCCCCTTGCTTCACCAGCTTGTGTAGGATTTGGAATTGCATGATTCTAGCGGCTTGGGGGTTGGCGGCGGTGTTCACCGGCGGCCTCCCCCCTTGCCGCTAGGAGGACGCTGACCATTGCCAACACCCTTAGAGTCGTGTGTGATTTTTAGAAGATTAATGGAAAAAGATGGTGGTTGGTGGTAATAGATGGTGACAGTGGTGGTGATAAGATGATGATTGCGATGGAGGTGACTAAGATGATGTTGGTGTTGGTGGTGGTAGTGATAGTAGTGTAGGTGAGTGAGGTAAAATAAAATGATAGTGAGAAGAAGACAAGGGTAAAATAGTCATTTCGCAAAAATAACAGGAGTTGACAACAGATAACGAGAGTTGACCTAAAAAATAAAAGGATAAGGGACTTGTTTGATGCAAAAAACATGAAGAATGGACTCACGGTGACACCGAGGTCATGGTACGACCCCATATGATGATTTTGAACAAGATTAGGGACCAACGGTGTATTTTTGTCTAAATTTTATTTCAAACCGAGTGCTCACTATAATGAATATTTGTTATAAGACCTAGGTTTTACTTATTATAAGACATAGGTTTTTCTAACAATAATTTACGAGGTATTCAAAAAGGATCATTAGTTCAAAAAGCATACAAATTACAAAAAATATAATAAGTTAGGATGAAATGAGAAGATTAAAAATGAATATATAACAATAATCACACATTTTAGATGCAACTACAAAATTGAATGCATATTCTTTCAAATTTTATGACCGCATTTAAAATGTGTGACTCTAATTAATTATTACACTTTTCATTTTAATTACTTTTCTCACTGTATACCTTTACCACTATTAAATAAAGTAACCTCTAATTTTCCTTTTTGCGTGTATTAATTGATTGTATATTTTTTGAGCAAATAATTGATCATATTAAATACACCAAAGTACCAAACTATTGAGTCCGTATAGTGTAGAATCAGGATCCTACCTATGATCGTTTTCGGATTTGCAAGATCGTGATCGTAGGATCGGATCGGGATCGTAAGATCCTATGAAAATGTATATATTTTTGTACAGGGGTTATAGTTTTATATTTATATATAATATTTCATATGATAAACGAATCTAAATGGATGATAAAAGAAAAAGTTATATGTTCAAGTACCGTAATAGTAGAATCTATTAAATCTAATAAACGAAAATAATGTACAACCCCTTTGAAGCATGCCCTGCAATCAATGTTCTGACGTGTCTGCCATCCGATTGGCTGTGTATTAATGCCGTACAACTCCTATGCTGCAGTAGTATTCCACGGATCTTCATTTGGTAACTATTGAATTCGGAAGTGTTGATTTGGTAAGTAATCAATTCGAAACTTTTAATTGATTCAATTTATAAAAACGCATTTTTTTAATTTTGCCGTTTTTTGTCAATAATTTAGAGTTTTAATTGATTGAAATCAAATCCATTCTCGAATTCATATGATTTTTATCATTCTTCTGATACTTTTTTGGTTCTCAGGGCTTTGAATTTAATGATTATTATACAATTTTGAGATTCAATTTTTTTTGCTGGCGATCCTTTTGAAATTGGTAATGATCTTGATGCTTTTTTTCCATTGTATTGAAAGTTTGTTTAGTTTGATGTGTTAATTTGATATGTTTGTGCCGGAATTTGAAGATCGAAGATCAAAGGTTTGCAAGTGATCTTAAAAGGGCAAGGGTGTGTGACGAAATGTTTGAATCGAATTTTAGTATCATGACAGCTCAAGTCGGTTTTGATCAAAAGGTAAACAGTTTTGTTTGTGTTTAGGTGTTTTTGTTTAAGACACATTTGTGAATATGATTCTCAATATGTGTAGGACTGTAATCAGATTTATTGTATGTCTTTGATGAAATTGTAGGTTTTGATAGATTTTAGAGTAAACTGCAAAAATCATCCCTGTGGTTTGTGTAATTTCGCAAGAATCATCCCTATCTCAAACGTTTAGCATTAATCATCCCCAAGTCCACAAACGTTTAGCAAAAATCATCCCTTAGCACTAACGTCGTTAGTTTTTACCAGTTAAGTGTTAAATAATATTTGCTCGTTAGGTTTTGTAATTTTTAAGTAATGATCCCCTTTTTTGTAATTTCAAGATATATCCCTATCTAAACGTTTTACATTTTATAGTCACAACGTTTTAGCGAGTTCCCTTACATTACGTCGTTATTTTACCAGTTAAGTTGTATTTTTGTCTCGTATATCCTTCGTTTATTTTTTCACCGTTAGTCCTCATTTTTTAACGTCGTTAGTTTTGTCCGTTTTTCTTACGTTTGTTTTTTCTGTTTTTGTCCGTTTTTATCTGTTTTCTTCGTTTTTGTCCGATTTTCTTCGTTTTTTCCGTTTTTGTCAGTTTTTTTTTGTTCATTTTTTCTTTTTTTTCCGTTTTTTGTTCTTCATTTTTTTCCGTTTTAGTCCGTTTTTTCTACGTTTTTGTCCGTTATTCTTACTTTTTTTTTCCGTTTTCTTGTTTTTGTCCGTTTTTTCGTTTTTTTTTCGTTTTTGTCGTTTTTCTTACGTTTTCGTCTGTTTTTCTTACATTTTTCCGTTTTTTATAGTTTTTGTCGTTTTTCTTACATTTTTTTTTCTGTTTTTGTCCGTTTTTATCTGTTTTCATACGTTTTCGTCCATTTTTCACACGTTTTCGTCCGTTTTACACGTTTCGTCAGTATTACACGTTTTCGCTGTTTTTTTACGTTTTCGTCTATTTTTACGTTCTCTATGTTTTTACGTTTTCCGTCTTTTTTTTTACGTTGCCGCCTCCACCACCACCCACCCCACCGCCACCACCCACCTCTCCCATCGCCACCCACCACCTACCACCTCCACCCACCACCACCGACCACCGCCACCTCCACCACCGCCACCCACCACCCACCACCTCCACCACCACCACCACCCACCACCAACGCCACCACCTACCACCTCCACCACCACCACCCCCCACCACGCCACCACCTACCACCTCCACCACCACCAACGCCACCACCTACCACCTCCACCCACCACCACCCACACCAACCCACCACCCACCACCTACCACCTCCACCCACCACCACCTACCACCTCCACCCTCCACCACCCACCACCACGCCACCACCTACCACCTCCACCCACCACCGCGACGATGGTGGTGGCTGCGTTGGTGGTGGCGGTGGATGTATGGTGGCGGTGGCGGTGGCGGTGGCGGTGGATGGTGGTGGGTGGTGACGTTGGTGGTGGTGGTGGATGTATGGTGGCGGTGGCGGTAGATGGTGGTGGGTGGTGGCGTTGGTGGTGGCGGTGGGTGGTGGTGGCGTTGGTGGTGGTGGTGGATGTATGGTGGCGGTGGCGGTAGATGGTGGTGGGTGGTGGCGTTGGTGGTGGTGGTGGATGTATGGTGGCGGTGGCGGTAGATGGTGGTGGGTGGTGGCGTTGGTGGTGGCGGTGGGTGGTGGTGGCGGTGGGTGGTGGTGGATAGCGGCGATGGTGGTGGCGTTTGTGGCGGTGGTCATCAACGTTGGTGGTGGGTGGTGGGTGGTGGTGGGTGGTGGTAGGTGGAGGTGGTAGGTGGTGGGTGGCGATGGTGGAGGTGGGTGGTGGCGGTGGCGGTGGGTGGTGGTGGACGGCGGCAACGTAAAAAAAAATAGACGAAAACGTAAAAAAACAGACGAGAACGTAAAAAAATAGACGAAAACGTAAAAAAACAGACGAAAACGTGTAAATACTGACGAAAACGTGTAAAAACGGACGAAAACGTGTAAAAAATGGACGAAAACGTATGAAAAACAGATAAAAACGGACAAAAACAGAAAAAAATGTAAGAAAAACGGACAAAAACATATAAAAACGGAAAAAATGTAAGAATAACGGACGAAAACGTAAGAAAAACGGACAAAAACGAAAAAAACGTGAGAAAAACGGACAAAAACATATGAAAACGGAAAAAACGTAAGAATAACGGACAAAAACGTAGGAAAAACGGACTAAAACGGATAAAAATGGACAAAAACGGAAAAAACGTAAGAAAAATGAATAAAAACGGACAAAAACGTAAGAAAATCGGACAAAAACGTAAGAAAACCAGATAAAAACGGACAAAAACAGAAAAAACGTAAGAAAAACGGACAAAACTAACGACGTTAAAAAATGAGGACTAACGGTGCAAAAAATATTAACGGAGGGACTAACGAGCAAATATTATTTAACACTTAACTGGTAAAACTAACGACGTTAGTGCTAAGGGATGATTTTTGCTAAACGTTTGTGGACTTGGGGATGATTAATGCTAAACGTTTGAGATAGGGATGATTCTTGCGAAATTACACAAACCACAGGGATGATTTTTGCAGTTTACTCTAGATTTTATGAAGTGCCGACCATAAAAGGTTCAAAATATGTTCCAATGGATGGTTATTTGGAATAAAAGGAAAGAGGTTAGGATTAACGAAGACTTATCCCGGCTTAAAAGGAAGAGGTTAGGATTCGAGGACTTTGAGAAGCATTTTTCCAATTAAGGTAACCATTTGTAACGTCTTTCGTTCTTTAGTTTCATTATCTACTTCTGTAACATTCTTAAACTGGAATTTTTGATTTTACAAGGCAGAGCGGTGGTATTTTTATAGAAAATCTGGAAATCACCAACATCAACGGGCTTTCAACTTCACAGCAAAAGCGGCTAACAATTTTTGTTAAGTTACTCGCAAATCCGTCTATTATTTTCATAGATGAGGCCAAATCGGGACATGATTCAATAGCAGCCGCTATAGTCATGAGGACGGTGAGAAGCACGGTAGACACATGAAGAACAGGGGTATACACCATACACCAGCCAAGTATCGACATCTTTGATACTTTTGATGAGGTAAGTTTGTATAAGATACGCATATTATGCTGTCAGTCTCAAACATAACGAAACTAATTACCAATTCCTTTTTTCTATATGCAGTTATTTCTCTTGAAAAGAGTAGGTGAAGAGATATATGTCGGTCCAGCGGGACGTCATTCTTCTCACTTAATCAAGTACTTTGAGGTAAGTATAGTAAGTTCGACATGTAAAATATAAGATAAAATCACACGTATAGTTGAAATATAAAATATGAACGTCCATGATGTCTTTGATGTAAGAAATCGAAGGAGTGAATAAATTGAAAGATGGTTACAATCCAGCAACTTGGATGTTAGAGGTGCCATCAGCGGCACAAGAAGCAACTTTAGGCCTTAGTTTTAAAGAAGTATACAAGAACTCAGAACTATACAAGTAGGACAACACCTTATGTTGCTTTAAAGTAATTGGATGTATGTGCGTTGGTTACGATTTGTTTTATGCATGTTATAACTTTTAAATAGATTTAAAAGGATAGATACATTTGAGTTAAAAGGATAAATACATTTGAGTCATGATGTTATTATGAAATGGTAGGTTGAGTTATGCTACTTTAAATTGGTTTGCAATAATTTCTATCTGTTGTGTAGTGTTAGTCGGAAGATGAAAAAAATGGATGTCAATAAGTTTGGATTGTTAGCTGAGAGGCCGAGCCACCAAAATAAAAAATGTCATTTGCTTCTGTTTTTGAATCTGTTTGTTACTTTCGAGGGCAATCGCTATATTGATTTTTAGCTGAGGTAATCTAATCCAATAGTCACTGATCAGAGAAGAGGAACTAATTTCATTTGTATAAAATATGAAGATCTTATACACTGTCCCTATTTTTTATCATTAACATTAACCCTTTTAGACTTGACTATGTTTGGCCGATTTGTCTAAATCAAAAGTCATAACTTTAGGTTGCGATAGCCTAAAAAGAAAGTTGCGACATCAATAACTCACTTTACTTAAAACTATATTTTCACTGATCTTGCTATGGAATAAAGTTGTTGTGTGAATTTCTGAATAGTTGTATGCACCACTATGGAAAATATCTCTTATTTTTCATGTGGGATACTGAGTAAGTATTAGTTTACAACTTTGCGTTTATATGTCCATATCTGTTTGGGTTTGGAGCTCTCTGTATTACAGAAGCAAACTTCGCTTTAGATATATCTTTTATCACATGCACGAATTGGCCTCGCACTTAAGACTGATGCAGTCGCTTTTAGCAATTCAAAGGTAAGATTTCTTTATGTTAGGTATTAAAGATATATGCTCTGTGAGACACCAGACATTGCGTCAAAATGGGTTAGGTGAAGCAAAAAACGTTGTTTGGATGGAAACAAGTTCTAAATACGGGTCGCCTAAGTAACCCTTTGTCTAATGTAAAAAAAAAGAAACTTTATTATAACGATAAAATATAATATTCAAAATGAACAATTACAAGTTGTTAAACTTGAAAAATACATTTTTTAGTTGATAAGCTACATTGATTATACAAATCGTCGTCATGCAAGAGTATTTAAGATTTGGAGAATCACTATGGACCTATGAAAAGAATTTACAGTACCTTCTATGGACCTGTGGTATACATTAGGTAGTAATATATCTATATATATAAATATACGCGGCCTTATATAAAACACGGTAGACACATGAAGATCTTGCACATAATCACGTAACATTTAGAACATTTTTAGTTAAATATGGGGAGCTTAGATAATACTTTAAATGTGGCAAAACAAAGTTTTCAATAAAGAACTTTCAAAGGAAATAAATTTTTGGAGATTGTGTCTCTCAGTTGAGATGATAGTATCACAACTCCAATCACATACGTTATAGACATGGGAAACGTTAATTAAATTTTGCTCACATTCTGTTGATGTATTTTTTCCGTCTCATATGTAATCATGATTTTCAGGCTTGGAAGCATAGTTCCCGTGCCCTTTGCGATAGAAAGGCTTGGAAGCATAGTTCCCGTGCCCTTTGCGATAAGCACACGACTACCTTTGTGATAAACACAAGACTACTTTGCAGGTCCTTATATGTAACTAAGGTATGGTATGTTTGGCTACAAAAGGATTACAAATATTTTATTAGCTGACCTTTTTCCAATTGGGAATAAGAATTTTGGGGAATAATGATAAAATTGCTCATCGAAACCCCTTAATTAGGGGCTGTTTGGGTTGCTGCTTATTTAAACTGCGTTGCAATTGCTTACTGATTCTGCTTAGATAGGGTTGTTTAGGGTTGCAAATTTTTAGATACTGTGGAATCACAGTATCTAAAAATTGTAATGGAAGGCTAAACGTAAAAATTGGAACGAAATATCTTGGGAAATAATTGACCTCTTGCCGATAGAGAATTAGAACTTTGAGAAATAATGTAATTTTGTAGGGTGTTACACAATAAAAATGTGTCCTTGTGTTTGGTTTACAGTTCAGAAGTTTAGGGAGCAAGTTTCTAATGCAGAGGCATTCTAGATATCGCTGATACATTGGTGATTTCGGTTACTGCATGGGATTTCGTGCCTTCTCTACTAAAGGGGTTTGGACGGCTTTGTGGCAACAAAAGAACTATTAAAAGTGTGGTTACATTATAATGGAAGGCTAAACATTTTAATCACAATCGTCTTGGCCATGATCTGGATCTTTCTTATACAGGTAGTTAGGTATGTAATGTAGTGGTGTAAAAATTGGGTGGTTCTGCGAGTTGTGTAATAGGTCAAAACAAGTCCTTTTTATATAGTGTGGAAAAGTAGGGTCGAAACAGAATTTGCTTTTGTTGAATTGTATATTTTTATCCCGGTAGAAAACTAGCGTGCAAAAATAAAAATACTCTGCAGTTTGCACAAATTCCTTTTAATAAGATGTTTAAAGCATTTTGGACATAGTTTCGCCTGTTGGATCTTTTTGGACCCTATTCATACACGCTAATTGTAACGTTGTAAGTACATGTGAAGTCCTAAACTTTTATTGTGGAATTACTTTTGGCAATTGTCTTAGATTTCCAGCTGCATTGAAACACACATAAATTATGTACATCAGTGTTGCATCTGGTATCTCTCATAACTGGTGCAAGTGGTTCAGCACTCACCCATGCTTATTTGATCTTCATGCCAATAATCTCTTCTCCTATGTTAACAAGAGGTACTCCATATGTGTGCATAAAATAATCCTGTCTTAACCATCATAATATCTTTCTCTTTCATTCATTTTTAGCTACTGGGTAGCTAATCAAGTTTTCATACCCAAGTACTTTTCATGTTAATATAATAATGATTGTGCGCGAGGTTTTTTCTCTCGCACATATATTCTCACGAACCCAAAATAAAGCAGTTATTTCTATTGTTAATTAATTTTGAACCATATCATTAACGACCCATTTCGACCCTGTAAATGACCCATGTAAGACTTTCTATTTGTTTATTTTGTGTACTTTAGCCAACTCGAATGTCTCATTTACTTTAGCCACTGTTTACTTATCTGTTACAAGGTAGCAGATTTGATTGTGATGTAATGTTTCACTGCAATCCATTATTTACAACTTTGCGTCTATTATATTATTATACCATGTGAACCTGATATAGGTTATGCTCACCTAATATATTATTATATTTACAAATTACTACTATAGATTCTATTACCCTTTATTTTTTGCAGATTATGAGTTATTGCAGCAATTTATATAAGGAAATCCACTTGATGGCTATGTATCAACATGTCATTGTAGCTATGTTGATAGATTATGAGTTTCATGAAATTGATAAAGCGGAATGCCAATTCACAACAACAGCCACAGTTCTGGACAATGAAACATAAGTATGGCAAACACTTGACGGCTTTTCTTTTCCAGTTATAGTTATTTATCATAGTTATTATAGGTTATTGAATTAAGTTGTATATATAACTTTTTCTCGCAGACGACATGTGAACCAGCAAAGGATGGTGTCACAAAGGCTTATTTGAATCGACTGACGAATGGTTGCATGCATTTTGGGAGTGTATAGTGGAGTTCATTAGTAGAAAAAGTTTCAGGTTATCATTCCATATGTCCATCTGTCTATGTTCAACATTCAGTAAATGGTTTCGTTTGGATTTCCTCAAATATTTACTTTGATCAAATTTTGCAGGTGCTTGAATTTTGAGCTAATATGAAAGTATGGTTACAAGATCAAATCACGTGTTTCAATCCGCAAGTGCATTGGAAACTGGGTAGCATCCTACACTTCAAGAGAAACTGGGTAGCAAAGGAAGCTCATACGATCCGCATCTTTAACATCAAGATGACGGAGTAAGACTAACTGAAAATACAAAAACATGATATAATGGCTATTGTGTTTTTTTTTTAGGAAATTGAATACATATTAGAGACATTGAAAAGGAAATTTTTGAAATTGAGTAGGTATTAGAGACATTAAAAAGAAATGGTTTGACCAGATTGTGGCTGATGAAGCAAAAAGTGTACCGCTTTTAGGGGGTCATTTAAGCCCTAAATCGTATTTATTTGATCAAATATTGCCCTAAATCGTTCCTTTTGTCATTTTAGGTACTTTGGAGAAGAAATCTGGAAAAGGAAGCATTTTGGACGTTTTTGGAGCATAAAAGTGAAGAATTCGACAAAAGGCCAAAGCTGCTGGAAAAGTACACGTGACGGCGTCAAGGATTGCTCCTGACGGCGTCACGGCTTGGCAAAAGAGGTGGATATGACAAATACACGTGACGCGCCAGAAAGTTTTACAAAGAAAGTCTGACAGCGTCACCCTTTAAGGTGATCAAGGCCGTCTCGTGCTAAGACAAAGAGAGATGGCCACAGGATTAAAGAGTGACGGCGTCACCCTTAACCTTGACGGCGTCAACCCTTGACGCGCCAGAGAGGATTTTGGAGGATTAAAAGGGCACGGCGTCAAGAAGGCCATCAAGAAACCCTAACCGCGGCGAGGTGATGGCGTCACGCTCTATAACGTGACGCCGTCAGATCTGTTTCCCTATATATAGTTTTGCAATTTTTATTCATAGTGTGCAACTTTGTGAGGAGAAACCCTAAGACGATTTTTCTGCCATTTTTAAGGGTTTTATACCCTTGGATCTCCCATGTTCAATTGAAGATAAGTAATCAATTAATCATTCAATATGTCTATGTGTTGTTTGATTATATCTTGTTCTTGTCTTTTATTTAACATGCTAGGCTAGATTTATCTTGTGTTTGCTTAGATCTAATGAAACCTAACTATTGATTATTGGTTGTTGGTGTGTTATTAATTGTATTGGATGATTGTTTATCGATGTTAGGCTTAAGAAAACTGGCTAACCTCCTATACGGTAACTTGCTTGAACGTCTTAAGGAACATGAACCAATGCGTACTAAGGTTTTTATGGTTGTATTTAATGCATGAGCGAATTCTAATGATCCCATGTTAGGAGCTTCTTAGCCGGCTCGACATAGGAGTGAAGTAGGAGCTTATAGAGTTGGGGAAGTACGTACGCCACCCCACGATTGGTATTAAGGAATACACCCGTCATCCACGCAATTAATACACACTAATCAACCGGTAAAAGATAGTTAGGGAGTAAGGAAATCTAAGTAAACACATTTCTCTCCATATAAGTTCCACAACCTTTTTATTTTCAGTTATTTTATTTTATTTGCAATTGTAGTTATTTGGGTTAGTTGACTAGCAACTAATTCCGCCCACTCCTTCAAACCCGAGATTTTACTTGCTTTTATAAAAATATAAAAAATACAAAAAGAATCTTCCCTCACCCTTAGACCTATTAGAGTAGTTTTTCAATCCTAACGACACTATTCCCCTAGAGAACGATCAATCCCCCGGTACTTGCCACTACACTATACTACATCGGTCAGGTACACTGCCTGGTGGGGATTGCAAGCCTCTTGAGATCCCTCGAGAGGTAAAACCTGTTGTAAGGTCGCAAAACCACGCATCAAGTTTTTGGCGCCGCTGCCGGGGAATAGTTATTGTTTAGGTTGAATTTTTATTTTATTAGGTCTAGTCACTAGATTCCTTTCTAGTGAGATTTTTATTTTATTTTTCTAGGTTTTCTTTAGTCTATCTTATTTCTTTGTACTTTTGTTTGTGACACCTTCCACCTACCTCATGAGTAATAGTGATCGCTTGATCCTTGTTATTCGTATTTTCCGCCTTGCAAACTTCCAACTACCCGTTCCCGCCCCCATCGTAGAAAACAACAACCTTTCACCCGACCACCACTTTGGTAACAATTCTGAGATGGAGGAGTCTGACCATGAGAATGACTATGCAATTAGTCCATTGTACGACTCAGACTCCGATGAGGATGCTGGTAATGGAGAAGTAGTTAACGAGGAATGGAGAAAAGAGGAAATAGATCCCTTTAAATATGTTGACCCTAGGACTAAGATCGAAAAGGATAGCCTCTTTAACATGCAATTTCCGTGTAAGATCGGTTATCATAGTTTTCATGCTTATCTTAACTCATCTTTGCCTATGAACATTATCTCTCGCGCTAATTATAATAAAATCATGGTAGATGAGCTAGAATATCATGGAGATAACATTGTTGCTAGGATTAAGCCACTACACGTATTCGTAGGAAGTTTTGTGTATTTGGTGGATTTTATGGTTATGGAGAACTTAGGAGAATTTATTGATAACAAATTAACCCAAGTCATTTTTGGAGAACCCTTCAAAAGGTTGACCAACCTTGACGAAAAACTTGTGGACGGGTTAATTACATTCTCGGATGGGGATGAAGATTTTGTTTACCAAATGCCCCGATCACATCCTAGGTTTAAGAACTTCTCCATTGAATCTTGCAATAGACTTGTGCCTATTGACTTGTTAAGTGAGAATGATAAGAGAAAGGGGCTCAAATATCCACATGAGAAAAATAAGAGATATTATCATGGATGTCTGGAGCTGAATGATGAATACAAGAAAGATGAGGCAACAATTAGATGGCTCACACTCGGATACGTGAGCATAAGCGACACTAGATAAGCCTGACTTTGAGTCTAGCTACAAGACTCGTTAATAAAGAAAAGCGCTTCTTGGGAGGCAACCCAAGCTTTATTTGCTTTGTGTGTTTATTTATTTGTTTGTTTGATTTTATTTGCTTCCGTATGTATGTTTAATTTTTATTATTATTGATTCATGTTCAAAACTAAATTGTGAAAATGCTTTATCTTGTTTTTAACTTCGTCTTAACTACATATAAAGGTATTTTGCAAAAGATAAGTGTAAGGGAAATCCAAATCGGTTTATTAGAACAAATGAACATGAATCATAACAATATTAAATTAACATACATATTAGTAATTGTTTGAGTCAAATGCTTGTATCGAGTCATAATGATATTTTGCAGGATTTCCAGGAAGTAAGGTATAGGTTTTTCCAGAAATTTTCCGGAAACTTAACATGAGAATTCTGTCAGATCATTTCTGACGGCGTCAGGTTTTAATTTTCTGAAATTTTTGAAAGTTTTGTTTTTCTACCGGAATCATAAAAAGTTTTTATTAAATCTCTAATTTATAAACTCCAGGAATCTGCAAAATAATCATTCCACAAGCATTATATCCTTATACAGATTTATCCCGCCGATGTTATGCAGGTTTTCGTGTTTGTTTTCTCAGGTTTAACAGGTTATTTTGGACAAGGAGATGTATGTGAAATCTAGCTTTTGGCGCTGCTTTAATCTTGAAGCTTCAACATTACCTTGGAAGAAGATCTAACCATGTTACCTCTTTATCCACCGAGCGAATCAGGGGAGTATTTGATTTTATTCTTTTACCTTATTTACTTTTACATCTTGTTATTTGAACATTGGGGACAATGTTCATCTTAAGTGTAAGGGGGGGTAAAGTACGATACCTTAGAGAATGCTATTACGCTTGATTTTTCGTTTGTTTGATGGTAGATGTGTAATAAAACTGAGAGAAATACCTGTTAAGGCAATTTTAGTGCCAAATTTAAATTTTTTTACAACATATAGGAGTGAAACTTTGGTCTTAATGAGCGTCTCATGGATAGGAATTATATGACTAGCACAAAACCGTACCACTAAAAAATTTTCTACCCCCAAATATGTGAGGTTCGCCCCTAGAATTGGTAGGAAAAGCATTTATGCTATGATGTGTGTACCGGTAGCACTTAGATTCTAGAACTTGCGTTAGCACCATTCCGAGGCCACAAGTGAGACTACATTCGTGTAGTTAGATTTACTACATGATAAGAGGCATTAGGATTAACCCATTGTTTTACACCTGTGTTTTTGTTATAATTACATTGGCTACATTGGTCAAGTAATTCTCCCACACCTTTTGCGTTGTACTCATTTTTAGTACACGATACCCTTAATACACCCCTCAGAGCCTATCTTTTCATTTCTAACTTTAAGCATTTTACTTAAAGTAAGAATTTGTTTACACCCCACTTAAATGTACACCAAAATCGCCTTAGCCTACCTTGTATGCACTCATTTTTAGTGCATTATTGTGACAACATTTGTTTAAACCCCAAGTTAATTATCTAATTGATTACATGGTTGCTAAGTCGAGTCATATCCTTGTATATATTGTTTTGGGACGATTGAGACTCATGGGTAAAGTACTAGTGTAATGGAGTAATGGGGAAGAACAACATTATTACCCCCATAAGTGCTAAATATTTTAAAAGTACTCCAAGTGTTTCGATTATCTTAATTCGAGTCATTAGAATAGTTAATTGTAAAGTTATGTAAAAGTTCAAGTGTAAGGGGAATGCAACGCCCCTATGATGTATTATTTTGGATGGTAGGGCAAGAGTGTATGAAAAAAAAAAAAAAAAAAATCAAAAAAAAAATCAAGAAAAATACAAAAAAATGAGAAAAAGAAAAGTAGAAAAAACATACGGACTACCATCCCGTTTCATTTTATGTTTATTTTATCTTTTTGTTATTTTTTTCATTAGCTTAAGTCGAGTCTAGTCTTGGCTTAGCAACGCCATATTGTACATGTAATTAATCAAGATCTTTAACTCGCCACCAGTAAAATATCCTTTATTCAACAAAACCGTGTTTATCATATCCCTACACCTAACGTTATAACCCATGTAAAAGCCCTCTTTGATAGTTTATCTTAGGTGCTTACGCCTAGTGGAGGAGGTTTTTGATCCTTTCCCAAGCCTATGGTAATCTATTTGCTATGACAGGTAGTGAGAGATATTATCCGTTTTCATTTATGAGATATACTTTTATGACACCTGAGAGATGTGAGTATCTAAACACTACTTGGGAGGTGCTAGTTTGTAATCTCCGTGCTTATTATGATTAAAGTGGAACGACTATTTGTTGTAATTACTTTTATATTAGCGTTAAATGACCCCTAACTTGTATTTTGATTAGAATAAAAGCGCATTTGCTTGAGGACAAGCAAATCTCAAGTGTAAGGGTATTTGATGAACTGAAAAGTGTACCGCTTTTAGGGGGTCATTTAAGCCCTAAATCGTATTTATTTGATCAAATATTGCCCTAAATCGTTCCTTTTGTCATTTTAGGTACTTTGGAGAAGAAATCTGGAAAAGGAAGCATTTTGGACATTTTTGGAGCATAAAAGTGAAGAATTCGACAAAAGGCCAAAGCTGCTGGAAAAGTACACGTGACGGCGTCAAGGATTGCTCCTGACGGCGTCACGGCTTGGCAAAAGAGGTGGATATGACAAATACACGTGACGCGCCAGAAAGTTTTACAAAGAAAGTCTGACAGCGTCACCCTTTAAGGTGATCAAGGCCGTCTCGTGCTAAGACAAAGAGAGATGGCCATCAGGATTAAAGAGTGACGGCGTCACCCTTAACCTTGACGGCGTCAACCCTTGACGCGCCAGAGAGGATTTTGGAGGATTAAAAGGGGACGGCGTCAAGAAGGCCATCAAGAAACCATAACCGCGACGAGGTGATGGCGTCACGCTCTATAACGTGACGCCGTCAGATCTGTTTCCCTATATATAGTTTTGCAATTTTTATTCATAGTGTGCAACTTTGTGAGGAGAAACCCTAAGACGATTTTTCTGCCATTTTTAAGGGTTTTATACCCGTGGATCTCACATGTTCAATTGAAGATAAGTAATCAATTAATCATTCAATATGTCTATGTGTTGTTTGATTATATCTTGTTCTTGTCTTTTATTTAACATGCTAGGCTAGATTTATCTTGTGTTTGCTTAGATCTAATGAAACCTAACTATTGATTATTGGTTGTTGGTGTGTTATTAATTGTATTGGATGATTGTTTATCGATGTTAGGCGTAAGAAAACTGGCTAACCTCCTATACGGTAACTTGCTTGAACGTCTTAAGGAACATGAACCAATGCGTACTAAGGTTTTTATGGTTGTATTTAATGCATGAGCGAATTCTAATGATCCCATGTTAGGAGCTTCTTAGCCGGCTCGACATAGGAGTGAAGTAGGAGCTTATAGAGTTGGGGAAGTACGTACGCCACCCCACGATTGGTATTAAGGAATACACCCGTCATCCACGCAATTAATACACACTAATCAACCGGTAAAAGATAGTTAGGGAGTAAGGAAATCTAAGTAAACACATTTCTCTCCATATAAGTTCCACAACCTTTTTATTTTCAGTTATTTTATTTTATTTGCAATTGTAGTTATTTGGGTTAGTTGACTAGCAACTAATTCCGCCCACTCCTTCAAACCCGAGATTTTACTTGCTTTTATAAAAATATAAAAAATACAAAAAGAATCTTCCCTCACCCTTAGACCTATTAGAGTAGTTTTTCAATCCTAACGACACTATTCCCCTAGAGAACGATCAATCCCCCGGTACTTGCCACTACACTATACTACATCGGTCAGGTACACTGCCTAGTGGGGATTGCAAGCCTCTTGAGATCCCTCGAGAGGTAAAACCTGTTGTAAGGTCGCAAAACCACGCATCAGTGGCTCAGGGACATTATACATAACATGCTGCAACTGCAACTGCGGACAATAGTGGAAGTTCTTCAGGTAATTTCTACCAATTTGTGTTTGGTTGATCGCTTGCATTTACTTCATTGAATTGGTATAGAAACTATAAAAAAATCCTAAATAATGTTGTCGTAGGGGGTGTTTTGGTGTGCATTTTAAATACGAATATTTGAGCTGAAATAAAAGAAATATATTTGTAACTCTTATCAAACTTGATGTAGGAATCATGTATGCGGCTAGCTTGGTGTTCAAATATCATTGGAAGTATAAACGCATTCAGGATCTCATGTCCAAAATATTTGTAATGACAAATTGGAATACGGGAAAGCTGAGTGTATCATCTTCACATTATGTAGAACTAATATCAGAAAATTGGTGTAAGATTAGAATATGTCATTTCATGAATCACAAGCTGAATACTAAGTTTGAAGTTGTGCTAGAGATTGTAAAGAGAGATTGGCAAAACTGGTCAGCTGCTTTCAAACTGTTAGGTACAATTGTATGATTAGCGTTATGTTTTTTTTTTTAATATTTTAATGACTAGAAAGGGAAAACTGGACGAGGTAGGTAATGGGTCCAATAATTTATATTGCTGCATTCCCGGTACAGGTAGTAATGGGTCCAGTAAATTTATTTCAAAGTTTGAAATAAATATTCTGATTTTGGTTTTATTTTTTGCTGTCTTTCTATGCAACTTTTCAAATACATTGATTTGTAGTGAAATGACTGTTAGATCCACTAATTTTCTTTCGTTAGGTTAATAATGCATTGTCTTAACTTTGCAACTTCATTGGTCTTTTTTGGATTAAATGATTCATTGTAAAAATCTATAGTATACAAAACTTGACTTACCCTGTTTAAGCACTTTAGGCATATATGTGTGGGCACTTGAAGCTAAGTATTGCACAAATAATAGGACCATAGTGATATTGGATAAGATGCGATTAAGATATAATGTACTATATTCTGAATTTTTTAGAATGCCCAAAAGTTGGTAATATTTGACTTTTTTCTACAGGAATAAACCATATTATGATGGCTCATAAAAATAGGCATTCATGCGAGAATTAGTTAAGTAAACTGAACTCTAGAAAGTGATTAGTTGTGACTTTAAAACGTTATCATCATATGGCCACTTTCAATATGCAACGCCAAACACCCCATTTAAGTAGTGGATGGCTTAGTTTTTCCTTTAGAAAGAAATACGAATGCTTTCATGAGGGGATGTGCTATGCTGCAATTGCATTTTACGTATGTCTTTTATGTGTTTTTTTTACTTATAAGACATGTTTATTAGACGAACTGGGCATCTCCACATCTTCCCTTGCATATTGGAAATACAGTAAATGTGTCAGCAACGAGGGAAGACCATTTTCATTGCATTTGTTATCTTTATAATTTTTAGTATAGATTTCGCGTGACATATGAACATGCGAAACACGAAAAATGTGTCCACATTGTTCTTAGTAAGAAAATGTTATAGGGTTAATGTATACATTGGCTACCCACGTATTAAAAATGTGCACACCCTGATCTTATTTTGAGTAAACCCCAACCATAGACCATGTTTGTATTTTATACTTATTATAGTATTTATATCTGTTTTTACTCTTTCTTCAGCCACCAATTGAGAAGCAACAAGTCAAGGAGCTTGGAAAATGGTTAAGAAAAGATATGAAATCAATGCAGAATGGTGGGACTCGAATTGTGCTGACATTGCTGTTGCTGGTCTTTGTATTAGCAAGGTACATCTTCTAAAGATATACTAAAAATTTAATATGAAATAGAATGATTTTCATACATCTATATTTATACCTAAACATTTTCTAAATGGATTACACAGTATGATTGCTCTATTTTACAAAATAAGCAATCTAGACACTATATTTCCAACTGCTTATTTTAAATCATGACGAACAAGTAATTCCATACACCACCTTAATGTATTCTGTATGCGGCTAAAGTGGATTTGCAATACGCATCCTGCAATCTACATGGCAGAGAGTACAATCAGCTCAGACATCAGGTACATATGCTGATGGATCAGAGAGTACACCAACGTTATTTGCTTTTGGTGTCCTTATTGTTGTTGCTTCTGCATCTGCAATGCTACCTCAAGTAGGGAAGAACCCACCTAAGATACAAATATTAGATTACTCAAGCATACGTAGACTCAGAAGCTCAAGAAATCGCAACATTAGTTTCTGCTGAACAGCCAAGAAAGATTAAGATGGTTGCTAAAATGATGTATTTTACCTTTGATGTAGCTAAATGGTTGTATTCTTTATTTTGCTAAAACTGTGCGATATAAGTTAAGTATGTTGTTGAACATGTTGTAATGTGAAGAAAAACTGATTATTGATGTACCATTTGCTTTGATAAAACTGCTTATTAATAAAAATGAACATTTTTTATATCTCTAATGTTGTTTGGGTGATCATTGATAACTGCTTGGGTCAGGTATTTAGTGTGTAAAAAGTATTTGTGTGTTATTTGAATTCACGACCATTTAGATAAGTGGCTTAGATGGTTTAAAAAGTGGGGCAAACATTTAAAAACAAATTGTGCATGCTAATGGGATTAGAAAAGGTTTGCATGTGGGTCAAAAAAACACATAGTGCAAGTTGATATAATATTTTTCATTTTCAAGTTTGAGCTATCTATTTTTATTAATGAATCGTGTTTATCTTATACTTTTAGCATTCTTTTTCACTTTTAGGTTTTTCGAAGAGAACTAAGAAGATTACAATTGGTTGCAAAACACGTTCATACATAGATTGAAATGTGTGTAAATTTACGTTACATACTTGATCATGGTAGTGAGCTAATTTCAATCAAATGAGATATGTGGGTGTAGTATGGGTGGAAGGGTATATCTATGTGAAACAAAACATATAATAATAGCAATGTATGTCTAATTTTACTATGTTAACTGTGTCTTATAAGTGATATGATTCGTTATATCTCCACTGCCTAATTTTATACATTTTTATTAAGAAGGCATATCTATTCGTTAACTGTGTGTTATAAGTGATATTATTTCCCATCAACATCATTCCAAATTACAAATACCTATTACATAACTTTTCATGTACAACTTGCTTGGTGTCCAGATAGAGGATAAGTCTGAACATACTGTCTCACGTATCTCGACTGCCCTAGATTTGTGCAACTTTTGTGGAACATACCGTCCTATTTTCAAGAAAAGGTCATTCTTGCTCCTACTAATGAAGTGGTCGACAGTATAAACGACCATTTGCTTCAGGCATTTCCAGGTTAGGAAATGGTTTACCTTAGTTGTGATAGTGTTGATAAAACAGACTGTGGCACATCAATCGATGAATCTGTTTTCTCAACAGATTTTATCAATGGACTAAAGTTCTCAGGTATTCCAAATCATAGGTTGGTGTTAAAAGTTGGTGTACCGATAATGTTGCTCAGGAATATTGACCAATCAAATGGACTGTGTAACGGAACACGGCTTCAGGTTTTACGCTTATCACGGTCTTCTATTCAAGCACAGATCATTAATGGGACACATTTTGGAAATAAGGTAATCATACCACGATTGAGAATTAGTCCATCTGATAAACATTTACCTCTAAAGATTGTGAGGAAACAATATCCCATTTCGGTGTCATTCGCAATGACAATAAACAAAAGCCAAGGGCAATCTCTTTCAAAAGTCGGATTGTATCTGCCACGTCCTGTTTTCACACATGGACAGCTATATGTGGCTCTTTCACGTGTCAAGAGCAAAAAAGGTTTGAAGATTGTTGTTTCAGATGCGGATGGTAACCTATCAAACACTACTACAAATGTTGTATATAAAGAAGTTCTTCAAGGTTTATGATCACACGTTGAGCAGGTATGTACAATAAACAAATTACATATTTTGTCGTATTTTTCTTATTTTCACTTATTATAACTCCCAACAATATTTTGCTTACTTTTCTTTTTTACTTATTAGGTGCTCACAGAATGGATCTTTTTTGCAAATGGTAGAATGTTCACCACATGGATTTGTTTCTCAAGACAAACATATTCGAGACCAAGAGGCAATCAACGTTTATTAGACATATTTACAAGCATTGTATTACATACTTTGTCTCACTTATAACTTATTTTTCGGTTAAAAGAAAATATTATATCGTTTACGTACGTTGTTCTTTCTCACTATATTCACGTACTTACCTTTTCTTGCACAAAAACCCTCTAAAATCCCGTGGATGCCACGAGTCTATAAGCTAGTATTAGATATATTACAATACTCACTTGCATAAAGTTACTACATACGTGCATCTACTTTTTGTTCAATATTTTTTATTATAGGTTTTTCGTGATAACATTTAGATTATTGCAAAAATATAGTGTTAATTTATTGATACGTGATTTTGTGACTTTTTTATTACAGTATATAGATTAATGCAAAAAGATAAATGGATTGTATCTGAAAATGAAACGACATAATTTATAATAGAAGGCAACACAATATTTTTTTTTCTTGATAATCAAATAAATTAAATTAAGATATTCTGATAATATTACTAAAATTTTTTAACATATAGTTCATACTTTTATATGAAACATAAAATAAAATATGAACAAAATTGGGTCAAGTATCTAGATGGTTTACTTCAAAAATAAGCTTTTGACATGTTACAAAGCACGAAATCATTTTTCATAATAAACTCAAAAGGACACATCTAAACCATATCTAAATTGTCCATAAAAGCATAATTATTTGACACTCATTAATCTTGCAAAAGACAATCAATTAACAACATCAAACTAATAGCTTTCATGAAGAATTCTTAGTCATTGTGCTTTAAGACATGGACATATTTTTAATAAGTTAATATAGCAAAAAAAAAAAAAAAAAAAATTAAAACAAAAATTAGGCGATCCTACGATCCTACGTGCGATCCTACGATCCTGATACGATCCTACTTGAATTACGATCTTGTTAAGATCCTGATCGTTTTTTGTGTGTAGGATCGTATGATCGTACGATCCTACGATTAGGATCGCGATTTTGACAACTATGAATGTAATGCCTAAATTACACATGTTTGGGAGTCGCTATTGACTTCGTTTCACTAGTATTTACTAGTGTTTTTGTTATGATTTAGTACTTAGATGGTGTTTGAATTTGACTTATTTGACTCGCAATTGAAAAAAATTAGATACAAAAAGTCATATAAAAGTTGTCTTTATAACTTAATAGAGAAAAATAACTAAAAATATAAAATGATAACATAACGGGTCTGTGCATTACGTCATCTTTTATTTTAAGATAACTTAATAAAAAATGTAAACAAACAAGCCCTAAACTTAAAATGTTACTCGCAGGTAAAAGTGATGCACTTGTGAGAGGGATTCGATACACTTAATAGGATGTTAGTCCTTTATAACGAGTGTATGAGATACTTTGAGTGAATATGATTAAGTATGCGGAATCTACTTAACCACACTTAGAAGGTTATTTGTTATTGAAAATGGAACAGAGGTGGATGTTGAGTTTGATAATGAACAATGAAGTTTAACACCAAACGATTCAATATTATTGAGAATAATACGAGTGATCTTCACTATCACTAGGGTTACAAAACCTTGAATCTCTATTACAAAGAAAACTATTTTCTGTTATGAACAACTCAATGTATGTTTTCTTAGTATTCGACTAGTTACAAATTGAGCACTTGGTTAGTCTATTTTCAACTCATTCAACACACAGACTTTTGTAACTAAAATAAGATCTTCCTTTTATACAACTAAGGAGATCTTTACAATAAATGATAAGTCTTGTCGAACTACTTGCTTTGCTTGAGTGTGTCAGTCCTTAAGATACAACTTGTATCTGTGTACACAACTTGTTGACTGATCATCTATCAAAGATATTATCTACCGTATATCTTTGACTTTTATACACAAAATATCTTTGTATACTTACCCATCTAGCAGTAGAATACTCGACACTTATCTCTTCAACAGCAGTATCTGTTGCACTAGCAGTAGAATGCTTGCGGCAGCAGAATCTCTAACACTAGCAGTAGAATGAAATACACTAGCAGTAGAATGATACTTAGTATATTTCTTTGAGCAGAACTAACCTTGTAAACGTTTAATTCCCAATACTAATCTTTAGAACATTTAATTCCCAACAATCCTCCCCTAAACATGTGATTTCCTTAATCAACATGTTTCTTCTGAATTAAACTCTGATTGTGAGGATCTTTCAAACACTTCATAGTCAGACTCTTGATCTGAGCTTTTCCTTTGTTCTTCAAGATTAAGTATCTTTCTGTCTAACTCATCTACCTTCTGTGAATCTTTTTCAGCAATAACATCATCTTTCTTTGTCTTGAACAATAGCATTACTTTGAATAAATGATGGTGCAATTTCCTTGGATGGAGGAATTATAAGAGGCAATGGTGCTGTGTATCTTGGATGCTTGTTCCAAGAAGTCAAATCATCTTTCAGCATGCCTTTGCAAGTGATGAACAAACGTAGTGAACTGAAATTGAAACTGAAAGCTCCTAGATAGAACTTTCTCCATTTGAATGCTTCATCCCTTCTGAATATATATTATTCTCCAGAATCTTCATTTGAACTTTCTTCATTTGAAGAGCTTATTCCCAGTATCCATCAACTAAAAAAGTTTATTCCCAGCATCCATGAACTGAATGCTTGTTCTTATTCTTGGCTGAATAATAAGACATGTTAGCTTCTCAAAAAGTTGACATCATTATCTTGTATGCTCTTGTCTTTTCCATTGTAGGAGGAGATACAACAACTGTTTGATCAATTTCTCCCCTGTTCTGAGCATAAACAACCACAATCTTTTTTTCCCTTATTGGTTAATCTTCCTCCCCTGAGATTGGAAGATCTCTCACCATGTACCAAAATATTTGAGTTTCCTCCCCTGAGATTTATCATTTCCTCCCCTGTTTGGAAGATCTCTCACCATCATCTGATCTACCAATTTAGAACATGTTTTCAGACAATAGTGTACATGTTGGCCATCAATTCCTTAAGAGTTTAATTTGCTGCCTTCATAACTTCTAGGTGTGTTAACTCCTATGAGAGGTGATTCACGGGGCATTGACTCATAATCCATCATTTGATGGTTATTCTGAGCCACTTTGAAAATCCTTTTAAAGAAACTTTTGACTTAGCAGTATGAATATGATTTTATTATTGAAAAATCATACTGCTCTCAACCATTTTGAAGGGATTAAGTGTGTAACAGACACTTAATCAAGAATTCGGTTTAATTTAACCTCTGGTTGTGTGAGAACCAATGTTTTCAGTTATAAATAACTGCCTGTGTAAAGATAAACCCATTCAAAGGGCTTTCTTGACAGGTTTTCCAGCTCGTGACAATTGTGTCTTCTAACACAAGTGTTAGATGCACATTTGTTCGATTTTCTTTCTATCAGATGTCCTTAGACTTGCTCATTATACTAATTAAAGTATAAAATGATAGAAAGTGAGTTGTGTCAGTTACTATCTGACCAACTGAGCCATCAAGTCAATGTGAAACATCATAATCAGGTTTCAAGAAAGAAGTTTTAAAGAATTTATTAACTTAGATGTAAACCTTTGTTAATGAATTCCCAAACTCAGTCCATCATAAACCTATTATATTAGCAACTAAGATAATCATTTTGCTGCTCATACATTTCATTTGAAACTTCTTTTGTGCTCAAATGTTCATACCTGAAAATGTTAGTCCAAAACCAAGAAACAAAATGCAAAACATTTGTCTTATAGCAGTAGAATCATATGACTAACAGTATGAACTTAACAAACAAAATTTGTACCAGCAGTACAAACTTTTCAGTAACAGTAGTAATTAACAATGCTAGCAGTACAAACAAAAATTTATATACAAAAACACAGAGTTTAAAATCATTGAGGATTAAGCATTCCAATACTTGCTACCAAGTACTGAAACCTTCCAACATCAAAAGCTTTTGTAAGAAGATCTGCAAAGTTGTGATCAGAATCAATTTTAAGAACTTGAATCAACTTTTTCTCATTGCAGTCTCTAATAAAATGATGTCTAATTTCAATGTGTTTTGTTTTAGAGTGTTGCACTGGATTTTTAATTATGCAAATTGTGCTACTATTATCAATATGTATGACAGTGTTTAAGAAATTGTACCCATAGTCAAGAAGTTGGTTTTGAAGCCATAGGACTTGACCACAGTAACTTGCAGCAGCTACATATTCAGCTTCAGTTGTTGAAGTAGCCACAAATTGTTTGCTTCTTACACTACCATGAGATAAGTCTCCACCCAAGGAATTGACATCCTCGAGTTATTGACTTTCTGTCCAAGCTTGCACCTGAATAATCACTATCTGAAAATGCTACCAAGTCAAAAGGTGATTCTCTAGAATACCATAGACCCAACCTAGGTTGACCCTTGAGATATCTAAAAATCCTCTTGACAGCTGTTAAATGAGAAACCTTTGGAGTTACTTGAAATCTTGCACAAGCACAAATAGAGAACATGATATCAGGTCTTGATGATGTGAGATACATCAAAGAGCCTATCATAGATCTGTATGTGTGTACATCTACATTTTCTCCATCTAAATCTTTAAGAAGTGGCTTCTCAGAGTCCATTGGTGTGCTTGGCACTTTTGAATCAGCAAATTTGAATTTTCTTAGAATCTCTGCAACATATTTATCTTGACAAATAAATATGCCTTCACATGATTGCCTAACTTGCAGACCCAAAAAGAATGTAAGTTCCCCCATGGAACTCATCTGAAACTTATCATGCATAAGTTTCTCAAACTCCAAACACATCTCCTTCCTTGTAGATCCAAAGATGATATCATCCACATACACCTGCACTAGTAAAAGATCATTCTTGTGCTTCTTGATGAATAATGTCTAATCAATCTTGCCTCTTTGAAATCCATTTTCTGTCAAATAGGAAGCCAGTGTTTCATACCATGCTCTTGGTGCTTGATGAAGGCCATAAAGAGCCTTAACTACCTTGTACACTTTGTTTGGATGATCTGGGTCAGTAAACCCTGGAGGTTGTGAGACATACACCTCTTCTTCAATAGTACCATATAGAAAAGCACTCTTGACATCCATTTGATAAACTGTGAAGCCCATAAATGAAGCATAAGCCAAAAATAACCTAATGGCTTCAATCCTTGCTACTGGAGCAAAAACCTCTTCATAGTCTATCCCTTCTTCTTGTGTGTACCCTTGGCTACTAATCTAGCCTTATTCCTAATCACTATGCCCCTTTCATCCCTTTTATTTCTGAAAACCCATCTAGTGCCAATTACCCTTACACCCTTGGGTAAATCAGCTAGCACCCATACCTTCTGAATCTTGAACTGAAGAAGCTCTTCTTGCATAGCTTCTACCCAGCTTGAATCATCTAGGGCTTTAAGAACATTCTTTGGTTCTGCTTGTGATAGAAAACATACAAACAAGCAAGAGTTTGAAAACTCATGCTGCTTTGAAGCATAAAGGGCATCAAGAAGCCCTTGTTGGTCTGAAGACATCAGTTGTTGTCTTGTCTTCACCCCTGATTGTACATCTCCAATCACATTGTCCAGGGAGTGGACTTTGTGAATCCTTGTGTGTGGTGTAGAAGGAACTTGATAGTTAGGTGGGAGATTATTGAAATCCACCTCTTCTTCTGAGAATTCTGCTTCATTTGGTTCTGATGGGCCAGCAGTAGAAATATTTGGCTCAGCAGTAGAAAAATTAAGCCTAGCAGTAGAATGCTCTGTCTCAGCAGTACTATCATCAGTAGAAACATTCTCTTGTTCCTTTGTTCCATCTTCCTTGTTTTCATCTTCAATCCCTTCTTTAGCATCATCAGAAGAAGGTTCATCATTTGTTGAAGTTGAAGCCACACTTGTACTTATTGGCATCCATACAGAATCTTGATCTTCCTTTTTGTCTAACCCTGCCTCATTTGTTGTTTCATCTCCTTTTGAACCTGAAAATTCATTAGTTTCAACAAAAACAGGCACATAATTCATAGAATGGGTTAGTGATTCAAGATCAAATAGCCAATTAGGACCTTGACCTGCTACATTGGATTTGTTCTCTAAAAATTCCACATGCAGGTTTTCCTCTACTCTTCTAGTTCTTGAGTTGTATACTCTAAAAGCTTTTCTATTAAGAGAATATCTAACTAAGAATCCTTCATCTGCTTTACCATCAAACTTTCCTAGATGGTCTAAGGTATTCAGAATTGTCACATGACATCCAAAAGGTCTAAGAAATCCTATTGCAGTATTTCTACCTCTAAAAAGTTCATATGATGTCTTATTGTGAGATTTGACATCCAAAACCCTATTCTGGACATAGCAAGCAGTATTAACTGCTTCAGCCCAAAAAGTGATAGGCAACTTAGAGTCGGCTAACATGGTTCTAGCAGCTTCTATGAGTGTTCTATTTCTCCTCTCAGCTACTCCATTCTGCTAAGGAGTTCTAGCTACACTAAACTCTCTCCTAATACCTTTTTCCTTGCAGAAGTCATCCATAACCCTATTCTTAAACTCTGTCTCATTATCACATCTAATGACTTTTACTTTCTTGCTTACTAGGTTTTCTATCACTGTAATGAATGTTTTAAGAATGCTAGAAGTTTCATCCTTAGAACCTAAAAAGAAAACCCATGTAAATCTACTATAGTCATCAGTAACAACTAGACAATATCTTTTATGCATCATACTACTAACAGAAGTAGGTCCAAATAAGTCCATATGAAGCAAAAACAATGATTGATCAATAAAGTTAAAAATTTTAGGCTTACAAGAGGCTTTGTGTTGTTTGCCTTTAAGACAAGCAATGCATGTTTGTTCATTTTCAAATCGTTTTTGAGGTAAACCTCTTACCAAACCATTCTTAACAATCTTATTTATGGTTTTGAAGTTAATGTGACCAAGCCTCCTATGCCATTTCATAGATTCATCCAATGTGGCCTTTGCAACTAGACAAGTAAGTGCCTCTTTAGGAACAATCTTCTTCATATCAACACTGTACATGTTGCCTTTTCTTGGAATTTTAAGAAGTACTTGACTTTCATCAGGCATCTTAAAATCAGAAGAAAGTACAAGACATTCAGTGTCAGTAAAAAGAACTTT
The DNA here is from genome assembly GCA_021014915.2 of Artemisia tridentata subsp. tridentata. Taxonomy (NCBI): domain Eukaryota; kingdom Viridiplantae; phylum Streptophyta; class Magnoliopsida; order Asterales; family Asteraceae; genus Artemisia; species Artemisia tridentata. Next base: position 140,156,054 of record CP139508.1, on the reverse strand, counting down.
GTTCTTTTTTCAGACATTTGTGAGAAACTAAAAAGATTATACTTAAGCTCTTGCACATAGTACACATCTTCAAAATCTAATTTACCAGTTTTAAGAGTACCTTTACCAGTAATCTTGCCACCGATACCTCCTCCAAAGGTAACATATCCGCCATCTAATGATTGAAAGTTGGAAAGATAAGACATGTTGCCTGTCATGTGCCTTGAACACCCACTATCTGAATAGCCTTGATCTTCATGATCTGTTGGTGAATGTTCCTGCACACAAATAAGGAAATTAGTTTCCTTGGGGAACCCAAGCCATTACTGACTTGGATTTGCCATGTGCATCAATGTAATTAAATCTCTTGAGAACAGTTGATGCACCATTGGATTTAAAAGGTTTCCAAATCCAACATGCTGAGGCCTTAGCAGCATTGACCCTCTTTTCCCTAGCAGTAGAACCCTTAGGTTTCCAAATTTGTTTTACTGAAACTGCTCTTGTTGGAAAAGGTCTCTTAGCAGTTGTTTGTGCATGTTTGTAAATTGTTTTTGCACTTTGTACTGCTGGTTTAGGGTAAACAGAGTAAAAAGGTCTGGCAGTAGAAACTGCTTGTCTAGCAGTATGAACTTTTGGTCTAGTAGTAGGAACTGCTATTGGTCCAGACTTTGATGAAACTGCTCTGGGTGTTGTTCTAGTATTATTAGAGTGACTTTTAGGTGTTTGCCTTTTGAAATTCACCCTATTGTTTGTATACCCAGATACCCTTTGGTTGCAGAAAGCTGCAAGATGGTCAAATTTTCCACAAATGAAATAAGCTTTGTTATAGAAGTCAAAGTCATCACCTAGTTGGTGAGACTTAAGGCCATTCCAATTCCTTTGGTTGCCTTTAGGCTTGTTTGTGGTTCTATATTGTTCACAATATCTAACTGGTTGCCTAACATGTTTAACATTGATTTTAGGCCTATCAGTATCATGTTTGACTATCTTAGGAACACTTGTTCCTACTTTCTTAACCACTTCAGGTTTAGACATAACCTGTTCATCTTCATCATCATCAGATATCCAGTCCTCAATGACTATTCTATCTGATCTTCTATCAGAGGACACCTTGTCCTCAGGAAGTGAAGTTTTACTTAAACTCTCACTTACTTTCTTAGGTCCATCAACAACTAACTTTGCTTTTGGCTGAACACCATATTGTAGCTCAGGTTGTTGAAATTCAGCTACACCTGAATTCTCTATGTTTATCCCTGGGGGAACAGGAATTCCTCTGTAAGGGGGTGGGACAACATTATATCCTAACCCTGACTTGGCTCTATTAATCACTTGACATTCAATCATGTTGGTTACACCTCTAGAAGCATGTTCTAGTGTTTCTACAGTCAAGTGAATGTTTCCATTTTTCTTTTTGATCCTATCATAAGCATCTCTCAAAAGCTTAATTTCAGCATCTCTAAAGAATATTTCCTGTTGATGAGGCGAAAAGTGTACCACTTTTAAGGGGTCATTTAAGCCCTAAATCGTATTTATTTGATCAAATATTGCCCTAAATCGTTCCTTTTGTCATTTTAGGTACTTTTGAGGAGAAATCTGGAAAAGGAGGCATTTTGGACGTTTTTGGAGCATAAAAGTGAAGAAAACGGCAAAGTCTCAAAATTGTGCTGAAAGTCACCTTTGACGGCGTCAACATTAACTCCAGACGGCGTCATGCTTTGGCAAGAAAAGTTGGATGAGAAATTTACTCATGACGGGCCAGTGAGTTTGCATGAGAATTCTGACGGCGTCACGCTTTAACTAAATCAAGGGCGTCACGGCTTAAATCATAAGGGGACGGCGTCACGTTATAGGTCCGACGGCGTCAAGCCTTGATAAGCCAGAATGGATTTTTGAAGAGCTAAAGAGGGACGGCGTCAAGAAGGTCACCCGGGAACCCTAAAAGCGGCGAGGTGACGGCGTCACAATGCATAAGGTGACGCCGTCAGATGTCAAAGTCTATATATAGTTTTCTAATTTTTTGTCATTAGGAGAGCTTAGTGTGTGGAATTTTGGGATAAAACCCTAAGACGATTTTAGCTACTTTTTCAGGGCTTCTTGCCTTGAGATCTTCCATGTTTCATTGAAAGATAAGTTATCAATTAATCATTCAATATGTCTATGTGTTGTTTGATTCTATCTTATGCTTGTCTTTTGTTTAACATGTTAGGCTAATTTTATCTTGTGTTTGCTTAGATCTAATGAAACCTAGCTATTGATTATTGGTTGTTAGTGTGTTGTTAGTTGTATTGGATGATTGTTTATCTATGTTAGGCTTAAGAAAACTGGCTAACTTCCTATTCGGTAACTTGCTTGAACGTCTTAAGAAACATGAACCAAATGCGTACTAAAGGTTTTTATGGTTGTATTTAATGCACAAGCGAATTCTAGTGATCCCATGTTAGGAGCTTCCTAGCCGGCTTGACATAGGAGTGAAGTAGGAGCTTGTAGAGTTTGGGGAAGTAAGTACGCCACCCCACGAATGGTATTAAGGAATACACCCGTCATCCACGCGACTAATACACACTAATTAACCGGTAAAAGATAGTTAGGGAGTAAGGAAATCTAAGTAAACACATTTCTCCACACATAAGTTTCTCACCACTTTTCATTTTTGTTATTTTATTTTATTTGCATTTGTAGTAATTTGGGTTAGTTGACTAGCAACTAATTCCGCCCACTCCTTCAAAACCCGAGATTTTACTTGCTTTCATAAAAATATAAAAACATAAAAAGAATCTTCCTCAACCCTTAGACCTAATTAGAGTAGCCTTTCACACCTAACGAACACTATTCCCTGTGGAGAACGATCAATCCCCCGTACTTACCACTACACTATACTACATCGGTCAGGTACACTGCCTGGTGGGGTTGTAAGCCTCTTGAGATCCCTTGAGAGGTAAAACCTGTTGTAAGGTTGCAAAACCCACGCATCAAGTTTTTGGCGCCGCAGCCCGGGGAGTAGTTATTGCTTAGGTTGAAATTTTATTTTTATTAGGTCTACTCACAAGATTCCTATCAAGTGAGATATTTTCTTTTTATTTTGTAGCTTTCTCGTAGTCTATCTTTTCTTTGTGATTTTGTTTGTAATTTGCTTCAAATGGACTTTTCACTTAGATTTCTAAGATTGCAAGATATGGTTGAGTGGCTAGAACACCAAGAAGTTCAAAATACCTCATTTAGAGACACTTATGAATCATATGAGCCTTCACCTAGGATAGATTCTTATGAACAACCTCCATGTTTAGGATCTTGTTTTAGTGAGGCTAATAGGAAAAGCGACCTAGTTTGCCAAGGAATTGTGGATAGAGCCGTATCAATAAACCATAAGTTGGATGAAGCACTAGGTTTGTTATTATCACTACCTAAGAAAACAATTGATGAGGATATAGGTGATCTTGACACGTGGAATGATGAGGTAAATAACATAAGCCCACAAAATACTCAACCATCATTTGAGGCACCCGCACCGCCCGTGACTTACCCGGAAGAAGTAGAAGAGACTTTAGGAATCCCGATGGAGGTAGAACCCTTGGACCAAGCACAACTAGAGGATATAGGTTTGCACACTTTTAGTGATGACCTTACTCATAGTTCTAGGGAATTTCCTAGTGTTGATGAATTGGAACCTCAACCTTTACACAACTTTTCATCCTTAGATTTACATCTAGGAGAAAAAAAAGGAACCGACCCACCCATCAACCAATATTATCCGGGTAGTTTTAGGATGAAGGAAGCCATTCACTCACCCCCTTCACCTCACGTGGCATATTCACACCCTAAGGGTGTGTATCGCTACTTTCACCCGCACTTAATCCTAAGTGTAGGGAAAACCTCCCTTATTTTTGTTAAATAAGGGTAGAGTCAGGCTCGTGACTCGAAAAAAAACAAGCGCTTCTTGGGAGGCAACCCAAGCTTTATTTGATTTGTGTGTTTATTTATTTGTTTGTTTGATTTTATTTGTTTCCATATGTGTGTTTAATTTTTATTCTTATTGATTCATGTTCAAAACTAATTTGTGAAAATGCTTTATTTTGTTTTTAACTTCGTCTTAACTACATATAAAGGTATTTTGCAAAAGATAAGTGTAAGGGAAATCTAAATCGGTTTATTAGAACACAAATGAACATGAATCGTAATAATAATAAATTAGCATACATATTATTATTCGTTTGAGTCAAATGCTTGTATCGAGTCATAGTGATGTTTTGCAGGATTTCCAGGAAGTAAGGTAAAGGTTTTTCCAGAAATTTTCCGGAAACTTAACATGAGAATTTTTGTCAGGTCATTTCTGACGGCGTCAGGGTTTATAACCTGACGGCGTCAGATTTAATTTTCAGAAATTTTTGAAAGTTTTGTTTTCATAAAAGTTTTTATTAAATCTCCAACTTATAATCTCCAGGAATCTGCAAAATTATCATTCCACAAGCATTATATCTTTATATATAGATTTATCCCGCCGATGTTATGCAGGTTTTCGTGTTTGTTTTCTCAGGTTTAACAGGTTATTTTGGACAAGGAGATGTATATGGAATCAAGCTTTTGGCGATGCATTAGTCATGGAGCTTCTACATTACTTTGGAGGAAGATCTAACCATGTTACTTCATATCCACCGAGCGAATCAGGGGAGTATTTGATTTCATTCTTTTACCTTATTACTTTTACATCTTGTTATTTGAACATTGGGGACAATGTTCATCTTAAGTGTAAGGGGGGGGTAAAAATACGATTTTTAGAGAATGCTATTACGCTTGATTTTTGTTTGTTTAATAGTAGATGTGTAATAAAACTGAGAGAAATACTTGTTAAGGTAATTTTAGTGCCAAATTTAAAATTTTTTACAACATTTAAGAGTGAAACTTTGATCTTAATGAGCGTCTCACGGATAGGAGTTATATGACTAGCACAAAAACCGTACCACTAAAAAATTTTCCACCCCCAAATATGTGAGGTTCGCCCCTAGAATTGGTAGGAAAAGCATTTATGCTATGATGTGTGTACCGGTAGCACTTAGATTCTAGAACTTGCGTTAGGACCATTCCGAGGCCACAAGTGAGACTACATTCGTGTAGTTAGATTTACTACATGATAAGAGGCATTAGGATTAACCCATGTTTTACACCTGTGTTTTTGTTATAATTACGTTGGCTACATTGGTCAAGTAATTCTCCCACACCCTTTGCGTTGTACTCATTTTTAGTACACGATACCCCTAGTACACCCCTCAGAGCCTATCTTTTCGTTTCGACCTTTAAGCATTTTACTTAAAGGAAGAATTTGTTACACCCCACTTAAATGTACACCCAAATCGCCTTAGCCTACCTTGTATGCACTCATCTTTAGTGCATTATTGTGACAACATTTGTTTAAACCCAAGTTAATTATCTAATTGATTACATGGTTGCTAAGTCGAGTCATATCCTTGTACATATTGTTTTGGGACGATTGGGACTCATGGGTAAAGTACTAGTGTAATGGAGTAATGGGGAAGAACATCATTTATTACCCCCATATGTGCTAAATGTTTTAAAAGTACTCCAAGTTTTTCAATTATCTTAATTCGAGTCATTAGAATAGTCATTTGTAAAGTTATATAAAAGTTCAAGTGTAAGGGGATGCAATGCCCCTATGATGTATTATTTTGGATGGTAGGGTAAAAGTGTATGCACAAAAAAAAAAAAAAAAAAAAAAAAAAAAAAAAAAAAAAAAAATTCGAAAAAATCAAGAAAAATACAAAAAAAAAATGAGAAAAAGAAAAATAGAAAAAACATACGGACTACCATCCCGTTTTTATTTTATGTTTATTTTATGTTTATGTTTTGTTATTTTCTTTCATTAGCTTAAGATCGAGTCTAGTCTTGGCTTAGCAACATTGTATAGTACATGTAATTGATCAAGATCTTTAACTCGCCACCAGTAAAATATCCCGTATCCAACAAAACCGTGTTTTCCTTTTCCCTACACCTAACGTTATAACCCATTTAAAAGCCCTCTTTGATAGTTTATCTTAGGTGCTTACGCCTAGTGGAGGAGGTTTTCGATTCTTTCCCAAGCCTATGGTAATCTATTTGCTATGACAGGTAGTGAGAGATATTTTCCGTTTTCATTTATGAGATTTATTTTGATGACACTTGAGAGATGTGAGTATCTAAACACTACTTGTGAGGTGCTAGTATGTAATCTCCGTGCTTATTATGATTGAAGTGGAACGATTATTTGTTGTAATTACTTTTATGTTTGCATTAAATGACCCCTAACTTGTATTTTGATTAGAATAAAAGCGCATTTGCTTGAGGACAAGCAAATCTCAAGTGTAAGGGTATTTGATGAGGCGAAAAGTGTACCGCTTTTAAGGGGTCATTTAAGCCCGAAATCGTATTTATTTGATCAAATATTGCCCTAAATCGTTCCTTTTGTCATTTTAGGTACTTTTGAGGAGAAATCTGGAAAAGGAGGCATTTTGGACGTTTTTGGAGCATAAAAGTGAAGAAAACGGCAAAGTCTCAAAATTGTGCTGAAAGTCACCTTTGACGGCGTCAACATTAACTCCAGACGGCGTCATGCTTTGGCAAGAAAAGTTGGATGAGAAATTTACTCATGACGGGCCAGTGAGTTTGCATGAGAATTCTGACGGCGTCACGCTTTAACTAAATCAAGGGCGTCACGGCTTAAATCATAAGGGGACGGCGTCACGTTATAGGTCCGACGGCGTCAAGCCTTGATAAGCCAGAATGGATTTTTGAAGAGCTAAAGAGGGACGGCGTCAAGAAGGTCACCCGGGAACCCTAAAAGCGGCGAGGTGACGGCGTCACAATGCATAAGGTGACGCCGTCAGATGTCAAAGTCTATATATAGTTTTCTAATTTTTTGTCATTAGGAGAGCTTAGTGTGTGGAATTTTGGGATAAAACCCTAAGACGATTTTAGCTACTTTTTCAGGGCTTCTTGCCTTGAGATCTTCCATGTTTCATTGAAAGATAAGTTATCAATTAATCATTCAATATGTCTATGTGTTGTTTGATTCTATCTTATGCTTGTCTTTTGTTTAACATGTTAGGCTAATTTTATCTTGTGTTTGCTTAGATCTAATGAAACCTAGCTATTGATTATTGGTTGTTAGTGTGTTGTTAGTTGTATTGGATGATTGTTTATCTATGTTAGGCTTAAGAAAACTGGCTAACTTCCTATTCGGTAACTTGCTTGAACGTCTTAAGAAACATGAACCAAATGCGTACTAAAGGTTTTTATGGTTGTATTTAATGCACAAGCGAATTCTAGTGATCCCATGTTAGGAGCTTCCTAGCCGGCTCGACATAGGAGTGAAGTAGGAGCTTGTAGAGTTTGGGGAAGTAAGTACGCCACCCCACGAATGGTATTAAGGAATACACCCGTCATCCACGCGACTAATACACACTAATTAACCGGTAAAAGATAGTTAGGGAGTAAGGAAATCTAAGTAAACACATTTCTCCACACATAAGTTTCTCACCACTTTTCATTTTTGTTATTTTATTTTATTTGCATTTGTAGTAATTTGGGTTAGTTGACTAGCAACTAATTCCGCCCACTCCTTCAAAACCCGAGATTTTACTTGCTTTCATAAAAATATAAAAACATAAAAAGAATCTTCCTCAACCCTTAGACCTAATTAGAGTAGTTTTTCAATCCTAACGAACACTATTCCCTGTGGAGAACGATCAATCCCCCGTACTTACCACTACACTATACTACATCGGTCAGGTACACTGCCTGGTGGGGTTGTAAGCCTCTTGAGATCCCTCGAGAGGTAAAACCTGTTGTAAGGTTGCAAAACCCACGCATCACCTGTCTAAGAAGAGCTTTGTCATCAGAAAAAGCAAATTCATTTTGTTTGTAGTGAATGATCTGCTTCTCTAGGGATTCTAAACCACACTTATAATCTGCTAAGTCTTGTTGAGTTCTGCTTAGGACTTTCTTTTGGTCATCATAATGTTTGATTAAAGTTTGTAGTTCTTTAAGAGCTGTGCAAGTATTAGAACAAACTTTATGATTTTGTACCTCAGTAGAGAAAGCCATGAGTGCCATCTGTGAAGAAGCTTCTTCTTCATCTGCCATGAAACTCCAATCAAAACCTAAGCCATCAATAGCTACCATAGCTTTTGAGTTTGGCTCAGAAACCTCCCCTGTTTTGGATTTGCTTCCAAAACCTCTATTCTTGCTATCGTGCTGCCTTGGTCTTCTACATTCTCTTGAGAAGTGCCCCATCATGTGGCAGTTATAGCATTCTATCTTTGACTTGTCAAAACCAGCAGTATCATTGTTGTTGATTGTGAGCTTCTTCCCCGTCCTTTGATAGAACTCCTTAGCCATCATGGTAAGAAGAGAAATTTTCCATTTTAGGTCCATTTCCTCCAGATCATCATCATTGATCTCTTGGAGGTCTTCATAAGTGAGCATGGACCCATCATTTCGACTTGTGAGGAAAGCACAACAAGTCTTCTCATCCAAAATACCCATGGTACTGCTAGATGAACTAGCAACACCAACACCATCAACAACCTTCACCTCTTCACTTGGATTTGAGGTACTAGGAGATGACATAAATGCCATGTTCCCAGTATTAGAACTAGTACCTCCAGTTTTCTTCAAATCTTGTTCCACAATTTTGAAGTTGCTATACAAGTCTATTAGTTCCATGGTGTCAAGGTCTGGCTTGTTCTTCCAGACAACAACATGTATAGCCCACTCTTCTGGTAAGCTTCTCAGAAATTTTGAGTTTAAATCTTCTTGAGGTATTTCAACCCCAAGAATAGCAAGTTGGCTCACAATATTCTGAAGCCTATTAAACATGTGGTCAAGAGATTCATTGTTGGTTGAGGAGAAGTTTTGAAACTGCTGCTTGAGCAGAGTCTTGTGGGTTTTCTTGGTGGCTTCATTTCCACCATACCTTGCAACAATGGCTTCAAATAATGACTTGGCATCTTTGAACTTGCTGAAGTTTAAAAGTTGATCATTAGGAATGGTCATCATCAACATACTTCTGGCCTTGAGGTCATTTTTCTTCTTTATTATGCCTTATGCAGATGTTGGGTGGATCTGCAGAGTTGTCACCACTTTGCCCTCAACTGTTGATGTAGTGGTTGTAGGCTGGTAAGAGTTTCCATCTTCAATAATTTCCCAAAGTGCATAGTCTTGCACTTGGAAATACTGCTCTATCCTCAGCCTCCACATCTCAAACTCATTCTGTTTGAGCATGGGTAATTTTGCAGCAACATTTGTCTGAATAGATTCAACGTCCATTTCTTCTTCTTCTTCTTCTAAATCAAAGATATCAGCCTTGCTCTGATACCAATTAAGAGGGATTCGATACACTTAATAGGATGTTAGTCCTTTATAACGAGTGTATGAGATACTTTGAGTGAATATTGTTGGGTATGCTTCTCACACGAAAATGTGACAACATAGTTGGGATTACATTATCTATATTGTAAGGCACAAACACAAGGACTAGAACCGTCATTTATGTAAAGTCTTGTGTTTGGCCCTTTATATACCCTCCTAGACTTCACTAGGAGGGTAAGGCTTGTGTGTGTAATTTGCATTTTTCACTTTTATCAATAACAAGTCCAGGTTCATCCTCTCTCACTCTACACTTTCTCTCTCTAATTCTTACCATGGAGATGATGTATTTCCATCATCCCCGACCTTCCGATTCACAACATATCATCCAAAACACAATCCATCAATTGGTATCAAGAGCCTTGGTATTAGTTTTGGTTGATTTTTTTTGTGATTCATCTTGTCAAAAAATCGTACCTTTTTTTTTCTGTGGATCTGAACGGTTTGGAAGCTATTTTTCTGTGGATCTCATCTGTTATTGAACCTGTTGCACTAGTGCTTTTAATGGTCAATATTTTCTTCTAAAATAGTACTATAAACAGTTAGTGTATATGGTCCATATTCAGTCCTGTATTCATCATTATTTATTTTTTGTGACTGGTTTGGATTCTTCCCGTGAATATCTATGGTCAGTTTACTGATTATATGGTCGATTAGTGGTCAGAAAAAGGATCCGAAAGGTGGTCGAAATACTGGTAAAAAAAATAAAATGAGATAGCCGGAAAATTCATCGGAAAAATCATCGGAAGGTTTTTTTCGCAATTGCTTGTATAAGTAATTGAGAAAAACCCTTTTTTTTATCGCAATTCTGGACTGATATCGCAAATGCTTGTAAAGCATTTGCGAAAAACCCTTTTCTTTCGCAATTGCAAACTGGTTTCGCAATTGTGGACTGCTTTTGGCCATTGTGGACTACTTTTCGCAAATGGTTTTTTCGCAATCGGTGTTATCGCAAATGGGGTCAATCAGTCAAACCGGTCAACGGTCAATCGGTCAACGGTCAAAATCAAATTTCACAAAAAGAAATGAAGATGAAGAAGACTAGACAGTAAACCACATCGAGACCAAATACGTGAAGCCCACTCTAGCAGTGCAGCCCCAACCAACAACTATGAACCATAACTAATCCTAAACCCATCTCCTAATCGGTCAACCAACATCACAACCGACACCAACTCAGTCACTATCCCAAACCCACCTCCAACTTATCTAATCAGTCAACAATAACTAAAATGAAAATTAACTCGAATCTCAGATTATTTTTTCGTGTTGTACAAAGGCCAAAGAACTTTTACAAGTCCAAACACACGAAAGAAAATCATCATAGATCTGTGATGAGATTATACTCATTTTTTATATATCCGAAATATTATAAAGAAAAGACAAACACAACCTTGTGTCATCCCTCTTGTCATTCGGTTTAAACATAAAGAAGTTATCCGTGATCTAAGATACAGTTCATCGTGTGTACAAATCTTTATAGATTTTCCTACGATTGAACTTGATCCTTTATCGATCTATTTTCTTTTAAAAACACAAGGAAGATAATCCAACATACCTTAAACCCTTCAAAGTATCATGACGCCTTTGATGTGTTTGATCCGAAGATAAAAGGGGAGACAAGGTTGGTTGTAGCAGATTTATTGTTATTCAAACGATGAGATGAGAGTTTTTTGGTTGTTGTTGGGTGAGAGGCAGTTGGATGTAAAGAGATGGGGGCGGATGATAGTTTCAATTAGGTTTTGGTTGAGTAAAAGAAGAGTAGGTTAGGAGAGAGGATATTATACATGGGGGTGGATTTATAAGAGGTTATGTGATTAGGGTTATTAAATATAAATATGGGTTATAACGTTTAAATGTGGTTATATCATTTATGTGTAATGGATTGGATCTGGGCTGGGCCATGTTATACTTATGTATCTAATTGGATTGGATATTGCTTAAGCGTATTCAATAATTATGCTTAAACGTAGATTGGGCTGCGATATGGATCCGCAAATTTGAGCTAAAATGTATAATAAATTTAATTTTTGCATGTGTGGTAGTTTGGATTTATTAAATTTTCACGGGGATACATTTTTTACAAGATCGGGATAAAACCATTATCATAGTTCACTTAAACCGTCAAAAGGCTAGTGTTGGGTATTGAACCGCAAGATGTGACTACGGGGTTAATTCTTTATTATTTATTTGAGGTTGAAGTGGAATATCACGGGTGCGTGTACTTAGTATCTTGAAGATATCGGGGTTGGTTGGATGCATGATTCTTCGAGATCCTTGTTCGAGCTTTTAAACCGTCAAAATGATTAAGAATTGAGTTATCTAGTTATACCTGATGTAAGGAGTTATGTTGTTGTGCTCACAGAGTATAGCTATCACTTTAAAGGAGTTACGTTGTAGTGCTCAAGTGTCACACAAAGATGTGGATTATTCAAGATGAGTTCATATACAGTAAAGGATGGTTGGATGGGTATATGAAACGATCTATGCTTAAAGGAGTTATGTTGTAGTGCTCAGTATAGGTTCTTAGTCAGACAATAGTGCAAGCTTAAGTCACAAGATTGGGTTATTTTACTTCAGTCTCAAGTTCGTAATACTGGGTTTTCTCCATCAGTGGTCACTACAAAAAGCCGTCAGAATGATAATGGGGTCGGTAAAGAGTTAGCAGAGAAGAGTATTACAGAGTAGAGATTTTATCAAGCAGTTGATTCTCACGGGCTATTTATGGTACTTCACACATCTTCGACAAATTGGACATACAGGGTGTACGCTGCCTCCGTTTCCATCGTAACCATAGTGTGTATGCTTCCGATTCCGCGAAGACATCGTGGGGGAAGAGAGAGTGGATGTTCTTTGACTTTTCTTGCATTCTTTGCAAAAACACTCTTTTTCCAGATGGATCTGCATTCAGGGGGAAGAAATGTGCACATCGGGGACGCATAACAGACTCACGTGATCGAGCTTACAATTTTAGTACTACCGGAGAGACATCCGCAGAGATGATCAGTGGTTCAGTTTTGTGATTTTGGTGTACTCGTTTCAACTTTCGCAGGTTGTGAAGTGTGAAGTAGCCTACTTATGCGAGAAGATCTTGCTGATTTCTTGCATGTTACCCCCCGAACGGAGTTTTTGCATTAAGCATAATCATTACTGAGTACTAGTTAGATTTCCTTGGTGTGGTTTACGATGTCATCTACAAATTCCGCTGCGCACTTACAACCTTCAAAAGATAGAAGACATGTTAACTACATCAAAGGTTCGAATCTACTGAAGATGGTTGTCAGTTTGAGGGGAAGCTGATTCAGAAACTTCACCAAAAAGAAGTATATGAAGAAGCCGTTAAAGACATGCAGCATGAATTGGGGGGAAGTTAATCCAGTTCATGCATAATACATCGTTTACCTACAAGTGATGAAAAGTTCTCAAGCCGAGGTACAAGATGAAGACAAAGAACGTCAATTGTAGTCATCCTCAGCCCTTGAAGAGCTTATGAAGACCTTTCTTTAGTTATATTTGTACTTGTATGAAATGATGTAAGTAATCCCATATGTTGCCACATTGGGGGAAGATTGTTGGGTATGCTTCTCACACGAAAATGTGACAACATAGTTGGGATTACATTATCTATATTGTAAGGCACAAACACAAGGACTAGAACCGTCATTTATGTAAAGTCTTGTGTTTGGCCCTTTATATACCCTCCTAGACTTCACTAGGAGGGTGAGGCTTGTGTGTG